>JAQFVV010006263.1:0-600000 GCA_028023455.1 Epiperipatus broadwayi
ATTGAAACAGACAGATCGAAGAACCGATCTTCGTTTCATGTGTTTTAAGTACGGTAATTCGAACCACTATCTGCCCGCAGTGAGATGTGTCTATTTTCAGTCATAATAAAAAAATTAGTTATATATTTTAAGTTTTGTAGATCAATAGGTAAGATTCCGTATATAAATGTCACAAACCATGAAATAATATTCGTGTGTGCGTGGTTTGTGGATTTATATCAATTTAATTTAAAGTTCATTGCGGGCGTATTTGTTTGAATTTTAGTTTTTTTTAAAATTGTACAAAGTCGTTTAAAAATACTGATCAAAAGTCACATTCCTTTGATCAGTGTTTTTAATTAAAATCTAAATTACACAAATGTACAGAGTAATTAAATTGTATTCGAAATTAGATAAGAAATGTAGATTTGTAATTACCGTGTCAATTTAAAAATTGCGTATCAAAGAAAAAGGACAATGGAACGGATAATTAATGTTGTATGGTCAAGCTGGATGGCTGGAAGCTAGAGAAAGTAGGAGGAGCTTAAACACAAAAACCAGGCGGAAAGGTCAATCGTGGCCATCTTAGAGAAAAACTTATTCTAACTTTTGACGTGGTTGAGAGAAGTAGTCTTAAGACAGCACTGCAGCTGCTAGAGTAATTCCTAGAACTTTGTTAAGAAGCTCACCTGTAAACCGCAATGTTGAGGGGCTAAGTGACAGGAGCTGATCTCTGTCCTGCCAAATTGAATCTTCGTGCCGCTGTCTGATCATGTTGTTGGTGCTTCATAGTTTCCAGCTTCCAATCTCCAAATTGACAATGCCTTGCAAATAACTTTCAAAATGCGCGCCTACGTTCGTCGGAAATATCAATCGGGAAAAGCCAAGCCGGATGAAGAAAGAAGAGTAACTGTGTTACACGAACTTTTAACTTTCTCCCGAGCTTAATGTGATCAATCAAATAAATTACATGTAAGTTTTTATGTCGTTTATAATGCTATTGTTTAACCTGTCAGTAAATTTTCTTTTCTTTTAATCCTCTGCTCTAGTCTTTAGAAATAAATTATAAAAATTGTAATTAAGAGTAATAGTTATAAAAATTGTAATTAAGAGTAATAATAATTCAAATGAATGCATTTATATTTTTTTTGTGTTGCGTATTCCATAAACAAACGATGCCAATAGTAATATTTCCCAACTCTGTGTAAAACTAGTGTACAATAATGATCAAGTTATTTTAAAAGTAAATTTCGTTTCCTGAATTAAATATTCTTTTATATTTCGAGTTGGTAAATGTTAAATCTTTTTTTATTCTAGTTTAAGTTGTCATATAATTGCAATCTAAGGTTCAATGTTAAATATATATATTGTTTTAAAGTGTTATATTAATGTCATGTATGATATGAGAAATAACTCACTGTATAATTTAATACTATCGCTACCGCCTGTCAACCTGGAGGGTTAAGGGTTTCAGAGTAAGTTTAATTAATTATTGTTCTCGCGGTCAGTTAATTCCGCTATATTTTATTGGGATAAGGGTCTCAGCCTGTGGCGTAGAAATAGACGAATAGATTCCAGGTTTTGTATAATTTCTGTTAAAAATCCACTTCAAGTACTCGTCCTTGATGTCTGTGGCAATGCCTTCCCTTCGCTGAAGTTAGCGTCTCGCCATTCTACCATTGGGGATTGAAAGCAGTTTCTTTCCCAGGTAATCTCTTGGATCACCGGGTTCGAAATGATCCCGGCTGGTTGTCGTGTCCCGGAGCTACTTGGGGGCATTAAGCCTTGTCAAAGTACAAGCCGCCCGGTATTCCGTTAATGCACCGCAAGTGATTACTGTAGGGCTCTTGAATCTAGGCAACCACCAGTACATCCATCTTCCATGCCGTATTTATATAAAACCACCTCCAACTGTCCATCTACGTAACGGCTCGAGTCTATTCGAATAAAATAAGTTAGTAAAACCCTTTTTGATAAATATCTTTTCAATGCTCAATACTCTGATTCTCTTAGCCACCCGTCAGTCATCTAACTACACAGCTATTGGCATGAGTTTGTTCACGAGATAAAATGATTGTTAAAGACTAGTAGCTAAATACCAGAGGATTCATGGAAGTCTTACCGTACTGTTGAATGTTATATTTATATGCTTTATATTTTCTTATTAAACACTTTATTTAATCTACCTTTTGTGTCCTCCACCTTATTACTCTTGAGTCTAGGTAGCCACTTACTGTCTGTATGGGCAACTTAAATATATACGTTACATGTATGACCGTTCCAATATCTAGAGAATAAATAAATATATATCATTAACTGTAAGAATTAGTCTATGTTCTGAGCTGAGCTAGAAAAGGGATAACCCCGTGCTGTTATAAAGTCATCATCGGTTGGTCATACCGGGGTTTGGGTTTGAATTCAGTTGGCGTTTGGAATGTATTCTTAAACGTGGACTGGGTTTGAACTCGGGTACTGTGTATGAGTAAGCGTGGTGGATTTATACCGGTACAATATATATATATATATTGGCAATAAAATCCTGGTTTGTATATATATATAAACCCTTTAGAATCTTCAAATGATCATCATAGATTAGATTAATTATCCAATAATTTTAAAATAAATGAGTCTTTTATCTATTGTAACTGCTTGTTTGAAGTATAACTTTATGCAGGCATTGAACAGCTTTACATAATGTTATATTGTTCTAACCATATACAACAAAGCAAAATATAAATTACTATAAAAATTATAAATTTATTATAATTATACCCATTCTCATATTTTGATATACTATTATGAAATTATTATAACTGATCTCATTTTTATTGGTATATATTTTATTTCCTTTTGTTTGTCTGTTTGCTTATCATTCATATCAAAATTTTCTAGTTTGGAAACTTCTGAATTTAGTATCTACATAAGTCTGGAATTTTATCACTTTTATCAATTTTATTAAATGTATTGCATATCTTATTTTAAAATGAAATTATCTAACTGTTTCATCACAAATTGTAAAAAACATTTTTGACAATTTAATTTCTTAAATCAATTTACTTTTTCATATATGTAACTCCCTATGTGCCTTTTCCAAATTAATATATTAACAATATTATTAATTATATGAAGTTTTAGTGATAGGTATATATCTATTTTCTATACAAGCAGGTAATAATTTCAATAATTCATTAATTCAAATCAAAAACAATACCCTATGTATCATAATGAAGAACTTAAAAGTATTAACATTTTCTTTGTATATTTTCTTCAATACTAAATTAAGTGCACTCAAGGCCATTTTAAATTCTAAGGAATGCCCAAAACCACTGCTGATGCATATAAACAATAAATAACATCGAATAATCCACAGGTGGTCGCAATATAACCAATCATTACAAAATCATAATTTACATTAATAATTAAAAAATTAAAGCACAAATTTCATACAACTATGTTTGATCAAATCATGTGACTATAAAATATAAAAAATGAAAGAAACAAATAAATTTTGAAATACTAAAAGCTTATAATTTTTAAAATACGAATTAAAAATCTTAAACAGAAAAAGTAAATGAAAAAAAATAATGGACACATATATTAGTTAAAAAACCATATGATCAATAAATGTAAAATTTATCAAACCACATTTATCATTTTGAAATACTAAACGTTTATAACTTCTAAAATACAAATTTTATTACAATATAGACCTATAACCACATGTTGAAATAACATAAATATTGAATAAAAGTAGAAACAACTGCCAAAACATATTAATTTTACAATTAATAATAAATCACATTTTATCTTTAACATTAATCAAAAGAATAATTGTCTAAAGTAAAGAATATTAATTTTCTAATTAATAAAAAATTAATAAATCAGATTGTTTTCTTACCACAGTGAGTAATGTTGTGTGCTTCATTTCTCACATGCTATTTGCTGGCAAATGGATAAAAAATCTAAATGAGAGGGATTTACTTATTAAATTTCTCAAAGATACTAAAGCTACCTACCAACTGTGAAAAGTTAGTCTTTATCTTATTTAAAATCCAATACTTCTTTTACATTTGAAATAATCAAATTTTTATTAAAAATCTGTAAATATTTTTTTAAAACATTTTTCTGTGTTCATTTGATAATAAAAGTCAAGCGTTGTTAGCCGAGAGGTCAGAGCAGCTGCCTTGCAAGCAAGCATCTGGTTGCAGACACTTGTTGTGGGTTCACCTCCCAGACGATGCTAACATGTGAAAAAAAAGTCACTTCAATGTTAATAAATAGAAAATTAAGTAAAGAGATGTATAGATTTGTATCAATTTCAAGAGCCTGTAAAGATCTCACATGATCAAGTATAGATCCAATATCCACATCAGGAGATCAAAGGTGAACAATGCTATTTTTTCTTATCTCTATTTTTTTCCTAACTATATGGAACAAAGGAAGCAGCAACCTGTTATCTTTCTGGTAAGAAAAAAATACGATTAATTGTAAAATTAATATGCTTTATTTCATATGACTATGAACATGTAATAAAATTTCATATTTTAGAAGTTATAAATTTTTAGTTTTCCAAAATTATAAGGTTAGTTTGATTAATTTTACATTATTTCAACATGTGGTTATAAGCATATATTGTAATAAAATTCATATTTTAGAAGTTATAAGCTTTTAGTAGTTAGGCTGCACTCACCACCATTTTGAATTCTAAGGACTTCCCAAAATCAGTGCTGACATATCCTGTGTGGATTATTTGATGTCATTTATCACTTGAATGTATCAGTGGTGATACTGGGCAGTCCTTAGAATTCAAAATCGCACTAAGGACACTCTAAATCAGCATTTTTCTTCTTTATAGCAATTATGAAACACTTTCAGAATATCACAATTCCTTTCAGATATAATTTATGGCTCCAACAAAAATTTTGCAATAGAGATAACTTTCATCTACATTGGTTCAAAAGTAAATATATATTTCAAGAGGTTTTCATGTCCATTTAAAATGAACCATTATGTAAACAGAATATTCTTCCTTTGTAAAAGGTTCTATATTTTAAGATTTCAATTTCTTGATTTAATCCATTCAACAATAATTAATGTTGTAGTTTATGATATGTTTATAGCGACTATCTACATCAAAAAATTTCATTTGTAAACCAGATAAGTATATATATATATATATATATTGTACCGAGATATATTAGGAAGGAGTGTGTGTGCGTTGGCGGTACATATAATTTTAAAAAAAATAATTTTAATTAATAAGCGATTTGTGTAAATATTAATAAAATTAAAAGTTCGTGTAAGGTAAAATAAAATAAAGATTTTTTTTTTCATAGACAGGTGAGCGTTAAAAGCATAAAATAAATAGTTTTCTAAAATATAATTTTGAGTCGTATTAAATAAAAGCTAAAAAAAATTAAAAAAATTGATAATTAGGTTTGATTTGATTAGAAATTTGATTTGACTAAACTGAAATTCGATTTAAAATTGCTTTAAAAAAAGAAAAAAAAGAAAAGAAAAAGCAAGGTGGAATTCGTTTTGTCTTATAATCATAATAAAAAGAAAAATTATATGTGTAATTGAATGAATGTAATAAACAATGGGAGCTAATGACAAACCTAAGAAATTTCCAGCAAACGGCTAATTAGTGCAAATAACTTTAACAAAGAAATTGGAAAAAACTTTAACAAAGGAATTGAAATAACTATAACAAAGAAAGTGAAATAACTCTAGCAGGGAATACAAAGAAATTCAATAACCAATGCGAACACCAGAAAATCAGCACGGACCATAACTGAAACACCAGAGGATTAGTTACGTATTGTAGATTGAATCCGCGAGATAAGAACTGTAAATATAAAAGGGGCAAATTTTCTATTCTATTAGTCAATGCTTGTATTATTATTCCTAAGCAATTATTAAGCAATTGTCGTTCATTAATTATACTATGTTGCATTGCTAAAACCATCGTGTGAACAACCGGCCGAATCCTTCCAGGCAATACCATCAGCGGACAGTTCCAAATTCGATCATGGTCGCATAAACAAGAAGGAGACGGAGTGTCCACGTGGAGCCCACATGATCCCAAAGACATCGGGAATGGATTGCAAGCAGTTAGCGCTAACTGACCGAAGGAAACACTATTGAAGCAACGCTCAAAAAACCGTGCAGAGGGGAGAAAGCTAGGTAATATTTATTTCAATTTCTAACTCACTAATTAAAGCCGTAATAATAAACTCTGAACTTTATCTTATGAACTACTAATTGTCTTTAGCTCCAATGCCCAGAGATTTCAGTGTGATTCCAATATAAAAAAAATGCGTATAATTATTTTATCAAATGTATTTTAGTGTGAGTTTAAATATCAGTGTATGCGTATGATTATTTCCAAATGTATTTATATGAGATTTTATTGTTACTTCAAATGTAAGCGTATGCGTATGATTAATTTGTATTTATAATATGGAACTTTGAGTGCATTAAATTTTATTTCAACTTGATCGAAAGTGTAGATAATTGTGTTATAAGACAAAACGAAGTATAATAGCGTAAATGAATATTTCATTGTTTAGTTATTACTCAAATTAGATTTAACTTAAATAATTAAAATAAAGAAAAGAGAAAGCGAGAAAGTTAGCGTAGAAAAGATTTTTAAAAGTGATTTTTTAAGTAGGCGGAGTATATTTGATTGATTATTGTAGCTGAGCTAGCGGGAGCGGGTACTAGACCGTATTGGTCAAGCAGACTTGTCGACAAGCTCGGCTGGCGCCCATAGGATTTCTTCCTTTAAATAAATAAAAGTTTGATTGGCTAATACGTGTTCTAATAAACGAGTATAAATGTTATTGGCAAAAGTTTCCCAATGATATTGATTATTCCACCCGTAGCACTAACCACCCTGTGATAGGATTCTGTGTAAGAGAGTGGTATAGAATTCTGATCGAGTCGTTATAATAAAATTTAGAACATTGTTATTACTCTATATAAATGATGTTTTAGACAAATTTACGAGACGACGTACTTTATATATATATGAAAAAAAATAAATAAATAAATATAAAGAGTGCGAGGGTGGGTTAGGTAGAATGGCGCGTCAACGTGGAGCAAAACTAAATGTTTTGAGATGGCAGAACCGACGTGAGTCAAGCGGTGGCCAGAGTCGTGTATGAGGACAGAAGTGATAGTTAGTAAAAAGAAGCGGAAGGGAGCGTGATAGTAGAATTAGAAAACGGTGTAAGCGGCGCAACTGTAAAGATGATTTTTTGCAATCAGATAAAATGTGGAGGCATAGGGACACTCCGGGAAATTTTAGTATAAAGAAAAAAAAAAGAGGGGAACTGGGAAGGTTAGGTTTTGGTTGTGCGTACGTAAGTTTATCGTTATTATTAAAAAAGAAAAAATGGAAATAGCAAGTCGGGTGATCAAAATAAAGACTTTCTCGGGAAACGAAGGGGAAAGACCGAATAGATACTTGGAGAGTCTAGAACGTTTTTTTTCATGTAATAAGTTCAGCAAGTCGGTTAAAGTTAATATAACTGTTAGCTACATACAAGATGAGGCCGAAAATTGGTGGGAGTCGCTGGGAATAAAGCCAACGAACTTCAAGGAATATAAACAAGCATTGCTGAAGACTTATTGGGGGGAGGGGCTTCAGGAGGTTGTTAAATATCGGGTAGCACAGGAAAAATGGCGAACAGAAGAATCACTAAGTACATATTTCCGCAGACAAGTGGCGAGATTAAGGGAAATCACAGCATACAAACTGTCTGAGCAACAAATACTGCGGATAGTAAGGCGAGGCTTCCCAGTACACGTCCAAGAAACAATAATAGGGAATGATACCATAGAGTGAGCAGCAGAGATACTCAGGACGATAGATGATGATAAACAGTACGAAGAAAGTTGGAGGAAAGAGGGAAAGGCAGAAGATAATAGCAGACAAGTAGCAAACCTAGTACAAAATGAAGAAAGGTGCAAGTTGGGAATGGCATACCAATCATGTCCTAAAATAGAAATAGGCATCGAAGGGAAGGCGATTCATGCACTACTTGACTCGGGCAGCCAAGTGTCGGTGATTTCGCAGAAAACGTTCAATGAAATAGACCGGAGTAACTTACAAATTAAAACCTTGCCGTTAAAAGATGTATACGTAAGGCTGGCGAATGGGAAGAGAGCCAAGTTGGCATCGGAGCAAGTGTGGGTGAGCATTAAGATCACAGAGAAGGAATACAACCACATCATGCTGATCTTGGAGGGATTGATACATGATGTTATCCTGGGCTCAGACTTTATGTGCAAAGCAGGATGCGTGCTGGATTACGAAAAGCGACAGGCAAGACTTAATCATGCCGAAATACCGTTTGACATCTGCGAGGCAGCCAATAGTAGAACGGAGCACGATGCAGAAAGTGCAGGGATACAATTAGAGAAAAAATAATAATAAGGGAAGAAGAACAGGGAAGCGAGAACGGAGAACGACTGAAGAGTTTGTTGAACACATACGAGGATGTATTTTCAGAAGTTCCGGGAGTTATCGAAGGATACGAACACCGAATAAAACTGATGGAAGACCAACCGTATCAAGCGAGAACATACCCAATACCACATCAATATAGAAACGCCGTAGAAGAACAGCTACAAAATATGCTAAAATGGGGAATTATTTCGAAATGCTCATCACCATACAATAATCCGTTGGTAACAGTAAAGAAAAAGGACGGGTCTATTCGATTGTGTTTGGACGCGCGACAGTTGAATAAAATAACAGTACTAGACACTAATGCCCCGCCACCTATAAGTGAGTTATTAATGAAGTTCCATAAGAAAAAGATATTTTCGACGTTTGATCTAATGGCCAGCTACTGGCAGATCAAGCTTCACCCTGAAGACCGGAAATATACCGCTTTCCGATATAATGGACGGGCATATAACTTTAATCGGGTTCCCTTCGGCTTAAAAAAAGGGCGGGATTAATACAATGCCTTGATCAAGTATTGTCAGAAAAGGTTAAGAGTTTAGTTACGATGTATGTGGACGACATCATTGTGGCCTCGAATAGTGTGGAAGAGCACTTCGAACATTTGAAGCTACCGTTCGAGGAGTGCATCGAAAAGGGAATTAAAATAAATTTGGGGAAAAGCCACCTGATGACTCCGGAGGTGAAATTCTTGGGACACATCATCAGTGAGCGGGGAATATCTCCAAACCCAGAAAAAATCGAGGCGATACAACAGTTTCCAAAACCAAGCAAGAAGAAAGACATCAAAGCTTTCCTCGGACTGTGTAACTTTTTCAACCGATTTTATAGAAATTTTTCCTCAGACATGGAACCTCTCTTACAGTTACTAAGGAAGGACAAAAGCTGGATGTGGGAGGAGCTACAAGAGCGTAGTTTTGAAAAGGTAAAAGAGGGGTTTCTAAAAGAGGTCATGCTGTCATACCCAGACTTTAACAAACCATTTATAGTACAAACTGATAGTAGTGGAGTGGGCCTGGGAGCCACATTATCTCAGGTACAGGACGATGGGAAATATGGGGTGTTATTCTTTATAAGTCGCTTATTAAGTAAGCCTGAAAAAAACTATACAGTAACTGAGAGGGAGGCTT
Organism: Epiperipatus broadwayi; assembly: GCA_028023455.1. Lineage (NCBI taxonomy): Eukaryota > Metazoa > Onychophora > Udeonychophora > Euonychophora > Peripatidae > Epiperipatus > Epiperipatus broadwayi. Next base: position 9,586 of record JAQFVV010006263.1, read on the forward strand.
TAGCAATTGTCTGGGCCTTTAAGAAGTTTAGACAGTATTTAATCGGGTCACAGGTGATAGTGATCACAGACCATAGGAGCCTTGAGTTCCTTAATCATAGCTTCCTCACGAATAGTAGACTGATCTGATGGAGTTTGATCTTACAAGAATTCAACTATCGCGTACAGTACTGCCCAGGCAGAGACAATATGGCGGCAGATGCTTTAAGTCGCTATCCGATAGAACCACCGCAGCAACATTTAACCTGTAATGACGCGTACATAGCAGCGGCGGAAGTAGATAAAGGCGAGGACATAGAGTGCAGTTTGAAAGGGTTAATGAAAGCGCAAGAAGAGGATACAGAGTGTAAACAACTAATAGACCACTTGCACCGTCAGCCTACGGGAGGACCTGTAAACAATACGGCCTGGAAAGAAAAAAAATATTGTTTGAAAAATGGGATTTTACAACGTAAAATAAGAGATGAGGAGCATACACGAGTCGTTCTCCCAGTGAATATGCGAAAACATAATCATGTTCATACATGAAAAGTATGGACACTATGGGGCAAGCAAGACGGAAGGGTTGATAGGCAATTGGTTTTATTGGCCAAGAATGTATAAAAGTGTTTTAGACGTCATTGAGGGATGCACTGTATGTGCAAAAACAAAGCCTCAGAACTCATCAAGCGTGGGCCCGTTGAGACCTATATATGCATACCAGCCTAACAGCCTACTGGCGATAGATTTCTACAGACCTCTACCCCAGTTCAATAGAAAGAAATATCTTGTTGTAACGTATGACGTTTTTTCCAAATTCGTAGCGATATATCCGGTGACGCAAGCTAATGCTAAACAAACTATACAAGTACTTGAACGGCAACATTTTCGAGACGTGGGAACCCCAAAGCAGATAATATCAGACCATGGAACTCCCTTTATGTCGGAGGAATGGAAAAGGTGGACGAAGCGCCACCAGATCAGACATATTCTCACTTCGATTCGTAATCCGCAGTCTAATCCCTGCGAACGAGTCATGAGGGAATTAGGACGCTTATTTCGTGTATATCTACAAACCAATCATCGTGGATGGGTAAAAGAGGCCACGAGAGTGGCGAACATGATAAATTGGTCCAAAAATGAATCCACCGGGTTCGAACCCATCAGGCTTCATCACGGGAGAAATACCCCTTACCCATTCAAAACCCCTTTACCGATTAAAACACCACCTATTGATAAAAAGAAAGACGCGGCTGAAGCACGCTGTAAACTCAGAAAGATGGGAAATATAAGACAGAGGACACAAGGGAAGAGCAAGGCTATGTTCAAACTGGGAGATGAGGTCATGGTAAGGGTCAACCCAGTAAGCCATCCGGAAAAGGGGATATACAAGAAATTCCAACCGATATACGACGGACCATACAAAATCATAAAGGAGTACAGAAATAACGCCTTCAAAGTCGCCCAAGGGTCCGACTGTAGGGGAACGTACAATGCGCGATCCTTATAATTGCTGAAGAAGAAGACTTAACAAGAATACGGACATCCAAGAATAAGAGAAGACGAACGTCCATCAAATTAAATCGAATAAAATTAAAATTAAACGTTAAAACTAAAACCTCAGAGTGATATTTTAGTTTCAAAAAGGGGGGACGGAGAAATGTACCGAGATATATTAGGAAGGAGTGTGTGTGCGTTGGTGGTACATATAATTTTAAAAAAAATAATATTAATTAATAAGCGATTTGTGTAAATATTAATAAAATTAAAAGTTCGTGTAAGGTAAAATAAAATAAAGATTTTTTTTTTCATAGACAGGTGAGCGTTAAAAGCATAAAATAAATAGTTTTCTCAAATATAATTTTGAGTCGTATTAAATAAAAGCTAAAAAAATTAAAAAAATTGATAATTAGGTTTGATTTGATTAGAAATTTGATTTGACTAAACTGAAATTCGATTTAAAATTGCTTTAAGAAAAGAAAAAAAAAAAAGAAAAAGCAAGGTGGAATTCGTTTTGTCTTATAATCATAATAAAAAGAAAAATTATATGTGTAATTGAATGAATGTAATAAACAATGGGAGCTAATGACAAACCTAAGAAATTTCCAGCAAACGGCTAATTAGTGCAAATAACTTTAACAAAGAAATTGGAAAAAACTTTAACAAAGGAATTGAAATAACTATAACAAAGAAAGTGAAATAACTCTAGCAGGGAATACAAAGAAATTCAATAACCAATGCGAACACCAGAAAATCAGCACGGACCATAACTGAAACACCAGAGGATTAGTTACGTATTGTAGATTGAATCCACGAGATAAGAACTGTAAATATAAAAGGGGCAAATTTTCTATTCTATTAGTCAATGCTTGTATTATTATTCCTAAGCAATTATTAAGCAATTGTCGTTCATTAATTATACTATGCTGCATTGCTAAAACCATCGTGTGAACAACCGGCCGAATCCTTCCAGGCAATACCACCAGCAGACAGTTCCAAATTCGATCATGGTCGCATAAACAAGAAGGAGACGGAGTGTCCACGTGGAGCCCACATGATCCCAAAGACATCGGGAACGGATTGCAAGCAGTTAGCGCTAACTGACCGAAGGAAACACTATTGAAGCAACGCTCAAAAAACCGTGCAGAGGGGAGAAAGCTAGGTAATATTTATTTCAATTTCTAACTCACTAATTAAAGCCGTAATAATAAACTCTGAACTTTATCTTATGAACTACTAATTGTCTTTAGCTCCAATGCCCAGAGATTTCAGTGTGATTCCAATATAAAAAAAATGCGTATAATTATTTTATCAAATGTATTTTAGTGTGAGTTTAAATATCAGTGTATGCGTATGATTATTTCCAAATGTATTTATATGAGATTTTATTGTTACTTCAAATGTAAGCGTATGCGTATGATTAATTTGTATTTATAATATGGAACTTTGAGTGCATTAAATTTTATTTCAACTTGATCGAAAGTGTAGATAATTGTGTTATAAGACAAAACGAAGTATAATAGCGTAAATGAATATTTCATTGTTTAGTTATTACTCAAATTAGATTTAACTTAAATAATTAAAATAAAGAAAAGAGAAAGCGAGAAAGTTAGCGTAGAAAAGATTTTTAAAAGTGATTTTTTAAGTAGGCGGAGTATATTTGATTGATTATTGTAGCTGAGCTAGCGGGAGCGGGTACTAGACCGTATTGGTCAAGCAGACTTGTCGACAAGCTCGGCTGGCGCCCATAGGATTTCTTCCTTTAAATAAATAAAAGTTTGATTGGCTAATACGTGTTCTAGTAAACGAGTATAAATGTTATTGGCAAAAGTTTCCCAATGATATTGATTACTCCACCCGTAGCACTAACCACCCTGTGATAGGATTCTGTGTAAGAGAGTGGTATAGAATTCTGATTGAGTCGTTATAATAAAATTTAGAACATTGTTATTACTCTATATAAATGATGTTTTAGACAAATTTACGAGACGACGTACTTTATATATATATGAAAAAAAAAATAATAATAAATATAAAGAGTGCGAGGGCGGATTAGGTAGAATATATATATATATGTGTCTCTGAATTTGTTGATGAATATCTAGAAATACCTAAGAAGATTTAATCAAGTTAGCTGTATTGTTAAATCTGGAAAAAAAAAAATCAGGACTTACTAAGAAGTCCATTTTTATGCCACAATTATTCAATGGATTTGAAAGCATTTTCAAGTTGACATCCAGAAAGGAGATTTTGATTTGAAACATGTCTTAAGTAAAGAAATTATACCTTTAGTTAGCTGTAGTTTAAAATATTTGTAATAACATAAGCTTTAAAATAATGATAAAATATCTGTATATCAACACTCTTCTATTTAATATCATACTATGCAATCTTTCCATCAACATTCTCTTTTGCTTTCAATCTGAACTAAATAAATTCATACCAACAATCTGTTTACAATATATACTTTTTACCTCATAAGCTCAAATATTCATCTTTCCATTAAATATTTTAACAATTTAATCACTGAGTTGCACATAAGCAAGAAAGTTGTTAAGAACTAAAAAAGTGTTTGCATTTAAACTATCTTTAAAAAAAAAAAATACAAATAAGTTGATCTTTTATTTAAAAATTGAAGAATATAAAGAAAAAAATTGCTACAAGGTTAAAAATTAAATCATTTCTATAACTTTGTTAAAATAAGAATGGATACACGATAAAATCTTTAAATATGGTTATATATATATATATCATCATCATCATTATCAACCATTATCAATCCACTGCAGGATGAAGGTCTCTCCAAGTTTAATCCATCTTCTCCGATCTTTAGCTTCTCTTCTCCACATCACCCCTACACATTTTCTTATTTCATCCATCCATCTTACATGTGGTCTCCTTCTGGGTCTTTTACAATCTCTTGGAATCCAATATATATATATATAAAGTTAATTTTTATTGGGTAATATATTTCTTTACATGTACTGCATTAATAAAAAACACATTTAACATACAGGGAAGAAGCCAAGTGTTTACAGAGGGAAAGGAAGAGAAGCAGGGCCCCATATGGCATGTACAAAATCTGGAGAAGTTAATGCCCTGCTTCTATTTCTAATTTTAAGTACCTTATTATAAACATGGACTGCAATTTACTGGATGTAGGATTAAAACAAAAATGGCATCTCAAGAACCAAAGGGTAAACATAATAAAAATAGTGATCCTAATTGAGGGAAAGAGACATTTCATACTATCAATGAGAGTGTCCACAGATGAAGCACATGATCTGGTGATTGACTTAAAACTTATATAGATAAGAAAAGCAGGACATTGTAGAAAAATATGATGTCTCTTTGGACATGTGACCAACTGGATAACTAGCATTCATCATTCTTTGTGATAAAAAATGACTAGTAAACAGAGGTTCTAAATTGATTTTAATAAGGAAATCAAGGTATTTTGGTTCCAGATGCCAGAATTTGAACTTTGAGATAATCTGTTTATTAGTGAGATTAAATAGAGATGGCTGCTGAGATTGATTATCAATATGAGTCACATGTTATAAGACTTCCAGTAGAATATTTTCCCAGAAAAGATGCTCTGACTCAGATCAATAAACAGAAATGTATTTGATTACAGATTGAAAAAAACATACCACTACTGGGCAGGGGCATATCAGTAGGGTTAACCAGTACAAATTTCAGAGCATCTAGGTACTCAGAAACAAATTTAAAGACATAATTAAATGACCTCTGAAAATAAAAGATAGGGATTGAGTAAAAAGAAAGGCCATTATCTTTGGTAAGTTTATTCAAGGCTCTAATACTGATTGCAAAACAAACTGAATTTATCTGTTTCTTAAATGCATTAGTATAATTGATTATTGGAATATAGTAGGCCATTTTCAGAAAAGTTAAGATGTTAATAAGAGAAATTTTTGCATGCAGAGAATGATATGCTATGGACAGGGAATTAATTACATTTTCCATAGATGAGAGAAGAGAGTTGTGAATTGATATTCTCATGGTATTTATTGATTTGTAAATGGGAAAACTGAGTTATGGGATGGTGCAGTGAAAAAAAGATGAAATACTCTTGCCAGAGAGTATTTTCCACGTGGACAATTTGTTAAGGTTAAATTGAAGCTTGAACTGGAAATAAATAAAGGAAGATACTTCTTGGAGAAAAAAAAAATAACAAGATCATCCATAAAAGATATATGCTTGAGTGCTTTGTTAATTAATGTAATATGAATGCTGGTTAATTTCTCCTCTATTTCAAGAAGAAGGGGGTTAATATAAATAATAAAAAATAAGGCATTCAAAGTGGAACATTGTGGAATTAAATTAGATGGCTTAAATCCCAAAAAACTTTCCATTCAGAATGATAAAAATGTCTCTATTTGTTAAAAGGTTGGCTAAAATATATAGAATAAGAACATGAATGTTCAAAGATTGTAATACCTCAATGAGAGAGTCAATATGCACCGAATTAAAGGCAGATGAGATGTCTATCTGTACTGCTATAGGGCTAGCTTTCTTTAGAAAATTTGATGGCTTTTCTAGAAAATCTGATATAATCATTAACATCTTTACATAGTATAATGAAGTAATTCATAGCCCATATATAAATTAGCAACCACACCCTTTGCATGATCAAACCACTAATAACTTCCTTTATCCTAGATAAATATCTATGAATGTCCACACCATCAAAGAAAATTTTTTGTTCTGGGGACAAGAATGCAACTTGAGCTAGTGCGTGCCTGGTTCAAATTTGGTTTTAATGCAGATTCAGTCTCAAGTAAAGACTTGTTTCTTAAGAACAGCTGAATGAGATACTTGAACTTTGGTTTTCCAGATTTAACTTCAAGAGTGGCTATATCATGATGAATTTGATCATCTTTTAGCATCTTTTTATTTCAGATTTCCTCTTCTTAAATAAGTGAACAGGAGTAAATTTATCAGAGGATAAAACTTCATTCTCCATGGCATATGGGTGCATTATTTCACACTTATCATCAGTGGGGTTAGACTCCAGGATTCTAAAATGAGTAACAGTTTTAAATGATGCTGGTAAATGTAGCAAAAATGTACAAATCTTCATGAATAGTGATTGAATTTTGGTTAGTAATAGACCATGTCAAAATATTGGAACACTGATGACTTTTAGACATTTTCATCACACACAGTTAGCAAAATCTAGAAGGCCAATCTTTTAAAATACGAATTCTTGCTTTGCAAAAAAAAAAAAAAACATTGAGGTGCAACACCACTGAAAGTAACTATCAATGAGAATACTCAGTGGCATGAAGAGTTGGATGTCAGTTGGCAGAACTCCTTTGCTTAAAATAATATTGAAAATAGCTGCATTTGTTAATACTGGAACACTGGCCCTTTTTTCTAGAAAATATTTGAAGTTTGATACAATTCCAAACTTATTAAGCATAATCTGGAGGTCCTTGTCATTAAAATCTATGTAGCAGTTTTTAATTTGCTCTATAAGCATTAAAGGCCTATCCTTATCGCTATCTTAATATATATCTGAACACTTGTAGCATATATGTGTAGAGATGGTGATCAGGAACCAACTGATGATTGCTGGTTTAGCATAAAATACATATATTGGTGATTATTTATCTTTTCGACATATGTGTGTTCAGGTGTATCAGTGTTATGAGATGGTGTGGAGAGTGGGTCATGTGAAAGTCTGTGCTCATACCCTGTCTATTACAAAATATTTTGTTTAAACACAAAACGTTTTTTTTAAAGAAACCTTTTGGTTAGAATTATGATACCCAACACATATGTATCTATTGTTAAGATGTAGCAAAACGTTGTAGACTATATTTCAGAATTATTTTTTTTGTTAACATCATATAAAACTCTTCCAGCAGAAATTTAAAAAGATTGCATTCAGCATTAGTTAACGTCTTAGCATTATGGAACTTTTTAAATGCAGAGTTAAGTTAAACTTATTATATTCCTGATAAAGCTGCTTGTCAATATATATATATATATACGACATTAGAGTTTAGTCCATTTATAGGTAAAATCTCAGTTAAATCACCATTGAACAAATTAAAAACATTTTCTTCAGTTGGCAAACATTTAATGTTTACTTGAGCCCTCAAATCACATTTAACATTTTCACATAACTATTTTTTGCACTTTTATTTTGTATTTCATTATGAAATTTATCATTTGTTGATTCACTTTTGTTATTTTCCGACTTATTAGACATGTGATTTTTATAAATAATTAAATCGCAAGGGTTTGATTCAGATTTAGATAAATTATTTAAATGACCATTACTAGCATACTAATGTTTAAGACTTTAAACAGAAAATAATTAAGCTTCTATCAACTGTCCTTTGCAACCAAACCTTAATTATTCTTATCAAAAATACATTATCAACAAATAAGTATTGCAATATTTTATAAACATTGACAAAAGCCAATATCTTTATCATTAATGATAACAATGCATAAAAATTTATCAATGACTTTTAAATCAATTGAGCCAGCAACCATCATCATCAACCATTATCAATCCACTGTAGGATGAAGGTCTCTCCAAGTTCAATCCATCATCTTTGATCTTTAGCTTCTTTATCACCTCTGCACACTTTCTTATTTCATCCATCTCACATGTGGTCTGTTTCTGGGTCTTTTACAATCTTTTGTAATCCAGTTTAAGATTTCAATTGTATATCTATTATTATCACTTCTAGCAATATGTTCAACGCGACTCCACTTCAGTCTTTTAATTTTTTCAATGAGGTCAGTAACACCTGTTTGTTCTTTTATCAATATATTGCATTTTCTATCTCTTCTTGTTATCATAACGTGCATCTCTCCATACTTCTTTGAGTGGCCTGCAGTCTCTGTATTTCTCTTCTATTAAGTGTCCAAGTCTCAGATCTATAAGTAAGAACTGGTAAAACACATTTAATACAAGCCTTTCTTTTCAAACACATAGGCATATTTCCTTTTAGTATCAAGTTATTTCTACCAAAAGGACTCCAACCAAGTTTAATTCTATGATTAATTTCATTCATTATGTTTCCATCTGTATTAATAATCTGACAAAGGTATTTGCAGCTGCTAACTTCTAACTCATCATAATCAATGTTTATTTTCATATTTTGAGAAAATCCATTGAACATTACTTTAGTCTTTCTAACATTTATCTTTAGTCCTATTTTCATCTGATAACTCCTGCAACATTTCATGCAGTTCTAAAGCATTATTTGCAAAAACAACTACATCATCTGCAAAATCTAAATGACTTAAATAATCTCTATTTACTTTAACTCCTTTACCTTCCCATTTTAATACATAAAATACTTCTTGTAGCATTGCTGTAAAAAGTTTTGGATATAGAGTATCCTGTCTTTCACCCTTCTCAATGTTGACATTCCTAGTATCATTATGTAATCTAATTGTTGCTGATGCATTTTTATAAATATTCTTTAAAATATGACAATATGATGATCCAATGCTTTAATCACTAAACAAATGTTTATAGAATCAAATGCCTTTTCATAATCCACAAATCCAAAGCATAATGGCAACTCATATTCATTTGTCCTTTCTATAATTTATCTCAATACCTGGATATGATCTACTGTACTAAAACCACTTTTAAATCCAGCTTGTTCTCTTGGTTAGTAGAAATCCAATGTTCTCTGTAGATGAGTTATAATTATCTTGGTAAAAATTTTGTATAAAACTGATAACAGGCTGATAGATCTGTAACTTCTAATATCTTCTTTATCATCTTTTTTAAATATAATACTGCATTCTTCCAATAATTTGGTACATCTTTATCATTTAGACATTTGGTATATAACTTGCTAAAAAAAATTCTATTTCTTCACACTTCTTTTAATATATCTATTATAATTCCATCATTACCTGGAGCCTTTCTTTTCTTCATAAATTTAATTGGATGTCTCACTTCTTCATTTAAAATTCTGGGCAATTTGGAAAATATAATAGATATAAGGGATACTGTTCTTTATTACTATACAATTCTTGATAGAAGACTTCTACCTGTTTCATCATGTCATCTCTCTTTTTAGAAATAATTCCATTTTTTTTCTTATTGCAGATATAAATTTCCTACCAATACCAAACTGTTGTTTTATACTCTTGAGATTTTTATTCTCTTCTACAGCTTTCATTGCTAGTTCACTGTTATACTTTATTATATCATTTTCAACTCTTTTCCACACCATTTTACAAAATTTGAGGTATTCAATCCTTTTTAATGCATCATTTTTGTATATTTTCATATTTATTCTTTTCTTCATAAATTTTCTAGTCTAAATAGAAATTTTATTGGTCAATTGCTTCTTTTTTCTACCAGCTATCTTTGTTGCAGTTTAAAAGTGTATCAGTTATTTTTATATTAATTTCATTCAAATCTGAATTTAAATTAAAACTTACAAATCTGAATTTAAATTAGAACTTACAAATCAGTTTCAAGTATTATTAGATTTTGAACATGATTCAGATTTGAATGAAGCCAGCAATATCAGCACAAAAATACTATTTCATTATTAGTCTTGAAACATAATCACTTCTCTCTGTCTCTCAGCAAAATGCATTCTATAAAAATCTAAAAACATACTAATCTCAATATCTACTTCATATATTGTAAATATTATTAAAATAAATTCATATTTTAACAATAAAAAAACAAACAAAATATAGGCAGATAAATACCCCAATTATTTAACAGAAATATTAGTTATAATATAAAATATATATTGCAAATATTCAAATAGATTTTTTAACTGGTTTTTAAATAATTGATCTTTTACTTTTAAAAAGCATTGTTTTCATTATACTTTCATTCATATTCTCTTATCCAAACTAATAGCTTAAAATTTTTAAACAATTTAAGAGATACCAACATCACTTGCTCACTCAACAAATGTGGGCTGATTGTAGATCAACACATATACATTCTAGGAGTTTCAGTTAAAAGTTAACTGCAGATATTTTTAAGTTTTTGTCAAAAAGATATTCACCAAATCAATCTGGATATCAGCCAAATAACTTATTTTATGCTTTCAAGCAATTGTTTTGCTTTTAATCAGTAATTATCTACCAACATTTTCTATATTTCATTTTTACAATATATCTTTCATAATTTCTTAATTTCTAAGTACATGTCCAATTCTTATTCTTAATAATCAAAATATAATTAATATATTTCCATTCACTCTTCTCAAAAGCTCAACATTACTCTAACTTCCAATTATCACTTTCCATTTTCTTTAAATTCATACTTTTCTAAAGTCTCCAACTTTTTCTCTTTTCTTTTCCTAATCATTTATATACAGCTACATTCAAAAAACCAAGCCTATTTCTTAGTTCTAATTTTAATGAACTACAAAATTAACTTTACCCTTATTAAAAAAAAACTGTTTGACCATGATCTTGCAAAAGAACTGTTCCATTCTTGATTAAATGATTAATTTAAATTATCACATAATATGTATTTAATCTATGTTTAAATGTTTTCTTTTGTTCTTGATCCTAAAACCATAGATATAAGGAGATAGGCAGATATATTTTTTGTTTACATTTTTGTTTACATGAATCTCTTTTGAGCCATACATTATAATCCCATTCTCCACTTATAGAACATTTAATGGTAAGATAAAACTTGTTTCCGTGATCTATTTATTTTTTAAAAACTAGGAATAATATTCGGTACCTATAAATAGCTAACAATCTATTTTATCTATTTAATTAATTTCATTTTTGGTTATTTATTATAAGTTAAACATTAAAATCCTAATGCACTTAGGGTAAATTTAGTATTATAAGTTAGCTATTAAGCTAATGCACGTGTGCCTTGAAGATTTAAATTATAAATTTAAATTTATTTCCAAATGCTTAAGATTTGCTCATATATAAACGTTTGTGTAAGAAAAGATAGATGGATTCATTCTAACTTTTCAAAAAAAAACTTTATCTTGTGTTTGGAATTAAGAGTATTCATTTATAATTTAAATCTTCAAAGCACATGTGCATTAGTTTAATAGCTGATTATTATTACTGTTTATAAAACATAACGCTATAAACTTTGACAGAGGGAATTTACCACTTTTAATTTGCATATTAATGAAATTTTCAATATGCACATATATATTTGGTTTTAAGTATTATTTTCTTAAATATATTTTATTAGTAAATAATTGTTTACTATTGCTAAAATTTATTTATATAAAACCACAATGTAATAATAATCCTTAAGCAAGAATGAATGACTTAGATAATTAGTAATTGAGAATTCTATTTTCAACGAAATGTAGTGGCCACTACATTTCATTATATTGAAATGGATTAAACAAAAGCTTTAGCTGAGAAACGATTAATATTCAAAGAATGATTTATTATTATTTATTAGACAATCATCACATCAAATTTCCATTCATGGTATACGACTGATTAATTAAAACGCTGATATAAACAATTACCAAGAAGTATCTAACAGAAATACATATCTCTAACTAATATATATTTTAAGAATTATAACCCAATCGAATGAATAATTGCTAGAGAGATATCATATGGCATTCAAGAGACAAAAAGATATATAGTTTTGAATCAGGAACCTTTGGTTTTCGAGTTTGTCATTCTACGCAGAATCTGATTTTAAAATCGCAGATTAAAAAAAAATGCGAACATATATTGGAGAAGTGTGTGGATATATATATGTAATAAGCAGCTATAAATATTCAAATTCCAGATTAATCTATTTTAAAAAAATTACATAGTAATATATATAAATTATTTGAATAGAGCAAAGAATTTAATAAAATTAAAAAAAATAAATTATACTACCAATCTGGTTTTCCACAAATCAATTTACTATTATTGTATACATACATTATCATGCCTAATATTTGGTCACTTTAAGTGACTCAAACTCTGGGTAAATTTTTTATTTCACGCTGTTTAAAAATATTTGAAACATAAATATCGGTTGTTCCATTCTCTCTCACACTCCAGATTTTTTACAAACAAAAGAATTATAAATTATGTACACATCGAAGATTACATATTTGTATTTATAAAAATGATGACAATAACATTAACCAAAATATATTTTGTTTATTAATTAAATATATTACATAACAATTTTAATTAAACATTTATTTCAATTATAAAAATTATTACGATTTTTAGATAATAGAAAAATAGAAACTTTACAGGCCAAATAAGTTTCTGCATAATCTTTTCATTTCCGTTTACGTTAAAAACAGTTTTACGTTCAGGATAACAATAATACTTTCTTTAAATTTAATTAAAAATACTGAAGGAATATTTGCATAGAGGTACTTTCAGTGCGACAATAATTCAAAGATGTTTTACTAAAGCTAATAACAAACACATCATACTATAGCTAATTTTTAATTCTCATTTAATACATAAATATTCTACCTGATATCTTACCTGCATTTCAAGATGCCAGTTTGTTATTAGTGTTGAAAAAAGCTACAGAGTTGCGAAGAGTAAAGAAGTAAAAGATACCCGCTAAACACGGACAATTGCATTATATCCAGATAAGTGATTCAATAAAGTTATTCCGCTACAGTAGTTATAAAATAAAAAATTATAAACATTGATACATGTACGTTTAAAAAAAAAATACATTATTTATAAGTCACGCCAATAATAAAACCAGCAGGATAAATTAAATATCCAATAAGTAACTGCAATGAAAAAAAACAGAGCTACAGTACACACTTCCAACTGTCATTCACACAGTTTAGTAATCAATAATTAAGTAATAGTACCATGCAATACCATTATGTAATTTAAAATAACACAAAAGCGGAATTACAGTTGGTGATTTAAAGGAATGATATAATGAAAATCCGCACCATCGCATTCCACTGCAGGACCTATACGCCTCCATACGGTAAATGTATCCATATGACCAGGCCAACGAGGAAGTGGCATACGGTAAATGCAACGAAAAGCTTCCGTAAGTTGCAATTGGAAAGCTTTGGTAGTACTTTGTCCCCAGGGATTCGATGATAGAGTTTCTCCGAATAATTCTCCAATGTGAATTATTGTATTTCCAGTATAATGCTTTAAAACTTCGGTAGAAAATGTGGACTCTTCTGGAAGAAAAAAAAACAAAATAAAAAAATAAAAATAAAAGAGGAAATTATACAGATTACTTTTTCACCACCATGCTAAAAGTAAGCTAAGCGGTAATTCTAATTCTAATACCCGCGCTCAAGAGCTGGCCACAATTATAGATGCAGCGCCATCTTTGGAAATAGTAGATCACTAAAAAAAAAAAAGCAAATCATTTAAAAATATATTTCTGTTTAAGCTTAAAACCTAAAATAATAAACAGAAAACAGAAATAAAATATTTACTTTTTTATTACTGATAAAAATTAAAATAATAAAAATGTGCACACATATATAAATGCGTATAATACGTGACATTTTCATTAAAATAAAAACTTTTTTAAATATAGGTAGGTATTCTAGATTAGCGTTTCTCAATCTTTTTGCAGCGCCATACAATAGACTTCATTAAAATAGTTCTGCGACCCAAATGTTAATTACATAAATTATAATAAATCAAATTTTAGCGTAAACAGTAATTGTATACGTGAAAAAACACTTCAAACAGTCTTTAAACTTACAGAAAGCAATCAGTGGATAATTCAACGTGGGACCTCATTCTAAACACAAGCCAGAACAAGAAAAAGATGGGACCTCTCATCTTGCCTCAATTTATTTAAATAAGCAGACTCAGCATTTTGAACAAGAGTGTGAAGCAATCCTTCACATTTATCCACTAAAATTAATATATAAATTAACAGAATCGTCTGATTTACAACGAAGCAATATTTTTAAATCTAATGAAATGATATTAATAAATGTAAATAAATCAAATTTTAAGCGAAACAGATAATATTGTAATACGTGAAAGCAAACACTTTCAAACAGATCCTTTAAACTGCTTACATGAAAGCCAATCAGATGGAATAATTCAATCATGTGGGACTCTCAATTCTAAAACACAAGCCAGAACTATTAGAAAAAGATGGGAACCCATCTCAATCTATGCCTCAATTTTATTTAAATAAGCCAGACTCAAGCATTTTGAACAAGAGTGTGAAGCAAATACCTTCACATTTAATCCACTAAATATTATATATATAAATTAACAACAAATCGTCTGATTTACAACGAAGCAATATTTTTAAATCTAATGAAATGATATTAATAAATGTAAATAAATCAAATTTTAAGCGTAAACAGATAATATTGTAATAACGTGAAAGCTAAACACTTTCAAACAGATACGCTTTAAACATGCTTACATGAAAGCCAATCAGATGGAATAATTCAATCATGTGGGACTCTCAATTCTAAAACACAAGCCAGAACTATTAGAAAAAGATGGGAACCATCTCAATCTATGCCTCAATTTTATTTAAATAAGCCAGACTCAAGCATTTTGAACTAAGAGTGTGAAGCTAAATAAAATTGAGGCATAGATTGAGATGGGTTCCCATCTTTTTCTAATAGTTCTGGCTTGTGTTTTAGAATTGAGAGTCCCACATGATTGAATTATTCCATCTGATTGGCTTTCATGTAAGCATGTTTAAAGCGTATCTGTTTGAAAGTGTTTAGCTTTCACGTTATTACAATATTATCTGTTTTACGCTTAAAATTTGATTTATTTACATTTATTAATATCATTTCATTAGATTTAAAAATATTGCTTCGTTGTAAATCAGACGATTTCGCGTTGTTAATTTATATATATAATATTTAGTGGATTAAATGTGAAGGTATTTAGCTTCACACTCTTAGTTCAAAATGCTTGAGTCTGGCTTATTTAAATAAAATTGAGGCATAGATTGAGATGGGTTCCCATCTTTTTCTAATAGTTCTGGCTTGTGTTTTAGAATTGAGAGTCCCACATGATTGAATTATTCCATCTGATTGGCTTTCATGTAAGCATGTTTAAAGCGTATCTGTTTGAAAGTGTTTAGCTTTCACGTTATTACAATATTATCTGTTTACGCTTAAAATTTGATTTATTTACATTTATTAATATCATTTCATTAGATTTAAAAATATTGCTTCGTTGTAAATCAGACGATTTCGCGTTGTTAATTTATATATATAATATTTAGTGGATTAAATGTGAAGGTATTTAGCTTCACACTCTTAGTTCAAAATGCTTGAGTCTGGCTTATTTAAATAAAATTGAGGCATAGATTGAGATGGGTTCCCATCTTTTTCTAATAGTTCTGGCTTGTGTTTTAGAATTGAGAGTCCCACATGATTGAATTATTCCATCTGATTGGCTTTCATGTAAGCATGTTTAAAGCGTATCTGTTTGAAAGTGTATAAATTATAATATAAAATAAAAGAGATATTACATCAGCACGGTACTGTATATATGTATATATTCGGATCAATTTGATAATATTTATAATGAATAAATAATTTGTAAGTTAAAGTTGAGTTAAAGTTAAACTACATATTTTTAATTTAAAAGCTTAACACATTTTGTTAATTACCAAAAAAAAAAGTGTTTTCTTTTCAAATAAGGTTTTATTTATATACGAAATACAATCAAAAATTGCATTTTGAAAATAATCGCGAAATTCAACATTATGATTATTTAAGTTCAAATTTACAATTGAATTTGAGAAAACTTACTATTTTTTTTTATTAATACTAATATTTTCTTAAAATATAAAAAGGTTTTTACGATCAGATATTTATGTTTTTATTTCTTGTGCATATTTGCTACCCAAAGGTTGAGAAACGCTGTTCTAGATGATGCATCATACCTGTAATTATTTTCAAAGTTAACAAGTTAGACTTGGCTATTTTATATTAGAAATTGAAATTTTAGAGAATTAACGATGACGTTCAGTGACGTAAGGCACAACAATCTTTCCTAACAGGAAACAATAGCAAAAGCAGGAAAAAAAATGAATGAAGTGTGAATTTGAAATGATGGTAATTAAACTGTTCTTATTAAGATTAATAAATAAAAATATTACTTAAACAATTTTTTGTGTTTTATTTAATTAAATTATAAGTAAATAAATTTATGAAAAAAAAAATAACTAGAAAAATAGTGGACACGATGGTCAATAATAGATCAATAAATTACGTGCAGAATATTCTGAAGAAAATGAAGATCAAAAGACTAAAAAACTATAAGTGAATCATTTATTTTTGCAGATACATTCGCATATACAATAAATAAACAGGTAGAAAATAATTTAATAGATAATTTTAAAAATTGTTAAAGAAATATAAAATCATTAATTAAAGTAAGAAAAGAAAATAGAGCTTATTATTTTAAAATGTAGCATCAGAGATGTATATATTAATTAACTACTGAAGCGGAAAGTAATGTAAGATAATTCAAAAACTTTCAAATTATGATCCATATTTCCAAAGTGACTTGATAACAAATCTCTCAAATAATCTGTGTAAGTTTTGGTTGAGGTTAATCATTCAATAGGGCATTATGATCAAGCAAAAATACTTTATCTTAATTAGTTTATCATTTCTTTCACATCACAATAGATTTTTATATTTCATCAACAAATAAAGTTTAAAAATTTTGTAATAATCTTCATCGGCATAGTTCAAAATAATATTTGTACAAAATCAAAGTAACACAATACCAACCCGATCTACTCTTTTAAAAATGGTTTATTCTCTTGGATTTAAGGGCAAAACATAAAGACTTTAGATAGCTCATAAATTAGTAATAAAACAAAATATTCATTAGAATAAAATCAATTCACATATACATATTTAAGTACTAGAGATATAATTAATAGTTTGTAAAACATGAATTACTGCATTTAAATAATATTAACAATCATTCAAAAAATAATTCTAAAAGTTCAATAATGATTAGTTAATCATCGTACGTTTTAAAAGTTTTTTATTTTATTTTTTATTTTTAAAAAAAAGTAAAGTGAATTCTTTTACTGTCTCTTAAAATAATTATTTTAAGAATACACTCTTGAAATAGTTTTTCTTCGTGGATAAATAGAGTGGAGGTTTAAAAAGATTTTTAAAAATATCAATTAACAATCCAAATTTTTTTTTCATATATCTATAAAATTTTTCTTGCACAAACTGTTCAGTTTATTCTATCAAATGTATATGATGAAACTGATTTTATCTTATCCGAATATATTATAAATTGTACAGCAAATTAATAATAAAAATATTATTAATATTGAATAAAAAAAGGTATTGCGTTCAACTTTTTTTTTTCATGTGTCACAGCATCGGCCGGAACGAACCCGCTTATCCGGGACAACTGTTTGTAAGGCGGTTGTGCTGACCTCTCGATCACCAACGCTTGACAGTGTACAACCTTTTTAACATCCAAACAGCAAGATTTTGTTATAAATTTTTGTGCTTTATTTTTATGTTGTAATTTTATTCAATTACTTAACTATAAATAGACAATTAATCTTAGAAATTTTTGCTTAGAAAATCTTTGACATTAATCATTTAAAGAAGAATAAATTATTTTTCTCTTCAATGCCATTAATAGAAGAGAGGCATGTTTTGCTCTCTCTAAACAATGGACTAATTAAAAATTCAAACGCATTTGCATAAATCATAACAATCTTTATTTACAAAGCTATGAGTATGAGATTCGAACATGAAATTTCGAAAGCGTTAAGCAAACCTATTATAAATTAGAGAAAATTATAGCTTCACTATTTAATGCGAAAAAAGTCGCATATTTATAATTAGAGAAGAATATGGAAATGATTTTCATATTATTTATTGTGTTTGAATTCCTACATATTATAATTAACTTAAGCTTTTCTGTGTATATATATATTTTTCCCCAGAAAAGTTTCATAAACAATTCCTCTACACAGTTTGCATGCTAAAATATCATTTGAATAAAAAAAATAAAAAAATAATTGAAATTTGCATTTCATACTTATTAATTTGGAATTTTCCAACTATAATAATTTTATTTTACTCACTGAATGTTCCTCACATTCATTGATATCTAACAAACCAAAACTATCGCTAAGAAATTTGTCTTAGAATTTTAAATCCCTGACTCCCCAAGTTTGAATTAATAAAAATTTTACAGTAGTAATTCATTTTATATTACTCTACTTCTGATCATTGTAAGTTAAATTAGTCATTTATCACATTTTTTTATATAAACCATTATGCTGTCAAAAGGTTAAACATGTCTGAAATTAGTTTATGACTGAAATCATTAAAATATCTATAATTTAACATTTAGTATCAAGTCTAAAAGCTAAAGAGACAATTATATTTGAGTTCAAAATCTCAAAGAATTTGAAATTTTCAAAGTTTTAACTTAAATAACTTATAATATGAAGAAAGAATGTTTGCTGGATTGTTATATTGCACAACAATATTTTTTTTATTTTGGAACTACTATATATATATCAATTATTCATATATAAAATATATAATTCACTCAAGAT
This sequence comes from Epiperipatus broadwayi, assembly GCA_028023455.1. Taxonomy (NCBI): domain Eukaryota; kingdom Metazoa; phylum Onychophora; class Udeonychophora; order Euonychophora; family Peripatidae; genus Epiperipatus; species Epiperipatus broadwayi. The sequence goes on from JAQFVV010006263.1 coordinate 28,594, forward strand.
GCCATCCATGATTCATTAAATAACAAAAAAGATGAATAAGATTCCCAGGCCATGAACTAAATTAGTATTAATACATTAATATAAATTCCTCATGAAAACATTTGATTATTCTCAAACAATTAACTATTTACCTAGAAATTTGGAAATACATAATTTTAAGTTTCTGACGATTATTCTTTATTTCTAATAGCTTTTTGTAATAAATAAACATTAACTGATTTGCTATTATATTATTCTAAATTTTATGTGCAATTTTTAATTTAAATTTTTCTAATCTGATATTATTTATAATTTATTATATATATTAATAAACCAGAAAAGTATAAAAATAATCATGATATTTATTTGTTTTGGAGGCCTATTAAGAACTTTATCATGACACACTTGATAGTCATGATTCATAGAGTCATGTTTGATTGAAATATATATATATATATATATTTGCATAGAAAAGATATAAACACATATTTAGAAAAAAAAAAACAGGTTGGTATAAGATAGCTTGGTTTTATTGACTAATTTCGATGTAAGTTTACCTACATCTGTCCAAAAATAAACTTGGACAAAGCAACTTCAGTTTAAATCTTGATAACTGATTTTTGGGGGAAAAATTAAAGTATAATGACCTCTAGTACCTACATATATTGTTGATAATTTAATTAATATATAAATATTTCTAGTATATTTATAAACCTTTATTGCAGCCAGAAATATAAAAAGAGTCTGAGCTAATGAGAGTAAGAATAATATACAAACAAAATATTTATAATATATGTAAATGAAGTGTCAATTACTCAGGAGGTCATGTGATATCTAAGCACCAAAGTGACTGATTGAATTTCAATCTAAGAACTTTTAGCATCTAAATCCATCACTCTATCATTGCTCTAAACTCCACAGTACAAATAAAACAAAAAAAGCAAATAGATAAATAAAATAAACATATGGCCATTTTGCTTTGGAGATCAAATGATATTTGAGCATCAGAATTTAATCTAACAACAAAGATTTTATTTATTTGACCAATGTGAGATTTTTTATTTTACTTTCCTAAAGAATGTTTTAAAAAATTATACATAATAATTTTAAATTATAAATTGAATTGTATATTACTTGTAAGTTCTCAGGAAATTCAAGTATTGGAATTGACAGTACTGAAGCTACAAATCAAGAAACTTGAGCTCCAGAATCTACCTTTCTACCACTGCATTAAATTCGGTAGGATACTTCAATTAAGAACAACATAATATCACCAGTCTCACCAGTAATAATATATGTGAATACATAACCTAATAAAACCTAAAATATAATATTGTAATTCAAATATAATAATAAATATAATATAAATATATGAATAATAAATATAATAATAAATTGTTTTAAAAATCATTGAAAATGGAAGGTTTTCATTTCATACCTACTGCAATATAAAAGCTTTGGTGAAAATACAACAGGATTCTTAAAAATTAGATTATTATGTGCTCTTAATTTAGCAGTAATTAATGATGCTGAACATTTTATAAAATTCATTAATAAACTATTCATTCAATCAGTTTTGAAAAGTTGATATTTTCTTCAAAACTATTAATATGCAACCCATATAATCTTTCCCTCCTCACATTATGAAATGTGATTCAAATAAGTCTATCTTGAAAACTCCATTATAGTCTAAATACAAGGAGATAAGACAAAATATATAGATAATTTTGTATTCTGAACCAGAATTGAAAGACAAGGCATCTAGAGACCTATTAATTGTTAAAGTGGCTTGTTCCTATTAACAAAGAAAGGTCCAATACTTCATTATACTAATGCAGATGCATAGTGATAACACTAAAAGTAAAGCGTTATTTGAAATCACAACTATAGGCTAGGGACATTCTCTTAATTGTCAGCACTAAATTCTAAAGGTAAAAATGTATTCCTAAATCCAAAAAGATAAATGCAATCCTGAGAATTCTAATCAAACACAAACATTCCTTAATTAACTTACTGCTGTCATTTTTTTTATAATTTGTGATAAAGTGCACTGCAGTATAAAGAGGGTTGAAAATAACTTATAGCGAGGCATTTTTTGAGAAATATATTTGCAATAATAATATAAACGAATCTGAATTCAATTTACTTAGAAACGGTTCTTTGAAATATAAAGTGGTTGCCATATAAAAATAAAAAAACAAGATGAAATTTCTTGAATTGTGTTGATGTATGTATATACACAGAATATAGAAAAAGCATTTTTTTCTTTAAAAAATGAGCCAGAAAATCTCTACAATAGCACAATGCTAAACTTTGAAACAGAAAAGACTAATCCAAGTTTTCATAAGACTACAAAATGGCCTTATCTCCAAAATAAGAAATAAAGATAGTTTGTACTGAATTTCTCATAATTAGAAAGATATATATAACATAGATTACTTATAGTTATCTGTTATTCTTTTTTTTAAGTTAGAAATATAAATGACTAATACATAAATCCATACTTGTTTTAGATACTATTTGAAAGTATAATTTGGTCATACGAACATATTATATTCTGTATTAGAAATCAGAATGCCATAATTAGACAATATGGTAATACAATAAAGTGATAATGGTGATTATCAGCAGAATGTGTTTATCATTGGGAAGAAGAGAGGGTACACAAGTTATCAGGAAAAACTTTTGATTATTAAGTAACAAAAACACTTTTTTTAAACGTTCACATTATAAAAAATTATTGTTGGTATAGTGTTTTAATATTCATTAAATTTACATCTATGTAATTCAATTTGTTGCCCAAAGATGAGTAGAGATAATAGAATAGCTCAACTAAGTAATGACTGTTGATTATTGTAAATGGTTGTTTGCTATCCTTTATTTTATTCAAACTGATCTTTGATCTATATATTGTGAGAGTACGCAATACTATCACATAAGTATATATGATTAGTATATACTTTATTATTACTTTTATATAATTGTTTTAATAAAATTAAAACAAGCACAAATATACTATTTTCATTCATTGATATAATACCATTGTTTAGACTAATAAAATTCATTAACTAAAACATTGACAAAGAGATTACCTTTAAGGCCAAATCGCAACCTAGCCACTAATGCAAAGGAAATGAAATTAAAAATTCAATTATTCATTATTAAATATAATTAATAATTATAGAATATAAAAATCATGAAAACCAAATGATATGCAATAAATGCAACCAGAAATTGATTCTGCTATAAATACTGAATATAAATTTTTTATTAAATACTTCTATCTTTTGTCGATGTGCTAGCTACTTCGTACAATAATTTTTGTGTTCAAATATAGAATACTTATAAAACATAGATTGACAAATTGAATGATTTGCTTATTGAAGAAAACTTTTATTAGACAACAAATTCTAATATTAGCTAAATAGAAGAGTAAATAAATTATTCTCTATTAATATTATTCGTATTTTCTAAATGAAATTATATATTTTTTTTATTAATTAAAAAGCTTATAAAATCATTCTAAATTGGAATTCTGAAACAGCCAAACTTTTTCAGAAAACATTTATATATTCAAACCAATATTAATTTAAGAAGATTATATCTATAAAACAATGCCTTATGAGTAAATTTCACTCGTCATGGGTTATATAATGCTATAGTTTTAACCGAAAATAAATGTAATTGCTTATTCCTACTGAAATGCTTAAAAGTTATATGAATCTCATCTATATAATCTAAATGAAAACTCCAACTGGTAATGAAATCATTTGTGGAAGAAGATGTCAACATCATGTAAGAAGAATGTGTAGAAACAATCGAATATCTGGATAACTTTCCAATGATTGACCTCCAAGGAATAAAGAACTTTATTCTTAATGAACATTATTTCTCAAATATGGAAATGATTAGGACAGTAAAATAAACTTTCATTATATCACATCATCTTTGTGAAGTGTCAGTTAAAAACATTTAATTTTATTTCCTTTGTTACTAAAATTCTTTGTCTTTGGAATAATTCATTTATGACAGACTAAATGAAAATTAACAGAAGATCATGAAGTTAAATATTTTTTTACATTTAATAAAAACTACATCTTTATATGAAAGTGACTTGACAGGGGTTTAAACTAAGATACAAAAGTAAACTTAATATGAAGGTAAGAGCTTATCATTATTCATATTGGATTTATTTATGACATTGACTGAACATTGTTGTTACTAATTTAATTAACATGATAATGTTTATTTGTTATTAGTTATTTAAATGACCAATATTCTGTATGAAAGATTCTATATTTCTTAATGATGACTTTACATAGGAATAGTCTCATGAAGCAGGAATTCTCTCATATGGATAGTATAATAATATGTTATTATTTATTTATATATGTATTATATTGATTTTAGCTAGTTTAGCATTTTTATAATTTATTTTTCATAAATTATACAAATTCATTTATTATATTATACATTATTAAAATCTGTTCATGTTATAATATACATATCTACTATGGAAATATGGTAAGACAATAAATATTTAAACGTATAAAATAGTAGAGATGTGAAACAAACCTTTATAATTATTTTTGTTATATTAAATAAATTTGAATTGATATTCGTTAATAAATATTGTTAATGTTTATCTTAAATTTAAAGAAGTTTCTAATTTATTTTATTTATTTATTCATGTTACAAAATCAAAATAAAGTCAAACACATATACCCACACACATATATTATATTTATTTAATATCCTTAACTGAATTGAAATAAATTTTAAAAATATATTGAGATTATACTGATTATTTTTATTGTTGTAAAACTGATGGAAACCCCTGAAGAGAGTTAACTGCAATGCCCTGAGTTTGAATTCTAAGCATAATGCAATAATTAGTAATGGTGAAGATTGAATGATTTATTCTGGATCTATATTAGATATTTAATATTAAATTATTGTTATTGAAGTAAATTCAATTTTGGATTAAATTTAGATCATCTCATCCACAGCATCCTATTTTAAGACCCAAAGTCTGATCATAGTGAGATGAGACTGCCTTGACATTTCCTTAGGAAAACTCCCATATCACTACATATGACTCCCAACATGGGCACAAAACTATAGTTCACCATATATCCATAATTCACCCAAGTTTTAGGGGCACGAAACTATAGTTTTACCATCAATTACATTCATAATTTGCCAAAGTTTTAGGGACACAAAATTATAATTTACCATCAATTATATCCATAATTTTTTTAAAAAAATTTTTTTAAATAAATTTTATGGAATAATGATGAATAAAAAATGAATACAGACTTCAAAATTTAATAATTAACACTTTAAAAAAATGAATCAGTCACTTAAAAATATAATTTTAAAAGTAGGCATTAAAGTTATAACATATAAAAGTAGAAAAAGTTAAAATTACATTAAAAGGAAAAGACATAGTATAAAATCCTATGACAAAATAATCTCTTATTTAATAAGTAATAAATAAAGTTATAATTAAATTAAAACTAAATTTATGATTATGAGATGTGAATCTATATTATTTTATCGTAAAACTGATAATACTATGGAAAAAAAAGTTGATATGCAAACTGAAATAGACAAGATATAGGAGATAATATTATAAATAGTATAAATGAGAAAGAAATTATAGATGTATTTGGGTGATTTCAAGAATAAATGTCCACATTGTACCAGTTAAAACATGTTTATCCATCTAACATGAGCTGGAACTCACAAAATGCACTTCAAACCCAGTCAAGCCTAAGATTTAGGTCAGGGACCAACCTGGATTCGAACCCACTATCTAAGCCCCAGATCTAACAACTAATGGATAACCATAATAGTGATGGCACATGAGAATTAATTTTAAATCCGGCTGACTAGCAAAGCTGAGCAAAGCAATGAGACATCTATTAACTATGACTAAACTAAATATTTATAAGCATGGCTGTACTTTTGGAAGCGGAGAAAAGAGGAATTCAAATTACTCAAATAAGTTAGACAATAAAATATCATTTAATATAATGACAAATTATTTACATACATTTATAAATTAAATACATTAGTATGTGCATGAAGAAACAAGCGGTAGATGATTACATAGTGTCATTCATGCTATATTTCTCATATACTCTTTATTAGCTAAATAATATATTATAAATAAACAAACATCTTTGGTAGGTCCAATATTAAGATGCCAATCAACTATTAGAAAGAATTACATAATATTGCCATTAACGCTTTGATTTACGGTTCTGAAACATGGTGACTAACATTATTACTTCGGGGAGCATTCTGAGATTCATTACAGATATAATACAAACTATTTTCACACCATTATGGTCATGAAAATAAATAAAATACATTTGAAAACATATTTGATTGTATGATTACAATACTTAATGAAAATTCTTTTAATTAGCGCTGGTAAGAAGAACACTTTATTTTTCCCCAAGGCATATAGATACTCTTGAATACAGAAATAAGTTACAATGGTGGGACTGTATAAGATTGAAATAACATTATAAATTAATAAAGTTAATAATATTCAGCATTTATATATATATATATATATATATATATATATATATTGAGCAGAGTGCAATTTCAATATTATTACAACACTAAAATTAGGTCATAAGCAAAAGAAATAATATGAATAAGATGTGGTACCGACACAGGCAGAGAACTCAAAGATAAGGTCATGCTTCTGGATGAAAAACAAAATGGATAGGCATGTCGTGGTCATCGCCGACATGCAGGCCTTTTTGTACGAAGAAAGTGGATAGGCATAGCTTGTACCAGACTTAGGGATCACTGCCAGAGGCCTTTTTATACGAACAATGGTTATACATAGCATGTGCCAAACTTACAGGAATCACCACCAGATACATTTTATATGGAATAAGTCCCCATGGGACAGGACATAATGAGAAATCTATGGGTTTGATCTTGTTGTAACCCCAGATTAGATTAGAAGCACGTAATAAATATAATTCACAAAGATAAGGCTGAATGTCAGTAACGCAGTAATGATAAATGTCACTAACAACATTGAATAAGTTTACTGCTTTAAAAATAAATGACCCTAATTTGAATGCCATAATTTATACAGATAATATGTTATGCAGTTATATATAGAGAGAGATTTCCCTAAATAAAATATATGTTAAGATTTTATTTAGTAAAAGAAATATTATGATTTACCCCATTCCCTTTTCTGTTATTTAAAATAAATAAATTCCACCTTCATTGATTTTACAATAACTGAAATATTTAAATACAATATTTGAAATTTTAAGAGTAAGGAAAATATAAGAAGACTGGCAGTTATAGAAAATAATTAATGGGTCACTCTTTCAGAATTGAATAGAAACAAAACATTTTAAAAGATTTCAAAGGGTTAATTAGCTTAAGTTCTGGATTCATCCCGGGTAGAAAATCCAGAGTTAAACAAATATATTTTTTTATACTAAAACATAAATAAAATGTTGAGTCGTAAAAACAATCTGGCGAATGTATTAATTAATAATGCATTATATTTTAAGGGGACGTTAATAACCTTGATTCATGAAGGTTTACTTAAAAGAAAAGAAAAGATTTTAGAAATTCAACTCGTCAGATTGTTTGAGAATGGCATATTAATAATAAAAGTATACATATAAAGTCAAGTAATAAATAAATAGAAATCATTGACCACACCAAAGTTAGAGCATATGAGGGAAAGTTAGATTTATAGAAATTATTTAAGCAAATTACATTTTAGAAAAGTTACAAAATTAAATTATACATTAGGAGAGATAGAGTTTGAGACTAGTGAGGCAAGCTAGATTTAATTTCAATGGTGGTGGTTTGAAATAATTTACTGCACAATTTTAAGAGTTCATATTAAAAAGTCCAGCTCATGCATGACAGTTCTTATGTGACAGCAAGCTTCTATTTAGCATTCCAAAGTTCTCCATCAGGCCTTTACTTCATTCTACAGAAGCATGATATAACGGCAGTGGCAGATGATGACCCAACAGAGCCGAGAAGGGTGGTGGACTTACTACTGCATCATTATTTTTTTAACTTTCACTCCAACATGGGTTATGTTCACTGCAGTTCTTTCAATAGTAGCTAATCTATATGTGACTCAAAATTCAGCCACTCTATATTGTAACAGTCAAAACATGTCTATCTTGCTAACACACTGCAGAATTTAAACCCAGGACATAGAACTCAACACTAGGAGAGTTATCTCCCAGAAATCCCAAGTTCGAATCCAAAGTCCAAACTCCACAACGCCCTATGTGATAACACATTTGATGCTACTAATAGTATAATTTCATGTCGGTGCCGGTGATCAGGGAGAAAACAAAAGACTCTAAATCTAAAATAGCCCTAGGTTAATTTAACAATAACTTATAGATGTGCTAAAGATAAGTTTAATGTACTATGTAATTTATATTGCACCCTGAATAAATAGAGAAAAAAAGAAATAAATTTATAAATAAGATTTTAATGATTTCATAATAAAATAATTTAGCGATATAAATTGGATAGTTATATAAGAAACAAACAAAATGGCTGATACCTTGTACTTGGGTTTGTTTAGATAACGTGTCTAAAATATAGTGACACGGTAGGCATATTCGAGTCACGTAAAGTCTAATGAAGTTTGAAATATTCTAAAACATTTATAACTGAAGATTTAAATGGAGATCGAGAGTCGCTCGTGAATAGATTATAAGATCGAGCTACACTGGACGGATTTGAAATTCAGTTGAATAGAATTCTTTTAATAATTAACAAGGGAAATATACGGTGGTGCTAGCGAGTATATGCCGAGGAGGGGTGCAGTTTATGAGTATGCAACTTTAAAAGATGGCAAAAGGTCTTGGCATTGGATAGACATTCTGCCTTTTATTTGGGATGTCTCTAGCCCACTCACAGCTCAAGCCTGGCCCTCACCCAGGAGTTTCGTAACTGTGGGGACGTACGCGAAATAATTCCCATGTGCCATTTTTAGCACAAGACTGGGAACCGCAGAGTAAAATATGGGGGAAATGGATTTGAACGATGATGACCTTTGCCAACAGGAGGATTCCAGCACCCATGCATATTTACTAGCAAAACAGCTTAATCTTTAAAGAATTAGTAAATAAAGGGCAATTCATTAAGGAACAGAAATAGCTCGCTCTCGACTTTTATATTTTAATGGCCAGCAGACACTCAACAAAACTTAAGATAAATAAATATTCATTTAACAAAATTCTTATACGCAAAAATATTTTAAAACATATATAAGAGATACTTTTAAATATATAAACGATGGGAGGGAAAAATGCATGTTTGCAGTTTGTAAACTAAGATGGCAACCACGCATTATTTAACTTCCCTACATAACTCGCATTTGTCTAAAGAAATTAATTATATATTTCATCATTAACACATTGAAATAAGACATTTATAAATATAATAGAAATCAACCCAAGCACAAGTTCAGCATGCATTAGAAAACGTTTAAAAAAATACATTTAAAGAATATACAAAATTGTTAGCTATAGCTCAAAGTTTTCCAAGATCTTGGGTTGATTTTAATTACCTTGTTCTTTTATCTCTGTCCGTGGGCATTTCCAAACTTGTAGCAAAGTTCTTAAGTAAAGTTAGGAGTTTCTTTGATTCATGTTTCCGCAGCAGCAGTTAGTAGATTTTAAGAGCAGCATTTCTTTGGGCTGGTTCAGTTGGATTTGATGCTATGGTGACAGGACATTGGATTTTGAATGATGGATGGCCAAGGCACAGGGCTCCCGAGGGAAAACAGCTATTGCCCCATTACTCTGACATTCTGAGGTTAAACTATTTTAAAATGCTTTTCTGTCACAATCAGGTAGGTTAATTAATAACTCTGTCTAAAATCCTAATTACAATCAATCAGCCCTATTTATATGCTCTCTTTGATTACAATCTAACTCTGCAGTGATAAAATCCATTCTTTAATTATTACACATTTGAAAAACACGGACTGCATTTTCTAATTAATATCTGTTCATAAACACTGTTTTATCTTATCAAATCTACTGGCACCAATATGATTAAAATTAGCTACTATTGTTCTTTCCCCACCCTCACTGACCTAAAGAAAATGACATGTTTTTGAATAACATTTTATAACTTTACATTTATCAAACACTATTTCTGAATTAATTTCCAGAAATATTTCTCAGTGATATTATTTCTTAAAGGCAAATAATTATAATGAAATAACATCACAAATAAATCGATTCAAAAACAACTCTTAAATAAAATATTTTGATAAATTTTAAATATTATCATAGTATCTGTGTAGATGAGAATATGTGACCTACTTTACTGTACAAGCATATATAAGTAATATGTACTCGACGGTTTGAAAATAAAACCGAATAAAAACAATTTTAATTATTATTAAACACCGGGCACCCCATTATACATATAAATTTAGGTGGGATTTCGGTAAATATACCCAGTACACACACAATACAATCAAATTAAGATTTTAAATAAGGCATGAGGGTAGGAAACAGGAAGGTAAGGTGAAACTAAGATTGGTAAGGCATATCTTACTGTTTCAATATTCTGCCCAGGTGTTTTTGGAATGCTTTTAATCATTTAGTTTTAGCTTTACAATCTAATCTCTGATCTTAAAATTCTTACTTTTCTTTATTGATTGTTTTTGAAGATGCAACAGTAAGATAACGTCCAAAAATAAATTCAAATCTATTTCCAGATTAGAAATAGATTTGACAAAATGTTTATAAAAGAAAATCTTTAATCTTAATCCCCATTTTAAGTAAAAACTTTAATTAAAATATCTTCCGCAGATTAAAACAATTGTGTTTCCAATCCTTTAATTATTTTTAGACAATTAACTGTAGCATCTTCCATTTTGGTTTTTATAAAACATACATTTTAATAAAAAAAAGTACTTTAAAAGGAAAAAGTGTAAAATGGTGTATAATAAAACATTTACAAAAAATTAATATTTTGTTAGTATTTTGCTCCTATATATATATATATATATATTTGAGCCACACCTATATATTTTAATAAAAAAAATTAATAATCATAAAATTAATAATAATAAAAATGTTAATTTAAAAGTTAAAATTTTATAATTTAGGTGCGCATCTCAAATGTATACATAAAATATATATACATGACAAAAGGAGCGGGATGGGATATACGGTTTAAACACAGGTTAGTAGATGGAACTATGAAGCTCAATCTTAAGCTAAGATTGACTGCTTCAATGTTCCAGAAACTAGTAAAGCTCTAGATAAACCTATAGAAAAAGCAAATGATAATGATTCACCATTAAATCGTATAATGTTAATGATGCAACAAATAATGGAAAGCATAAATATGACTAATACAAAGATGGAAAATATGAATGCCAATATGGATACTAAAATGGAAAATATAAATGCCAAGATGGATATTAAGATGGAAAATTTAAAAATAGATATGAAAGCTGATTAACAAAAATTGAATGCAGATATGTCTACAAAGATGCAAAATAAGAATGCCAAGGTGAATACTCAGATGCAAATTTAAAAATATATATGAAACTTATCAACAAAAATTGAAAGCAGATATAACAAATGAATTATCAAAAAAATTAGATAGTATAAAAATAGAATTGAAAGATGAGGTATCACAAATACAAACTAACATGGATAAACAAATTCAAAAGGTCATTGAAGAAAAAGATCTTAATTTTCAGAAAAGTTTTATTGAATTTGAAATAAAAATAGAGAACAAAATGGAAAGTAAAATTTTAGAAATGAAAAATGTATACAACAATCTTCAAATCAAAATTTACAAAAATCAGGCAGAAACTGAAAAATACCTCAATGATAAAATGAAAGATATCAATGAAGAAATTAGTAATTATAAAAGTGAGCAAGAAATTCGAATGAATAATAAAGAAAAGAAATTTAAATTTCTAGAAAACGATTTTCAATGTAAAAAAAAACTGGATAGATGCAGATGTAAAACAAAATAAAAATAATATTGAAATATTATTAGAAAATCAATCAAGGATATTGAATCAATTAAAAAATAAAAATACTAAAATAGAACAAATAATAAAAGATTTAAAAAATTAACATGATAAGGAAAAACAAATAATAATAGAAAAACATTCAAGATCTTAAAAGGATTAAATTATCTAATGTGGAAGAAAATACCACTTCAGATAAATTAAATCATATAATACAAACTATTAATAGGATGGAGGAAAAACAAAATAAAAAAAATATCAAGATGAAATAGGAAATGAGATGGGGGCACAAAGATGGAACAAAACAATAACAAAGATGTTATTGAATCCATATAAGGATATGTAACCCATAATAATTCCCAATCACCTGTAAGTTTTCAAAAAGAAAATATTAATTATTTCAGTCATACCATTTAAGCTAACACAATAAATCAATTTGTGAAATTAAAAAAATTTCAAGGTCTTATGAAGCTCCCATAGAACACTTAGAAAGTTTGAATTTATATTTTTCTGTTAATAATAATTTAACAGAAGGTGAAAAATTAATAGTGGCATATAGCCATTTACAAGGGGATGTTTTATCTTGGTGGGAATCACTATTCAAATACTTAAAACTTTTGAAGAATATCATTAATAAAGACTTTCTGGAATAACGATCATCAAAAAACCTTATTATGCCAAATTCTTCAAGAAAAATATAGAAGTACACCTGGTAAAACATCAAATTTTTTAGGCAGCAAGTAGCCAGATTAAAATTCTTGATACTTATCATTTTAGCCATAATTTTCCATTGAAAATTGAGCAATCTTTATTATTTACCAATGCATAAAACATCGAATAGATTGTAGATCTGTTGAGTAACATAGATTCTAATAATCAAAATGTGAATCAAAAATACTTAGAAAAGAAGAAAGAAGATATAAAAGTAAATGCTATCAGTTATAAAAGAAAGAAAAAACATAAAACCTTTAATCATTCTCAAAGTAAAACGATAAAGAGTGATAATAATACAGAAGATAAAATAAGTACTGGTACACATCAAACACCAACAGTATAGCATCTACTAGTGAATCATGTAAATTTAAAAATGGGTATGATAAAAATCTATCCAAAATAACAAATAAATTAAATTAAAAGGGGTCTTAGGAAATAGTTCCTCTCCTCAAAGACCCATAATAAAAAAGAGGAACAAAAATAAATTATTAACTAGACAAATCACTAACATAATATGTTCAGAGGAAGAGAAGGAACCCAAATATGCTGTGTGTGCAAAATTGTCTAATGATTAATAAAATATTTGAAGATTTGCAAATAAAAGCCTTGTTAGACAGTGGTAGCCAAATCTCTGCAATTTCTGATGAGTTCTATAGAAAAGTGATGGATAAAAATCCAAATATTAAAACCTACTTCTAAAACCAGTACAGATTACTATGGCTAATAATAAAAAGGCAAAATTAATTCAAAAGCAAATATGGATCAAATTGACCATTAATCAAACATATATTTATCATGTCTTTTGGATATTAAGTGGACTCATTCGTGAAGTTATATTGGGAGTAGACTTCCTACATATGAACAAATGTATGGTTGATTTTAAAAATAAAATAGTTCGGGTAGGTGATGATATTTTAAAGATGACATTGTTTCCAAAGTGTGACCTACTTAACATTGATCGCATGAGGTCAAACATATCAGAAACACTCGTGGAATAAAAAATCGCAGAATTAAATTTGATTGATGGCGATAATGTCAACAAATTGCAATCTATAATTGATGAATATAATATAATTTTCTCAGAAATACCAGGAATAATTGAAGGGTTTCAGCAATGAATAAAATTAACACATGATCAACCTTCTCAATCCAAATCTTATCCCATTCCTTATCAATATTGTACACGAAAATGTGTGTTATTTATTTATATTGTAATAATGACGAATTATGAAAATAATAATTATGCTAAAATTAATTACATTTGATTTTATAAAAATAGTTATTAGAATACACATACATATATAAAATCTACTTATCTATCTATATTTATAAAAAAAATTATTAAACTGTAAATGTCTGAGTTTGTATGTTTTAACTGAGCCAGTTTGGTTATACACATGAAAAGGATAAAATGTATTAAGAAGTCTGGAGGCATGGTGTCTTAATTAGTTTAATCAAAAATCAATGGATATTTTCTTACATATCTTATTTATGGCATGATGATTTTATAATACAGTGTGATTATGTATGTTATAAGTATATAGTGCAAAGCAAGAATATCCCATAATTATGTTGGCTATTTAATCATAATAATGTAACTAGATAGTTAAGCCATTCTCCTGCTTGATTTTATTTGGATTATTGAAATCAATATACTGATTAGTTTTTTAGATGACTACTCATCATCATCACAATTTATTCTATTATCTGCAGTTAAACATAACTATATTTTTGATTATCCTCATCAGCAAATGTATTCAGATGTATATAATATAATACATCTTGATGTGGTTATTGATCATCATATGATCATCTTCAAAGGATAATTTTTTCTTAACATTTCTTCTTTATTTTATTATAGATAGATAAGTAGACTGTATATATGAAAGTGTACATTAATAGCTGTTTTTATAAAATCAAATGTAATTAATTTTAGCATAATTATTATTTTCATAATTCGTTATTATTACGATATAAATAAATAACACACATTTTCGTGCACAATATATATATATAATGAAAATGTTTTCAAGAATTCGCAAATTTATTTTCTAATGTGCTACCTTTTATTGATTCGTGATTTATCATTATTACTTTTATTATTTTAATAATTACTTCGCAATTGCCACATTGTAAAAAAAAAAAAAAAAAGATTTCAAAGATGTTTAAATAATAAACTTGCTGGTTTTTTTTTTCTATTTTAAATAATAATAAAAAAAGCTTCTATTTGATTCTACTTGAACAAATTGACTCCACATAATGAAAGCAAATTTTAAGATTTTTAGTAGTAGCTTTAAAAGCTATTTGACAAGTGTAGAAATTACATAAGGTGTTCAATAAAACACATTATAGATTATTTTGCAGCAATCAATCACAGATATCCTTATTATCAACAAGATATGTTAGGCAATATTTCTTTATTTTTTTAAAAAGTAAAAAATACAGCTTTTAGACCAATTATTAAAAATATCAAAGAAAGCGCCTTTACTTTATGGTAAAGTGAAGTACATATTTATAGGGTAATCATATATAATAAAATAAAGTGAACAACAAATATATCTAAAATATAGAATATTAGAATAAAATTATCAAGCGTCTTTTGATGAAATGAGTAATGTATTTGTCTGCTATATGTGCAATCAAGAGTTCGATTCCAGAGTAGAAAAGATAGAACATTTTCACTTCAGTGAAAAATCCTAGTATTAGGACCAGAAATTTTTCAAGTGACTGACCTCATAGTCACCTCAACTAGTCATATAAGTATTTATTTTAAAAAAATAAGGCTATTTATATTCAATCAAAAAATAACATAAATAATAATTGTTACATAAACACAAAATTATAATATATTAACAATAAAATGGATTAATAATATAAGATATATATATATTGCATAAAATAGCAATTAAAATAAGGCACAAACATGTATACATACATATGCCCGTTCTCTATATCAATTACCATTTTCATTTTTATATTATTTTGGCCTTTTAGACACAATTTGTGCGTATTTATTGATCTTTAACAATCAGCTGATTGATAGTTGATACTTTAATTATGAGCATAAAATCACACAAAATTTTATAATAAATTCCAAAAACAAAAAAGCTTCTGTGGTTATAATTTTTGTTGATAAGTGGAAAAAGAAAACGGAGCAACAGATGAAATAATTTTATTTTGGAAAATAATTTATTTCCTTTTTAAACTGCATGTTCTAGTTATGTTTTTAGTTTCAGTTGCACACACTTCAATATATATATGTTGATTTTGTTTTATATATTTCTTAAATAATTTTAATTTACATGAGCTTTTAAACTTCTAATTTTTATCTGCAATGAAAGATCTTCTACTTCAAAAAAAAATCTGTTAGTGATAAATCATTGTTTCAAATAAAAAATAAAATAGTTTCATTTGAATATTTAACAATTGTTACTATATAAACATTATCCATTTTAAGAGAGATAATTTCTTCCTTAAACAGCACTTTATCTCATTACTTTCCATGTTAATAGCTTTTATTCCATCAGATTATAAATTTCATTTTATATAACTATTACAAGGTTTTGCATCTTTCTTATAAGAATATGTGAGAAAACCAATGAAATACTTTTGTTTGATAATACTTGAATAATTTCAAATGCCACATTAGGAAAACCTTTCATTGACTAGTAATCTGCAAGATTTCTAAGAGCAGGTTTTTTTTTCTCATTTTACTGCAAAAACCTTTTTAGGATTGCAGATATTAGTATCTAGTGCCCACTGATTATTCAGATTTACATAATTGGGATAAAAAAATTGCCTTGGAAGCATATGTTGAGAAAAACTTAAAAAGTCATTTAATGACCCCAAGACAAGTTCTTTTATTTCAACCTTATTCTATTATCTCATATTATGTGATTTATTTTATTATTTTCAGCAATAAATATATTAGTTTTATTTCTCTCTTCTGAAATGGATGTTTATGATTGGATTTTATTTGCAATTTCTTTTTTGCTGCTGCTATCTGAAACCAGAAGAGTTTATTTGAAATCATACTTTTAAATAGTAAATCTATCAAACCATTCAATCATTAAAAATATTTCCTTAGGCTGATTTGATGACACATGTTAAATCTATAGCAATAATAACAACCAGATTGTCTACCTTTCAAATGCAATATATAAGAAAATTGATCAAATGTTACATTATATAAGATATCATCAATGATCTTACTTTAAAATAACTTTAGGTAAAAGTCAAAGCTAATGATTTTAATAGTTTTTTCTTTTCATTTAATCATGGAGTAATTTAGTGAAAAAGAACACTGACAAAGTGAACTCAAGTTTATAATTTTCTCTGAAAACAAGTAGAATCCTTGATACATAGTAATTCTGTCACCATGTGGGGTTTAAATTTTGTTTTTGTGATTTTTCAATTAGCCATCTATTTCCATATAGGCACAACATATAAATAGTCAAAACCAAAAAATTTGCTTAGAAAGCATCAGGTGAATGAAATCTCAAAAAGATTAATGTTTGGGAACATTGTCACAGGTAAATAATACAGTTATTTACAAATAGAATAGTTTTAATGGTGGAAATTGTTAGTTGAGAATTAAATATATTACTGAGAGATTTCTGTTTGACTTTTTCATTAATCAGATCAACTTTCTTACTCTAGTTATTTGTATTAACGTAATGGTCATTATAATACATTAAAGATCAGCCTTCTCAAGCTATTGTGCATGCGCTTTTTACAAGTGTTAATAATAAATGCTTATTTACATATGTTTAAGTTTCATTTGAGAGTGACGTTTATTAAATTCTAGATAATTTTGCCGACGTCACTCATTCAGACATCATAAACAGTAATTTAAAGTGAGTGGTCTATCCTCATGCTTTCATTTCCAGTACTTAAGATTTGCCCATATATAAGCATTTGGGTTGGGAAGAATAAGTGATTCATTTTATTCTTGCATAAATACTATATCTTGTGTTGGGAATGAAAGTATTCATTTATTATTAACACTCGTAAAAAGTGCATGCACAATAGCTTGAGAAGGCTGATCTTTAATGTATTACAATTTTCCTACTTTTCAAATTCTGTTTAAGCCAGCTTATTCAGGGTACAAAGTCTGTTCATGATTAAATGTCAATAGAGACTTTATAACTAGCTTCAAACTTTTTATTGTTATTCCAGAAAATTTGGGATAATATTGGAAAATACTATTAATTTTTTTTTTGGGGGGGGAAGGGGGGATATTACGTTTTTCTCTCTCATTGTTTTTGAATGTCATTATTTTCTTAATTTTGAATATTCTAAATGACAATGTTTTATATGATTGTGTAAGTAATTATTAAGACTGATGGTGAATACAATTCAAAATTTTTACAGAAACAATTGTCAGTAATTCTGGAGCTCTTTATTGGTAAAAGTCAAAATAATCATTAGAAAAATATTGGTTGAGATTATATAATGTAATATGATTGCAAATATATGGTCACTTTCTTTCCTTTGGAGTGGACAAAATACTATATAATTATGGCCATGAGTAATAAGTAGTAATGATAAAGGAAATCAGCTTGTTCACAATATTTATTTAACTAATCTTAAAAATCATTTTACAAGATTTCAAAGTGCTTACTATTACTATTACGATTAATAAGTTATTAAAGGATGTAATTATCTTTATATTATTATTAAATAAAGCATTTTTTAAAAATATAATTCTGAATATATATATATATACACACACACAGAATTGACATATGAAAACTAAAGATACAAAGGGTATAAATATTTATTTATGCATACATTTTGTAAATTTTTCTTTAGTTAAAATCATTAAAGATAAAGTTCTTACATGTGTATATCCAACATTCAAATGCACAAATTCATTATAAAATGATTATAAAACCAATCAATGTTTGTGGTTTAATTCACCCATATTCATATACTCCAATATCTCATAAATTAGCTGGCTTTAATTTTTTTTTTTTTTTTTGTATAGAAACTATAAATTATACAAGTTTGAAGCAGACAGAAAAGACAATACTGAAAATTATATAAAAGACTTAGTCAATTCAGGGTATAATATTAATATATTAAATAAAACTCTTAAAAAATTCTATTCATCTTTAAATAATAGCAACATTAATAACAATATTAATACATGGATCAGACTTCATTTTATACTATGTATGTCTAAAAAAGAAGAAAATCTGCTCAAATGAATTCAATATTAGTTTTAGAACCCCACATAATCTTAATCAACTGTTGAGCAACATTAAAGATAAATTATTTCCAGACCAATATCAAAATAGTTTATAAAATTAAATGTAATGAACCAATATGTAATGCAATTTACTATGCTGAGTCTCATGCCAATTGTGCTACAAGATTAACACAGCATATATATATATAAACATATGAAAACAGATCCCAATATTAAGTCTATATTTTGGGAACATGAAATCGAACCTGGCCACAATTTCAATTAATTAATATTAAAGATATTTGTACTGAGAGCAATAGTCAAAAATATATGAGGCATAGTTTATTGCAAATAACATTAACACAATAAACAAGAAAGACCGTGTATTGCATTATTTAGCTTATAAATTCTATTTACCAATATTAGTTCTATGAATATGTCCAACCTGGTAAAAGCAGTGCTAAGCTGTAATTTTAAATAAATTATAATCTTTGCAGCATAGTATACCATCACTATTTATTTTTTTATCAAGATACTGGTAATAATTTTTACATTTTATGTTACAAGTATTTCTGTTGCCATTTACCTTATTTGATAAATCGAATATTAATTAGAATTTAATTAAATAACATATTTGATAATAGCTCAATTAGTCTTAAAATAGATCTGCCAACTCTGCATTATCTTATTAATAATCATAAAAAAATTTTATTGAATGAAATTACTAGTATAATATAAATTGAAAATGATTTAATAGTATAATGACAATATTTCAAGAAAAAAAACAACAAAGATGACTGTTTAAATAGCAATTTGATAACTAAAATCTACTTTCCTCTCTTATTGATAAGATAATTAAGTTGTAATAAATGACCTAATACTTTATTAAAATATATGAATGAATTAACTTCTTTAGTGAATTTACTAATAATTGTTATTAACATTTATAAATAATAAAAAAATAGTCATAATTATTTTGTTGTTTTCTTTCTATTTTCTTTTACTTGTTTTCAGTCATTTAGATTAGTACAGGTATGTTTGTTAAATAAATGATAATTATTAATATAATATGAATTTAGATAAGAGAGAAAAAAACAGATTTTATTTCACCAATTTTTTTTCCTTAATGGATGAAAAAAACAAAGAAAAATAGCACCATTATAATAAACATTTCAACTTAAAATAATTCATGAACAAAATTTATTTTAAAAAAATTCTTAATTCAACTAACTCAAATAGAGGTAAAATTTACTCAATTAGTATGTTTTTAAAGATTTCTAATTTAATAAAAACCAAAATATATGGCATTACACTATATATATATGAACAAGTAGTCAGAGAAACGTCAGAATGATAAAATTATTCAATTTAGTGAGAGAGAAAAGCTGTAGAGACTAAAATATAGAAAGACATAATATGTATTATTTAATACAAGTAAAGTTTTCTTAACACTATTTGTAGTTAGTTTAAATATTGCTCTTAGATTACAAAGAGTTTTCACATATTTATTATCATAATTTCTTTTTATTCTGTCTTTTAATTTTTAATCAAATTTATAGTAGTATTCAGACAACATTTATCCAATATACTTTCTTTATCTCTTAATAACTTTTATAAATGGCAATCATAATACACAATATTACTTTTTTAATTACTTTCTGTAAGAGTTAAGATAAAACTTTATAACTTTAGATATATTCCATAATTCTTACATACAATTATTTATAGAAAGTTAATCTTTTAACACCTTCATCAACATAATTTTACATTGATAATTCTTCAACTTAAGAATATTAATTAATTCATGAATAAGTTTTAATAACTTTGTTCATTAAATTTTTCATTTTCCAGTCATTGATTATTAAAATAAAATTATCATTAAAAAAAAAAAAGTTTCTCCTTGATCATTATTTAGTTCTTTAAAAATTTATTTTATCATAACAATAATAAACATTTAAAGGGGTTTTTTTCCTACTGTTTAAAATTAGACATCACAATATTTCATCATGTATAGAGTTCTATATAAAACAGGATAATTTCAAAAGGTTACCTTCAATTCTACACACTTGGTTTTATAAAGCCAAAGTCTATTTACTGTTGTATTATTCAATGATATATTGCTGATAAATTTCTTATCATTGGATCCAAATATCTTGATTAACTTCCGGATGAGAGTTATTTGTCCATGCCTGATATTAAAAATTAAGTAGCTATTTTAACTTGAAAAAAAAACTTCTACTTCTCTGTATTAAAAAAAAACAAAAAAAAAAACTAAGCTTTCCTACTTCTTCTTCACTTCAATCTCTGTGCTCCTCTGCCAATACACTCATCAATTATGTGTGTGCACAATCATATATAAATTCCTGTTATCAATCACTCAGATGGACAATAAAACATCATCTTCTTGCTTGTTCTTCCTTTAAATTAATATCTGATTGGCTTTTAATTGTGGTGTGACATTACTTATTCACAAAGAGCCACACATTCATGTGATATCACAAAGAGCCAGACAATTGTGTGATATTTTTAGGAATTTCCAAAATTTTAAGTTATGTGCTCAAATAAATAAAAAAATGACAAAATAAAAGTAATAATAAAATATCAAATAAATGATTTAAATTAAGCTAATTTTATGATGAATATTTCTAAAGATTTTTTTAAACTTGATTTAAAATTTTTACCAAATAAAATGCTATCAAATGGTGCTGGGCATGATACATAAATATCAATACTTTTCCCAATAAATAAAATATTACATTTATTATTGCAAGCAAGCTCACACACGCATTTAAAAATCATTTTCTTTTAACTATTAAATTGACAGTTCTTTTAATAGCAATAAACTTATTTGACTGTTTCTAACTTAACTGATTTGATATACTTTCTGTTTCAACCTTAACAATCTTATCTGATAAATTAACTGCTAAATTTTATAGCCGATTTTAAATCAAATATTCTATTAAACTTACAATAGCTATTCCATAAAATTTTAGCACACTATTTAATCTAGTTAATCTTAACTACTTACTTTAGCACTCAATTTTTTAAACTTAGATCACTAATCTCATTTTATTATAATTATCTACATTTAGATTTACTGATTAACACAGGCTTTAAACTATGCTTAAATATTTAGCAAAACTATGTATTAAATTCTAATATTATATATTTCTGACAGAAACATTTTGATCATTAGTTAATTAGAGTTATTTAAATTTTAAGGTTAGTTACAGATATATTTGATTTACTAGATTTTCTTTAAAAAATTTTTTTTTTCTATAGTTAATGATATATCCACAACAAAACACCAGCTCTCTTTGGCTAAGCCAAAGGTCATTATATATATATATATATATATATATATATATATATATATATATATATATATATATATATATATATATATATATATATATATATATATATATATTTGTAATGGAATGGACCTTTCCTGGTATGTAAATATATTGGTGAGGTAATCATAATGAAAAACAGAGTATATCTTTGTTATTTGTACCTATACATACCACACACATATTGATTTCATTCCAAGGAGAGGAGAGATTAGTCACTAACTAAATAGTAATTATATACCTAATTTACCTCATTAATGTCACTTTTCATTTCTTTTATCCTGAGTTTTGAACCCATGGAGATTTCGCATGATCATCTGATTCAGATTATATTAGTATCACCTGAAATATACATAGGTGTAAAATGTGTACATGTTTAGTAATAGATATAAATGTGAATCAACTGATGAGGCTGATCCAGCATGAAATACATATATTGGAGCTCATTTATCTTTTTCACATGTATGTGGTCATGTGTGCCAGTTGTATAAGATGGAATGGATAGCTGTAGGGAGCTTAAAGTCTGGGTTCAAATCTTCTAAATTAGATCTAATATTAATAAAATATCAAATAAATGCATATTATTTTATCATAATTCATTTTATAATATTGTCATATTATTAATTTTTAAATTATATTATGTTAAACAAAATCATAGCTTTAAAATGAATTGGTTATTTCTTCTCTGTTTATAGAAAAACAACAGGATTACTCATTCCTTTATTCAGTTTCTATTGTTTTATTTCAATTAATTTTTTTCTCTTATCATTTCTAATGTTTCACCTTGTATCTCAATTCTACTTACTCTACCAATATTGTGTTAGTTCTTGTAGAATATTCTTCCTCAAAATTCATTCTTCTCTTTAATCCTGTGTTTATGACATAGTGACCCTTATAATGTGGCATATATATATATATATATATATATATATATATATATATATATATATATAATCCATATGTCTAGTTCATCAGCTTTCATTTCATTAGCATATTCAAACAGCAACTGACAAATACTATGATTGTGTTTTGTCATTTCTTTTCTCTGTATGATCTCTCCAATAATTCAATGGTCATAATCCTTCAGTCCTAGTAATATTTACTAACATTATTATACAAAATTGTGGTTTTTCTTCTTTTAGCTAAGTCAGTTTTAGATGAATTAATATTTTCTTGGCTTAAATTAATATTTCCATTACCAGTATGCCTTCTATTATGATGATAAATCACTAATGGTTGCATTTTCTTTTCAGAATAATTGTTGAGTTTCAGATAAGAAATTAGTATTTCCCCTTATGATTAGTTAGTGATATTTAATGATTGTTAGCTGGATATTACAAGACTAATCAGTAAACATACATAGCCAAATATATCATCAATCAGACTACGAATGAAACCTCTGGTTACAAATCATCCTTTTACAAATAAACAATAATTCAAGGTATGCTATAATAAACATAAAATATAACAAGAGAGAATTAAATATTTGATATGAGAAGATAATAGTAAATATTAGGCATTTGATAAATATCTTAGATGATTGAATAATACAAATGCAAGAGTAACTTGAACTAACATTGCATTCCTTCAATGACCAAATAAGTTAGAAACATCTCCAATGTTACATAGTCTAATCTCCAAAATTCAAAATTTAGTCATTATATTTACTCTTTTCACCATGTTGTTTGATATTTATAGGGGCCTTTTTAAAGATTCATTATATATATTGCTGTGGCTAATTGAGATGAAATAGTTTTATAAATATCCAATCATCTATATGAAATATATGACGTTTTATTTTGTTTTGACATTCTTTTCTCATTTTCTAAATTTGCACAGGCTTTATTTTTTTGCATATTAATTTCTTCAAATATTATAAAGATGTTTTTATAAGTACTGGATTGTGTGGAAACAATTACATGCAAATCTTATCAACTCTTTGAGTGTTCAGTTGAAAAAAAAATAGTTATTTGCTTTACTTAGTGTCTCATTTCTGATATTCATCTTCTGAATTGGATAAGTGATACCAAATTGATGAACATATAATATATTACTATTTGATATTTCATTGTTTTCATTTTCTTCATTTGAAATCATCATATTCAAAATGACATATGAACAGTTTAACAGCTTTGTTTAAACTTCACAATTTCTTGCTATGGATATTTGTTTTACTTAACTATCCTCCATTCATCCCCTCATACTCTTCCCACTTCTATTATTTGATAATGGTATTATATTTTGTTTAGTTTTTCACAAGCACTTTCATGGCCAAAGTGATAATCTTATTTTTGCAATGAGGATGACTTGTTTAACTGCTTCTCTATTTTCATTTAGAGTCAGATTTATGAATATGATATATATATATAATATCAGACAAAATTATATAATAAACAAAACACTAATTACCACTACAATTTTCAATATAGGAACATATAAATAAGCAAAACTATTACCAACTACTCAAGATGACAGTCACACCATAAGTTGATTATAATTTTTACTTATTTATATTGAAACAGTCAGCTTTTCAACCTAACTGTTTCACCTGCTATATAGCAATATCCATACATAAATAAATACCACCAATCCTCGTATATTTAATAATAGTAATCTAAATAAATCCCACCTAAAGTTAAATCTTGATGATTCAATCATATGTGTGTGCGTATATGTTTAAATATTTACTGCAATATTCATTTATATTCATAAAACCAAAATACGCACATATATAGATTATTAATAATTGCTTAGTAAAAAACTAATTGTATGTGTAACTTTAGACTATATATATGCAAGATTATAAATATTAATAGATTGTAAAACATTTCGTTTTCTATAATTTTCTATATTTATTAAGTTATATATTTTCAAAATTGTATAAATTCTGCATATATCGGTAAATTAGAACGGTCAAGTTACATATATAATAAAATGTTTTTCACAATCTTAGATTTGTTTTCTCGACATACGGTCGCCAATATAATTAATCTTTACAGATATTAGATTAATTAAAAGTTTATATTTGAAATAAAACCTGGAAAACTGAATAAATTATTACGTCAATAGGCTTTTTTTTGACCTAGTTTAAATTTAACGCAGCAGGTTTCGACCGTAACTGCTAATTACCGTACGGACCAGAAAACAATTCTAGGAAAAGAAAGTAATGAAAAGAGAGAGGGGGGGGGATAAGGATATAAAAGAAGTAGCAGCCATCTTTAAAGAAATCCAGTAAAATATTTTCTAAGAGTGATCAAGACATATTTTAATAAAGTGAATTAATAAAATATCGGGGTAAAAAAGCTTCGAATCTAGCCTTCTGCCGGGCGAACAACCATCTAAGCAGATCACCGTCAAAACTTAAAAGATGTCACGCTATTCAAAGGAACCCGCAGTGCAGAGAAACATCAAGATTAACTACGGTAAATACTCTTCTAATCTAAAACCTTCAATCAATTCCCAGTAAATGTTGGCTTAACCTCAAATTAATGGCCATCTTAATATGTAAATGAAATGTATGTATATTTTATTTGATAACTTTAATCTAAGAACTCGCCTAAATTATAATTATTAACTACTGTATTTAAACCCTAGAGTCTTGCTTGATAAAACTGATATAAAGATAAAACTGATACTAATTTAAATTGATAATAATTTAATTGATAGAAATAATTTACCTGAGAGATAAGTTATTAAATGATTTGAAATATTGAATGATTTAATGTATTTCAGTTGTATTATGCTTTATTATTTTTATGATCTAAAATACGCGCATTTACACACATCTTTATTAATGAAATTGTATGATGTTATGTTTTGGGTTTACTCGCAAAATATAGTTTGATTTGGTTACGTATTGATTTAACTATAAATAATTAAATGCTATCTATTTCAATTCGCTTAATGTAGAAATTAAATCTCTTATTAAAATAATATTTAAGATTTCTATGATAATTTATATATGTTTTGAGTTAATGATAATGTTTGCAGTCATTAATTTCGGAGATAGCATTATAAAACTAAATCAAACATGTTTTAGCGAACATCGCACAACTTTCCTTTTCAAATAAGCAATTATCAAACTTCACTTGTTTAAAATCTTATTCTGATTTAAAATGCATTTCTTAATTTGATCTATGCCAATATTATTACTATTTAGTTACATTATATTGTTTATGCTATAAAATTGCAAAACCGAGCTTTATTCTTAAATTAAACTATTCGCGAGTGTTAAATAAAGATTCGCTCGCATATATATGTAAGTGCGCATATATATATATAAAACGTATACACGAGATAAAAAACTGTTTTGGAAAGGATAAAATGTCTATAATTGAAAGTTATTACAAACGTATAATTACCTTAGTATAGATTTGATTTTTAAGTTGATATTTTAAATTAATATCTAGTTAAAGTGATAAAAATACAGCATAAATTTATAAGTTTATATTTTAATTCCCTATATGCTGTAATCCTTAAGCTAAGTAAATCATAGCCTATATAGCTAACTCTGTAGATTGGATTCATAAATTCCCTTTATTAGTACTATTTAGAGTACTGTAACATGAACTGATGTGTGATAGTTTCATGAAAGAAACTTGTATTTAGCGTCTTAATTTTTAAATATGATTATCTAGTCAGTGGTGCATATGTGTCCTTACGAAACGCTACGGCATATATTCTTATTGTTGTATTTCTTTCATGGTCGCATGCCGTCGCGCTGTACCATTACCTTTAGTTCGGGTAATTATTCCTTCAGATGGTGACTGGTACACGCCAACCCATCTCGTATATCTTATAATGGACCATGAGACTCACCTCAGAGCGTAAGACTCCACATTCCTCATCCGTAAAGGGAGCATGAGATTCAATGCAGAGCGTAAGATTACCATATTCTTATAAATTGCTCGATCTGCCGAACTAAAATGGCCTCCTACACCACAGCAATGAGAATCAGTCCCAGGGAACTGTTACTTGGTAAGAATCCCATGAATAAAGCACATATGACACGCAATAAGACTTAGAGTTATATGATTTTCTTTACACACTTGTCTCTGAAGTCTAACATCCATTAGTCAGTTCAACCCGCCATTTCAAGTAATTAATTCAGCATTGATCTGATATAGAATCCAATTTAAATAGTATTTTACTGTGTAGAGAATATATTAAAGTATTCGTGCTAGTTAAAATATGTAAATTATGTTCTCTCAAAATTAATTATCACTCCCACTAATATGGCAAATCTAAATCCTTATAGCATAAACCGGGCATAGAAATCAAATAACCATGGAGCAAAGTCAAATCGTTCCAAATTAAAGTTCAGCTCATGCAAAATATTATGTATTATAATTTTGTCACCTGCGAGTGATAGAGATATATGTGTATCAGCCAAATAAATAATTAACTGTAACTTGCATAATATCACCTGCGTGTGATATGAGCCTCATATACATATATATATACGTAAAACGGAAATGCAAAATCTCTAAATTCTGTTAGTTGTGTTAAAGAATTAAAATCACTCTTAAATAACTAACCTATATATATATAAACCAAACTACTTGAATCCATACATCCAAAATTGTTACCCATAATACATCACTTACGTGTGAACCCTTTTCAATTGTAAAATCCCTTATTCACCTGCGTGTGAAACCAAACCTTTACTTATTTTATAATAATTTTGAATAATTGTTTACATTGAAAATTATTAAATTGATTTCAAATTTAATCTAGTTTCTTTAGTTACTAATTAGTCATTAAGTTTATAATGATTATTGAAACTTTATATAAAATTAGTAATGATAAGTGTGCCATATGATACCTATATAGATATATGCTATACAAAATACCCATTATTACCCATCTTATGTGCTGCTGTGACCTCAATTGTGTCATTTGTAAGGTTGTAAGTCTATGAGCAATAGTAGAGGAACTAGGGTTAGGCCAGAGCCGTGGCTTCCACCACCGTAAACCTGGTCGGCCTTACGATGATCTATCAGAGTTCTAGATTTTGCTGCGCAAATGCACATATTTGACCGTTACAATATATTGATATATTAAAAATTGTAGAATTTTAATCCCAATATTTTCTTTTATTATGTTTGTAGTATATAAATATTAGTTGAATAGATTGTACTTAATATTATATATATATTTTAACAGTCTACCCATAATCTTATTCTAAGATTTGTGCGTGTACAAGTTATTTCCCTAAGCTCCGAGTAGGTATATTTATGAGCATGGGCTAAATCCCATCTCCAGCACCAGTCTTATCCATTAATAAGAATTATACCTCCCGAAAACATAAACAAGGGTTCAGTGGACCCTGTTTGGGTATTTTATCCAGACTAGCTCAATCTCAAGGTCTGGGGAACAATATCTAATGAGAGAACAAAAAACTAAGGTGATTTTATGAAGAGACGTCATATATATATATATCAAAATATTAATATATAACAAACTAACCAAAGGAAATACATATAAAAACAAAAAAATAAAGACTTATAAATCCAATAAATAATATAATATTTCAACCAGTCCTATTATATTATTTATTGGATTTATAAGTCTTTATTTTTTTTGTTTATATATATATATCGTTATAAATTCTATCTGCCAACAAATCCTATTACAATAGCCCAGAAGTTATCAGAATCCCAGAATGTAAATAATACACAAGTTATAATCAAATTCTAAGATTTATTAACACACGTATACATGTCTCAATATTTTAAGCACACAACTCATTTATTCCGATACACATATATATAAGATTCATATACATATTAACGAAAGAGTGCAATTACATGTCAGAATTGTTTATTAAATGATTTTTAAAAAAAATATTTATTACTTTTTTCAAGTTGGTATAACACATGTTTCTTAATTTATTATTAAATGTTCATTAAATATATATTGAGAAAAGGTCAAGATAACCTCTGCTAAGGGCGAATGTTCACGTGGTCAAGGCTAACAATCTGTAAGCTTACAGTTTTAAAGGAAATGCTGGTTTAGCATTTTAGCAAGATTCATTGATCTGAATGATGATGACGGGCTCCAAAATATTCTACACAAAATAATCCATCTTAGAGGTTAAGTAGATGATTTTTAACTTGCTTGAGAGAGTTTCTAGCTGTTTGTATTTCGTGGCCATTACATTTGATTAAATAAAGCAGCAAATCTCCATAAATAAAGTTCAGGTGAGTCCTACAATAGCTGTCCACCGAGCCGGCCTAACGAAACTCACACGATTATAATTACCCCTGCATTTTTGATGGAGAACACTACGATGAAATTTTATTAATTAATAATATGTTAATACGTTTTGTCTGTCTTATTTTCCTGCTGCTTTTCACCTGTATCAATACATTTTTTTGTTCCCCCCCCCCCGCTTCTCTCTATCACCTGTATCTATTTTTCTTTTTTTAATTTTAATCACTGAGAAAACAAATATAGTTATTTTCTTTAACCTCACTTTTCTTTATATCTATTCGTATGCCGATGACCAGATCTCAAGAATACTTTTAGCTTCCATTGGTCTAAAAATAATAATTTGACCAGTTCTAAGAATTCCAGTGGACATAGTCATTAACTGAAACTGCCCTCGCCCAACTTTCAATTCTTTTTATTACTCTCCACCCTTAGGTTAATGGGTTTTCATTAAGAAACACGTGCTACTACTGACATTATTTAAATCTATAACTTAATAAACAAAATATATATGTAAAACACAAATAAAAAAAACTCCGCATATAATTGCTTCTCTTCATCTTCACATACAAATCTGTTAGTAATTATACATACATGACAATATCACACATAACAAATATATATATACATTCATGCCTTTAACTGATTATGTATTCCATTCATACTCTTGTAATAGGGTTCGAATGACTATAAATTTTCTCGCATCTATACATTTAATGTGTAACAACAATCACAATTAACACTCTTATGTAATTATTATTACTCTTTACTTATATTAGCATCCATATTCGAACCCAGATACTATTACATACCCCCATGGTGCAATAGCCTTCAAATATCCTATTTGAAAGGCTTCTTAAATGCTGCTTTTCGACCCTTTATCTGTACCACCCTTCTGCTTCGGTGGCCACTGCCCCTTTCCTTGATCATAATTTGGCTTATCTGGTAGATGTTGAGCTTCTGGCTCATACTGCCATCTCAGTTTGTGACTATCGTCACCTCTTTTTCTATACATTGCCTCCCCATCAGAACGTCTTTTCTTCCATCTCCAGCTTAGTATTTTGCTGATTTTTGACTTCCGTTCCTCGTTCCAACAGCATGTTATGGTCATATGCGCTCATGTCCAGCGCATTAAGTAGTTCTGCCATGTCTCTGATAGATGCCTTTCTCACCCCAATACCATTCTTTCTACATTCACAGGCATATTGTGCCTTACAATGAATGATGTGACCTGACAAATTATACACATCCAGTGTCCTCGGTCTCGCCAGTTAAAAGAATTGAGAAAAATTTTCTTGCTTCTCTCCTCATATTTTTAGTACTGTTTGAGTTCTTGGCGGTCTTTCGACCAGAAGGTTGTGGGTTGTTGGGACAACGAGTCCCACCATGCTTGGGCATTCCCGCTTAGATGACTATATACTACCACTAATTTACTTTCCTCTGGCATGGGATTCATACCAAAGTATCTTTGTAGGCTTTGCAGATATTCCATGGGAGCTTCCCCCATTTGGCCTGCAAACAGCCATATCTTTAAGAAGTGGTTCATGTGGGTGTGCATTGCCATACCCATACATTTAACCATGTTCTCTGGTCTTTCTGCCTCACAAGCCTTCAGCTTTGTTTTATTTTCCTCTCTCATTCATCTAAACTCCCTTCTACTTCTTTATTGTTCGACTTCTCAACCTTTTCCTTACTTTTTCCTTCACTTCCTTCATATCCCTTCTTCCTTGACTACTTTCACTTTCTATCCCCAGTCTCTGTTTTATATCCTGAAATCTCAGTTTGAACCTCTTGTCCATTTCCTGAATTTGGAGTTCTAGACTTTCTAATTTTTCTAAAATCATCTCCATTACATTTACTTCTTTTCCCTCCATTGCCTTCTGCTGTTCCACTTTCTGCTTATTTTTTGGCTTCATTTTTTCTGTACCTATACCTACCTATTTATTCTGTTCGTGTATATCTAATACTATTCCAATTACATGCCAGGTTTGTCACCCCAGCTCTCAGTGGTATACTGCATGACCCACCTGATAGATCTTCCTCCCTCATTTCTACCCTTATGGTAGATATTATTTTGTAATATCCCAAATATTGGTAAAATTCTTAAACCTCTATTTTATGAACTATGCAACTTTAATATATATATATCATGGAACAGACATCAATGCTATTTTCTCCTCTGACTACTTGAGAACTTTTCTACACATATATCCACACATCACAAAATATGCCAATATTTAACTATATTTCCAAATATATGTTTAAACTCTTTCTTTTCTCTATTGTTTTTTTTTTTAAAAAAAATAGTTATCCAACTTTCGTTGGAAAGCTCTATTTAAGTTACGTTAGGATGCCCTTTTAATGCCCGTTCTCCACTATTCGCAGCCCCGTTCAATGGGACACCATTTTAATGCCCATTCTCCACTATTCGCAGCCCCATTCATTGGGATGCCATTTTAACAGTCTACCCATAATCTTATTCTAAGATTTGTGCATGTACAAGTTATTTCCCTAAGCTTCGAGTAGGTATATTTATGAGCATGGGCTAAATCCCATCTCAAGTGCCAGTCTAATCCATTAATAAGAATTATACCTCCCAAAAACAAACAAGAGTTCAGTGGACCCTGTTTGGGCATCTTATCCAGACTAGCTCAATCTCAAGGTCCGGGGAACAATGTCTAACAAGAGAACAAAGCTAAGGTGATTTTATCTCGTTATAAATTCTATCTGCCTACAAATCCTATTACAATAGCTCAGAAGTTATCAGAATCCCAGAATGTAAATAATACACAAGTTATAATCAAATTCTAAGATTTAATAACACATGTATACATATCTCAATATTTTAAGCACATGACTCATTTATTCCGATACACATATATATAAGATTCATATACATATTAACGAAAGAGTGCAATTACACATCAGAGTTGTTTATTAAATGATTTTTAAAAAAATTATTTATTACTTTCTTCAAGTTGGCATAATACATGTTTCTTAGTCTATTATTAAATGTTCATTGAATATATATTGAGAAAAGGTCAAGATTACCTCTGTTAAGGGTGAATATTCACATGGTCAAGGCTAACAATCTGTAAGCTTACAGTCTTAAAGGAAATGCTGGTTTTAGCGAAATTCATTGATCTGAACAATGATGACAGGCTCCGAAATATAAAACACAAAATAATCCATCTTAGAGGTTAAGTAGATGATTTTTAACTTGCTTGCGAGAGGTTCTAGCTGTTTGTATTTTGTGGCCATTACACTTGATTAAATAAACAGCAAATCTCCATAAATAAAGTTCAGGTCAGTCCTACAATAGCTGTCCACCGAGCCGGCCTAACGAAACTCACACAATTATAATTACCCCTGCATTTTCAATGGAGAACACTACGACAAAATTTTATTAATTAATAATACATTTTGTCTGTCTTATTTTCCTGCTGCTTTTCTCCTGTATTAATACATTTTTTTGTTTTTTACTGTTTCTCTCTATCACCTGTATCTATTTTTCTTTTTTTAATTTTAATCACCGATTAAATCACTGAGAAAACAAATATAGTTCTTTTCTTTAATGCTCTTTAACCTCACTTTTCTTTATATCTATTCATACACCAATGACCAGATCTCAAAAATACTTTTAGCTTCCATTGTTCTAAAAATACTAATTTGACTAGTTCTAAGAATTCCAGTGGACAGAGTCATTAACTGAAACCGCCCTCGCACAACTTTCAATTCTTTTTATTACTCTCCATCCTTATATGCTTAATGGGTTTTCATTAAGAAACATGTGCTACTATTGACATTATTTAAATCTATAACTTACGACATTAATAAACAACAAAATATATATGTAAACAATTGCTTCTCTTCATCTTCACATACAAATCTGTTAGTAATTATACACACATTACAATAACATGCATAGCAAATATATATATATATATGAATACATTCATGCCTTTAACTGATTATGTATTCCATTCATACTCTTTTGTAACAGGGTTCGAATGACTATTTATAAATTTTCTCACATCTATACATTTAATGTGTAACAACAATCACAATTAACACTCATGTGATTATTATTACTCTTTACTTATGATAGCATCCATATTTGAACCCAGCTACTGTTAATATATATATAATTACAATAGAAATAATAATAATGGTAACAAACTATTATAAACGATCTTTAAATTCACAAAAGTACTTTCGGTTAATTTCTTGAACCTGCCTCAACTGCCATTTTTTGAATTTTAATGGCAGTTGAGGCAGGTTCAAGAAATTAACCGAAAGTACTTCTGCAAATTTGAGGATTGTTTATAATAGTTTGTTGCTATTATTATTTATTATTTTTATTGTAATTACAATTTTGTTTTAATTAACGGACATTTTTATTTTTATATTATTTATATTGTACCGAGTTGGAATATGTGTCATCGAAACACCGGCCTCTTAGGCAGAGAAGAACATACTCAGAGAGTATGTATGCCCAAACGATAGCTATAAAATATATATAACTAGTGTTATACTTCCAGGACATAACTTCTTCTCGGCTGTTGTGTTCAACACCATGTTCAAAGCACTTTTTTTTGTTTGTGTATAAACCCGTGTGCCAGCTATCTATTCAAGAATAAATAAATAATGCACTTTAAGCAATGGTCACTAACTCAATGCCTAAATATCCATGACTAGCTCAGCTATTTCTAATCACTAACAGATTATACATAACTAATGGTGAAAGAATTAATAAAAGAATTGGTAGAAGGAATTGATAAAAAGAATTGACTGACAAATAAAGTTTAATTTTAAAGACAATTTATTAACTAACATTTACTAATTTTAAACATTTTATAATTCTAATAAAACACACGCATATTTTTAAATTAACATTTCTAAACTAGTTTAAATATTCTTGTAGATTTTAATAAGAGAACACTGGTATTTATCTAATTTAACTAATAACACTGATATAATGATCATGCACATATTAACTCATACACACACATATATAATAATGTATTACATAGCATTTGAAACTTAAACCCACATATCAATAGTTTCATTTTATGTATGATATAGAGTTCATATAATTAGATTCTTGGAGGACTCACATGAATTAATGCAATGCAATGGCTATTACAGTATAAATGAAAATAAGCAAATGTTTTACCTAGGATTTTGAACGTAGATTTAGAACTTTGTTTTCTTCTTGTTTGCTGCTTCTTCCAGTACGAATGCTTCCAGCTGGCTGGGACGTCTCCTTGATGAGTTTCCTTACTATTCACTATTATTACTATTGGAGACAATTAAATATTGACAGAGATTTCAAAGTTGTTATGCTGACATTATGTCATGGGCAGATCTTGCTGTTTTTCATCAGACTTTAGGCTGTGGAGAAACGTGCGTTCCCAAAAGCTTCTCAACACTGCATTTTGTTTCTGGATACTATTAACTCAACTGATTGTCCTCTCTTGACTTAACTGACTCAATTAATTTCTGAACTCAACTGAACTCTATCTGATAAAATTTTACTATTTATACCTGCGAAGTGTTTTTCTTTTCGATATCCTCCAGCAATATCTGTTGTCGAAATTTCATTGATAATCCTTTGACAACGTGTTTTGGAAGATTGTTTAATTAGTAATAGATATGCAAAAGTGTTGTTTTATATTTTTAATTAATTAATAGCCATTGCCTTGTTTTTTAATGACAACTTCCATTTATTTTTTAATATTTATTTAATACGCATACATTTATTTTTATTTACCATCACACATATATACGCAGATATATAAATAGTTTTAAGATTACTTTTCTTTAATTCGAATGAAAAGAGATTTGTATTTTTTTATACTTTAAATTATATTTCAACTAATAACAACAGACTCTACTCCCTTTTATAAAACTTTTAGTTTAACTTTTCTAACCAAACTCCCCCTCCCCCCTTTTAATCAATTATTTTCTAACTTTTATTTCAAAACTATTTGACTCTTATCTTTTCGAAAATAAACTGTAATAAACTCTTCAACATTTAATTTTACGTTTTCTTTTATGAAAGATTATTTTAATAATTTTTTAGATAAAATTATATGTGCCAATATCAATATTGGTACATTACACCCCTCCCCCCCCTTTGAGAGTAAAATGTGTCTATTTTTGACCATGTTATCACTGACAACTTTAATTCTTAATTTATTATTTTCTAAGTTTGCTTTTTGATATCTTTTACTTTCCATACTAAGGGCAATCTCAATTGATACTTTTCTTCTTTCAATGCTGGCAACATTGTTTACAATGTTCTGAGTCCTGGATAGTGCCACGAGGACAAATAATTTTGTGGCACAGGG
Source organism: Epiperipatus broadwayi (assembly GCA_028023455.1). Taxonomy (NCBI): domain Eukaryota; kingdom Metazoa; phylum Onychophora; class Udeonychophora; order Euonychophora; family Peripatidae; genus Epiperipatus; species Epiperipatus broadwayi. The sequence goes on from JAQFVV010006263.1 coordinate 64,438, forward strand.
ATCTTTTATAAATGAAGCTTCGGCTGCCGATTCTCTTGATCGGACTTTGACTAAGAAAAAGTCACTGCGAATGGCAGGAATTTTCAACTGTCCATTTTCTACTTATGCTTTGGAAAATGATTGCTGATTCTCTTGATCGGACTTTGACTAAGAAGAGGTCGCTGCAAATGGCAGGAATTTTCAACTGTCCATTTCCGACTTACACTTTGGAAAATGAAGTATGAGATATGGGGATTCTCCTCTGAAAAAGATACTTATGACTTACTCTGGTTGTTGCCAGTGTGCATTTTAAAAAAGGAATGATCCCGGCCAATCCATTATGGGTACTAAAATTTATCCAGACGACAGCTTTAAACTTAACCTCAACTAAAACATTTCTATACTACCCTCATCCCTTAATTTCAAACCCTTATACACTCCTAATATAACTTAGATTGACTTTCATTTATATTATTAATCTTACAACATTATTTTAAATTCATATGAACATTACTTTAACATTTGTATTAATCTAATCTCACAATACTATTCTAAACCAGTGGTCTTCACCCTTTTCATACCTGTGGACCGGTAAAAATAAGGATAAGGTTCCACGGGCCAGCAAAAATAAGGATAAGATTTCGCAGACCGGCAGAAGTCTATAGATAAATTTTCTTAAAGATAAGCATAATTGTTATAACTGATCAAAACAACAATGTTAAATATATAAGATAAAATTTTATATATATATATATGGAGTTTATATAATAAAGAAACTTTTTTTTAAATTTTTTTAGAAAAGTAATAAAAAATTTAATTCTCCCCCCCCCCCCCATAAACATCTGTGATAACTAGAAAAACAAATTAATTTATGAATGATTGATTAGATTTTGTTTTCGTTCTGTTTTCTTTTTTTTTTAATTGGGTAAAAATGAGATGAAAAAATAAATAAAAATTGGCTACATTAATTAAAAGTTTAAACTCTTATTATTCATTATTACAAACTTTTTACTGCCCGTCTAGCACACGGACCTGCAGAAAAGTTCCGCGATCCAGTGCCGGACCACAGACCAAGGGTTGAAGAATACTGTTCTAAACTATCACAGACATCAATTTACATATTTATTTATATTATGATAAAAAGAAATTATTAAACTCAGTTGCTTACTATACATGTATATAATTTTAATGCGCAAATACGCGCACTACAACCGAGCTTCATCACGATTAAATAACAATATATTATAAACTCAAAATAATTATAATATCTAAAGAATAATGCCCGAGCGCTTTCAAGAGAACTTAGCTCTCATAATCATGGGCAACAAAGAATAAGCATAGCGTGTTGGTATATGCTAAAATATGCTGATATATGTAAATTAGTTGAAAATAAATGCGTCAGCTCTAAATGATCCATTTCTTAGAGATTTTGTAACATGCATCTTTCCTATTCATAGCCTTATCATCAATAGCAATAAAAAATGCTTCTTTAACTTTTCTCTTAATGTCATTTCTCTCCCTGCAAACTATTCTTGCATTTTTAGGTTCACATGCATGACCAGCTGATTTCTGATGAATTGCAAATATTGAGTTGCAATTTGGGTCTACTTGGGCCTTATTGTAAGAATATCTGTGCTGGGATAGTCTTGTAGAAAGAGTTGCTTTCGTTTTCCCATAGTATGATGCCATGCAGTTATTTTCTGGACATGAAATATTATATACGGCCTGAGAGGTGTTGTTGGGTGTTATAATGTCTTTGGTGTTATTAATAATTCTATTTGTATTAGGGGGGTATGAAGCTTAGTTGAAATTCGTTATTAAACACTGAGTAAAACTTTCTATGGGTAGTTGCAATATATGGTAACAAAATTCTATTTTTCTGCTGCTTAATAACATTGCTGTTTAATTTACTGTAAAATTGTCTAATCTTCCTATCAATTGTGTAATGCTTGAAGCTGAAATCTAATAAATCGTTTCTATATAAGATTAAGTTTGCTCTTTTGTCCGATTCAAATCTGCAAAGTTGCTCATTCCTATGCAAGAAAGATGCTAAACCAGCTAATTTATGAATAGAAGGCGTGTTTGAAGTAGGTTGAATATTGCCTCTTTTTTCTATTGGTTTTATAATCATTGTATAATTTAGTCTTTGATCTTCTCTTTGCAAATACATATCCAAGTATTTAGTTTTCCCTTCACGATCTTCCATTTCTGTGTTTAGCTTCAGCTGCGTACTATCTTGTATGTCCTGTTTAATTTTATCTATAATTTCTTCAGTAGCAGCGATGAAAAGGTCGTCAACGTATCTTGTGTATACAATTAACTTAAGTGTTTGTTCGTATTTAGGAATAATACTTTTTTTCAAAATAATTAAGTACGATACTTGAGATGATACCGCTCATGGGTAATCCCATTGGCCATCCATCATTCATTTGGTAAAATTGATTATTGAATGTTGCCACAATGTTGTTGTTAAGCCATTTTAAGAAATCAATTATGAAAGCTATCTTTTTTTTGATCCACGTCGTTGTTCATAAGCTCTTCTTTTACTATATCAATGGACCTATTTCTATTAATTGATCCATATAACTCAGTGACATCAAGCACTGCAATTTTAGTTTCTGGGTTTAGAATTTTGTCCTTAATTCTGGCTACAAATTCAAATGAAGATTTGATAGTATATCTTCCAAATCCAATACTGTCAATCAGCCAACGATTTATTAATTTAGCTGTGCTAAAATAATGTGCACCCCCAAAATCCAGCATTAAGCGTAAAGGAACATTGGGTTTGTGCATTTTGCATTTGCAAAAATCCGTGGTAGAATTATTTTTAAACCATTTAATTTTTTCAGCTTTTATTAACTTACGTATATTCAAAACTATTTTATTTTAAAGTGCGTGTATAAAAAAAAAACTTTTTATTATATTACGATCCATTATTACACAAATATATTTCTTACAGATATTTTATTTATTTATTTGACTTAAATACTTTAAACCATTTATTTATCTTTTTATTTAACGTGCGTATGTAAAAAAAAACTGTTTTACTTTTTTATGATTCATTGTTTATTATTATTTACTACAGATATATTACACTTATTTGCTTAATTTGATTTTATCGATTTTATTTTAACTATTTGACTTACTTATTTATTTACGAACATTTTTCTTAATAATATGTGCGTGGAGAAAACAATCTTTTATTTTACGAAGCCTCCATTATCATTATTACTTTAAACATTTCATTTATCATTACTCATTTATTTTTAAATTAATTTATTATTTTAGTTTTAAATAGAAGTTTCAGATTTACATTTATCAAATTATTGACCTTAGAATAATCATATTCCTGCTCATTGTTCATTTCCGGTCCTTTTTTGTTTATTTCCTTCACTATTCCACCCATTTACTAACTTTTGAACTATGTCCAGCAGTTCCTTCTTTCTTTCTACTAACTCACTAACATAAATTATACTCCATATTCTCACATCTCTCCCCCGATTAAAATTTATTGCTTTATTTCTTTCTCGTTATGTTCTATTTTCTGCCTTGTAAATTAGAAAACCTTTAAGTTTTACAGACCTCAGTATTTTTCCTAACCGTGAATATTTTTTCTTATGCTTTCTCTTTGTTTTAAATCTCCGTTTAAAATGAACATGAACTTTTACATTAACCTTTTTAAATTTATTTTCTATCTTGATTAATTTTATTTCCAAACTACTATGCTTAATGCTATCTTCTGCCTTTTGATCTACATACATTTCTATTTTATCTGTTTCAATGCTATCTAATTCTAATTCAATTTCTATCTCTTTTATCACCTCAACTTCCTTATTTTCTTTGACAAAATCTACTTGTATGATCTCTTGATTTTCCTCTACCTTTCCTGGTATCGCACATCTTATGTCTCTTACTTCTGCTCTGAGTTCCTTAATTTCTCCATTAACCTGTCTAATTTCTTCCTTCAATTCTGCTTTGAGTTCTAACTGGCTTTGTTTGAATTCTTGCTGACTTCGCTCAAATTTCTGACACAATTCTTCTTTAAACTCTTGCATCATATTCATCATCATTTTCATCATCATTCACATCTCAGATACTTCTTTCTCTTTTTTCATTAACTGGGGATTTTTAAAATATATTGGGCTTTCTTCTGGCTCCATTTCTTTATTCATAGTTATGCTATTACTTTTTTTTAAATATTTTGCATTAGCAAATCGAATATTATTATTGTTTATTTATTTTTCTTACTAAGATGGAAACACACGCTGCTCCACCCCTTTTGTCCATTTTTCTACGCGATCTTAACGTTTTAATTCTGCTCAAACATCTAACTGTCTCTGATTTAACATAATGATTTATTTTAAACGTAAATAGCATAAATCTCTTTTCATTTTAAAAAAAAAAAGTTTTCGGTCAAGTCTTTTTAAAATTAAAACACTTTTACATATATAATTTAGCTTTTGTATAAAAAATTTTCGAACAAAAAACAAAGAATTTAATTACTATTGTTTCTTAGGTCCAGCCCCAAGTTGGGTATAGCCATTTGTACCGGGTTCGAATATGTGGCTTTCAAAACACTGGCCTCTTAGGCAGAAAAGAATATACTTGGAGTATGTATGCCCAAACAATAGCTATAAAATATATATAACTAGGATTACATTTCCAGGACATAACTTCTTCTCGGTTGTTGTGTTCAACACCATGTTCAAAGCACTTTTTTTTGCTTGTGTATAAACACGGGTGCCAGCTATCTATTCAAGAATGAATAAATAATGCACTTTGAGCAATGGCCACTAACTCAATGCCTAAATATCCACAACTAGCTCAGTTATTTGTAATCACTAACAGATTATACATAATTAATGGTGAAAGAATTAATAAAAGATTTGGTAAAAGGAATTGATAAAAAGAATTGACCGACAAATAAAGTTTAATTTTAAAGACAATTTATTAACTAACATTTACTAATTTTAAACATTTTATAATTCTAATAAAACACACACATATTTTTAAATTAACATTTCTAAACTAGTTTAAATATTCTTGTAGATTTTAATAATAGAACACTGGTATTTATGTAATTTAACTAATAACACTGATATAATGATCACACACATATTAACTCATACACTCACATATATAATAATAAAGTATTACATAGCATTTGAAACTTAAACACACATATCAATAGTTCATTTTATGTATGATATAGAGTTCATATAATTAGACTCTTGGAGGATTCACACAAATTAAGGCAATGCAATGGCTATTACAGTATAACCGAAAATAAGCAAATGTTTTACCTAGGATTTTGAACAGAGATTTAGAACTTTGTTTTCTTCTTGTTTGCTGCTTCTTCCAGTATGAATGCTTCCATCCGGCTGGGACGTCTCCTTGATGAGTTTCCTTACTATTCACAATTATTACTATTGGAGACAATTAGATATTGACAGAGATTTCCAAGTTGTTACGCTGACATTATTTCCCGGGAAGATCTTGCTGTTTTTCATCGGACTTTAGCCTGTGGAAAAACGTGCATTCCCAAAAGCTACTCAGCACCACATTTTGTTTCTGGATACTATTAACTCAACTGATTGTCCTCTCTTGACTTAACTGAATTAATTTCTGAACTCAACTGAACTCTATCCGATAAAATTTTACTATTTATACCTGCAAAGTGTTTTTCTTTTCGATATCCTCCGGCAATATCTGTTATCGAAATTTCATTGATAATCCTTTGACAACATGTTTTGGAAGATTGTTTAATTAGTAATAGGCATGCAGAAGTGTTGTTTTATATTTTTAATTAATTAATAGTCATTGCCTTGTTTTTTAATGACAGCTTCCATTTATTTTTTAATATTTATTTAATACGCATACATTTATTTTTATTTACCATCACACATATGTACGCAGATATATAACTAGTTTTAAGATTACTTTTCTTTAATTCGAATGAAAAGAGATTTGTATTTTTTTAAACTTTAAATTATATTGCAACTAATAATAATAGACTCTATTCCCTTTTATAAAACTTTTAGTTTAACTTTTCTAACCAAACTCCCCCTCCCCCCTTTTAATCAATTATTTTCTAACTTTTATTTCAAAACTAATGATAGAAAACTATTTGACTCTTATCTTTTCGAAAATAAACTGTAATAAACTCTTCAACATTTAATTTTATGTTTTCTTTTACGAAAGATTATTTTAATAATTTTTTTAGATAAAATTATATGTGCCAATATCAATATTGGTACAATATATATATATAACAAAAACAAGTTATAAATCACGTAACTTGCTATCGCTTGCATTTATGATCAATAGATGGAGCTTTACCAAAACCTGCAAAGGTTTTGGTAAAGCTCTATCTATTGATCATATATATATATATCAATTGTTTTTATACAGATCAGATGTCAGCCATAATATTCTCAAAACCTGCATAGTATTGAACAGAAAAACCAAATTCCTGCATATATAAATTCCATTGAAGTAGATGACTATTGATCAAATAGTTATACTTTAGAAACCCTAGACACTCATAGACTGTAATTACAATCATCTTTGATTTCAGCTAAAACAATATTTTTTTGGGAAAGTTTGTATTATTACTCAATTCTTATATTTTTTTAACATAAGAATTCAAATTCCAAGCCCCTTAATATCCTGTCAATAAAACAAATCCTGGATGAATTAGAATAGCAGCCATGATAATTTTAATATTCAAGCATTTTTGCATCAGGCATCTGTCTAAACATAATATAATAAGCCAATACTATAAGCTGTATAAATTTAAAAATAAAGTTAACTATTTAAATCTTAATATTGATAATAATTTTATGAAATTGTTTTCATAAGTTCTCAATCTTGGTTATGCTAGGAAATCTATTTTCATTTAGGACTCTCTCTTAGCAGTTAAAATATGAACCCCATATTCATCACAAAATCCTTGTAAAATTTATTATAGAAGTGGCACAATTCCACAAATGATTAAATCTGATTTTGTTTTTGATGTAATTAATTCTTTTATAATCATAATTTTGTAAGAATATGAGTTGATTCCTCTTTTTCTAATAATGTGACCCAAAAGACTATGATGTTGTTGGATAAAGTGATTTTCTTCAGATTAGCTTTTAATAATTTTTTCTTACTTTCAACAAAATTATGCTAAAATCCTGTGGATGTTAATTTAAAATATATGAAGTGCTTGTGATATATTCCACATATAGTCATTAAATTTTTGATATCCAGTGAAAATTGATATTTTAACAAGTCTGCTTCGCTATTTATAAACCCAAATTGCATGCATATTTAAATGCTTTGTCATCTAATTATCTGGATAAAATTTAGTCTGCCAGTAATTTGTTACACCAACATTTGCAAGCATATTTCCCCCCTTAAAATGAATCAGCAACCTATAAATGAATGGTGAAATGTTCCAGTGTAGGATTATGAATTTGTTGATATCCTTATCATTCAGACATAATTTTAGTGATTTATATTTCTATGTAATCACAATTACTTAATTATTGTAGACTTAAAAAATGGTCAATAATTGTCAATTCCATCATTTGACTAAAATGTTTCTTAACCTCAGCTTTTAATTGGTAAAACACTAAATGTGATATTGATTGCTTGAGTTGATTATAGTAAACTTATATACTATTAATACAACCCTTTATGATTCCAGGTTTTGCAATAAATATTTCATAGTTGTTCAACATAAATTTCTATTTAGCAAGACCACTGGCTAATTTAGACTTCTTTACAAGAAGATACCCTAAATAAATGCAAAGTCATTCACTGGTGGGAAAACCATTTGTAGAAGATGTTTCTGCCACTAGACACCTCTTAGGGACCTTTTGCATCAGTCTGCTGACCAGCATCTGTGAGTGAAGATATGGCACCATGCAGTAATTTTTTTTTGTTACATGTGTCTTATTTGTAATGTCTAAAAAATGTAACAATGTAAAATTCTGTTTTCTGTCAGAAAAAATAGGAGGGAAAACAGTTATAATGCTTGCAAAAACTTACAGGCAAGCTACTAGGGAAAAAACACAGGTTTACAAGTAATTTAATTGAAAATTTTAAATTCATCACATATCAAAAAATCATAGTGAGTGAGATTAATGTCAAGACAATGCTGAATTTTTTTGAATGCAAATGACATTTGTTCACTCAGAATTTATTCATGATAGTCAGGTATTTTATCCACAAATTCTGAAACATTTGTGTAAATCACTCATATGAAAACATTCCAAGTTGTGGCAAAGTGAGAAATGGTGGCTTCACTATGACAACATACCATCACATAAACCCTTGAGTGTAAAACAATTTTTAACTAAAAACAGCCTAATCTAATTTATCCACTTGCCATATTCACTTGACCACAATCTGTGTTTCTTTTTATTTCCCTGAATAAAAAAATCCTCAAAGAAAAATATTTTCCTGACATGAAAGAGGTAAACAAAAAAAAATGATGTAGACATTAAAATCCATCACTTTTCAAAAGGTTTATAATTGCATTGAAAAATGAAAAATATATTTAGAATGATGTATTTCATCAAATTGATTTTGAGAGAGATCCAATTTGTAACACTTAAATATAAATATACAATTTTTATTACAAAATTCCAGGTCTTTTGGGATACTCTTGTATCTTACTTTGAATTTCAAAAGAATGGAACAAATCTCAAATGCAGTTAATTTTCAGTGAATAGTGTAATTATCTAATAAGAAAATCTATCAAGGTTTTTTTTTACCAAATATCAGATGATTATTTTATAATCTACAATACCATTAGTTTTATGGATGAAGTGAAATCCTAGGATGATTTCGTGAATAAAGCCTAATGGAAGAATAAAATTATGATTTAATTATTTATGTCTTAATTACACATCAATCCATATTTGCTTAGATACAATTTAAATTTGTTTTTAGTGGCAATATGTGTAACTTTGTGTTCAGGTTAATTATCTAATCAAATACTTCTTAAATGAAATGGAAATCTGATTCCCTGAATTCATTAATGTTTTTGTAATTATTATTTCCATAACTACTTTAATATTAAGGCAGGAAAATAGAGCTTCACTCTTTCAAATGTCACAGAAGTGAACATTTTTCAAGGTTTTTATCAGTTTATTGCTTTATATTTACTCTACCTTCTTTAATATTTTGATTTGAAAAACATCTGGATATATTCATGATAAATTAGATTTAATAAAATACTATTTTCTCAATTTAGAAAACTAGTTCCACATTCACTCTTATTAACTTTATTTTTCACTATTGTTTGAATTTCATTTTCTTTTCCTATTATTTCTTTCTAGATGATTCTTGGATTTCTTGACATAGTATTGTTATTCACATTAATTTTTTCCTTGGGATGAAATGGTGCTCTATTCTGATTAATTTGAAATTTTTAGTATTATTAGTTTCCTTCATTTAAGACTATCCTTGGTTGTTCATGTCAATAACATTAAATAGCAGAATGAGTTTTGCTATGATTTTTCTATCTTTTGCTATAATCTATTAAATTAGTTATTGCTTTATTATATGAATAATTTGGTTTTTTGACATAAATACTAAATATAACATTTTTCTGTTTTTAATCTGTATTTTTTTTGTAACACTTTATGTCATACTAGCATTATTGTTTTTTTTACATTTTTAAAAATTGCTTGTTTTCTGGAGCAATAAATTCTACAAAATATTTGATGACTTTATAAGTGGCCATAAGCTAAAACTATTTCCCCCCTTAATCAATGAATAAAAAAACAATTCTCTAAATTATGAATAATCTCTATGGTCTTGTAATATCTTTACAATGTTCCTGCTCCCTTCCATACAACCTTTCTGTATTTTTATTTTATTCATATAATGTCTTTAATCAAAAATTACCTAACCCACAATGGAAGAAATAATTTGATAAGTCAATACACATTTGAACATTCCAGTATTTATCAAATTATAATATCATAAGCATAATATTTATTGCTTAAATTCATTTCTAAATTATACTATATTGTGGAAACATGTATGTAATAAATGAATCACTAATAAATATATCATGTGATCAGATCACTGATTATGCTTTTCTCAATTACATTTACATTCATTATCAAAAAAAATCCCACTTATCAACAAACCGCTTTTTCAAAATATTAAAATGTTTACAGAAATTGTCATAATTTGAAAAATCATATCATAGTATCCTCTTAATCCAGTCACTGTTCTTGAATTATTTGGAACATTATTAAATATTGTTTTGAACTATTACATATTTCCAATACTGAGTCTCAAAAGTGATAGCTGTTTTCATTAAACTTTTAATCAAGTGTAGACAGAAATAAGTGTTAAGAAAAAAAAACATTAAAAAGAATTAGTTTAATAAACATGAAATCCAGCAGAACAAATCTCTGCAGAGATCTATACACATATGCATAGTTTAATAGCATAAAAAACAGAAAATTTATGATTTAAAATAAATGTTTTTAATGTTAATGTTATAAAGCAGAAATGTTATTAAATTATACAATAGTATATTGGAAGCAAGTTGTATAATCAATAGAATGACCCTTTACATTTTTCCAGTTATTTATTTTGATATATTCCAAAACATGTTTGAATAAGATATTCTCACAATAACAAAAAAAAAGATTATTAGTCTAATCAATATTCTACAAGAATGCATCATGACTATAGACTCTTCGAATAATATGAAAATTTGGTTATTCCCATAATGTCAACTTTATTTCCAGAGTATAGATAATTATGTTTCAATTTATATAATTTTAAAAATCAAATAATGGTTGAAGAATATGGCAGTACTATGTATCTCCATGCCTCAATCACAAACAACAAATAAAAACATACTATTACTATAGATGTTCTTCATATGTCATATAATTCAATTTCAAATGGAAATATTTTTTTTAAAAAAAAGATGAATAGTTGATAAAATAAAACCATTTTGTATCTTACATATTGTCTTAATATAATTTATATGTGTGTGTAAGTATATATATACTTCTAGTGAATATATATGTTTACAAACACACGTATATACAATTACATGTTTCAAATTTTTTTTAAAATATATGATTAGTTTTAAGATTTTAAAAACATAATTTTCTAAAATAAAAAGATTTTTAACTCATTCTTTCCTTTTTTAAAATAGTTAAATAAAATGGCTGAAAATAAACAAATGTAAAATATTAAAATAAAATTTGTTGTAAAAGAAACTTGTGAGAAAATGTCTCATTAGCTTTGGAATGCAATTAAATTTGCAAGATTCCTGGATAATAAGATATTAAATTAATCTAAGCAAAAGATTAGATTAACATGGAATGTAAAAATCAGTTAATTAAAAAAATGTATAATTAATTAAAAGACAGATTCAAGTTAAGATAAAATAAACAATGAGAGAGAAGCATATATAAAGTTGTCACTGTCTATTGTTATTCATTCCTGTCTTCATTTTGTGTGTTACATTATTCATTGCTCCAGAGATCCAGAAGTCTAAGAGCAGAATATAGCCATTCAGTATTGCAGTGGAAAATATCATTGCAGAAGCTGCAGATCTAGTAAAAATGCATCACTAGATCAACTTTAGAAGTGTTGAGTGGGCTTCAGACCCCAAAGTCCTCTACAAATCGACTATCCCTGCTTGAACCCTCACTGAAAACTAATGCCAAAATGGTGAAGTAGGGACCACTGAAAACTGTCTATCTCTCATTATCAAGACAAAGAATAGAAACAAACCCTGAAACCATCAATGAAAACAAAAAAAGCCAACCAATTGGAATTAAAAATCATGAAAACCTAGGTAAAGACATTTTTATAGTTGTCTATAGTGCTTTATAGTTATTTTAAATTAACTTTAATTAATGAAGGACTATTGTAAAATTTAACCTGAAACTAATCATTAATCATTTATATTTTTATGAAAATATTATGTTGTGTTATTTTATATTATATTAGATATATATGTGTGTATGAATAAGTAGTAATGTTTGCTTCAATATTAACTTATCTATTTTCTCTTTCTTGGCACTGCATCACTAGTAATTTAAGTGAATAGTTATATTTTTATGTGTTAAGCTAAATGTGCTGGATCCTGGTTAAGAGTATGAGCTAGTCATGGGATATTTCAAGTGCTGAATTATGATCCTGTAATCTGAAGCATGCCTACTAACATAACATATAGTTGGCTGATCCTCAAAACAAATAAAATGTTTTAGATGGCAGGAGTTTGAATCTAGTAGTCAAGAAGTGCTATAGCTTGGAAATGTGATTGTAGGTTATCCTTTCATAGATTATGCTTTGCATAGCTCAATCTGGTTACGGGTACTATTGATGGTTTATCCATTGATGGATTCTGTTTCTCTGCTTGAAGGGCCAGTCTGTTCCAGCATACTTTTTAAAAAATTATTATCAAATTATTATCAAATGCCATCCAACATGGGTGCCAAAATACCATAAATTGACCCAGTATAATCAAAGTAAAATCATAATCAAAGCAAAAAAAGTAAAATTGTAATTAAAAAAAAATTGAAACTAAAATTAAAATAAATGCTAATTAACATAGTTAATAAAAATTAAAATGTAAGCAGTGTGCAAAGAGAAATAGACTGAAGCAAATATTAAGCATTAAAATAATTAATAATAATTAGATATATAATGTAATTAAAAAGGAGAGAAACAAAAGTGGCCTACAGATAAATGAATTCAGTATTGGGGTTATTTATAGTCAGGTCAAAAGTAGAGAGGACTGGAGAATTTGGGTTTAGTCAAAAACTTTATTTAATTTAAAAATATTTAAAAAAATAAATAAACCAAGTAAAATAAAATTTGCGTGAGAGTTGGTAATAATTATAAAACCAAATTTAATGTATATTAGGGCAGAAACAAAAATGGAGGTTCAAAATAATATAGATGGAAATGAAATTATCAGGTTGTTTGATGACAACTTTGAGAAATATCCAGAAAATCTCAATGAACAAATAGAATGATTAGTGCAGGAGATGAGGATAGTCTGACTAGAAGATAGGAAAACATTAGAAAGCCTGAAACTGGACTCAAATATCAAGTTAATAGTTAAAATAGATGAAACTAAAAATAAACAGAAAAGCACAAGTAAGTACATGCATTTAAATAGCTCAAATACTGCAAATAAAACAGAGCTAGAATTAGAAAATAAGTGTGACTTAGAAATTAAACCTGAACCAGAAAATAAATCTGACTCAGAAACTAAGCCAGAACCAGAAAATATTTCTGACCCAAATGATAACCTTAAATTTGAAAATAAAGATATTTCAAAAATAGAACATAATGAAAAGAGAGTAGAAACTAATATTAAAAAAATCAAATCATGAAGTCATTGGAGGAAAGGTTTAAAAAATACACAGAAATAATTAACAAGTAAACAGAACAGTGCATACAGGAAATATGGAAAATAGCCCAAATACTAGAAGATAGGGAAATAGTAGAAAGTATAGATATAAGTGACATGACAGAAGGAATAGAAATAGTAAAATTAAAAGATGAGGACAAGAAGGGTAAATCAAAAAGTAAAAATATAAATATTCACAGTATGAAAGAGAAAATCGTAAAAATGTATGTGAATTTAAAGAATAGTTCTGCTAACATAAAGAAAGTTATAAAATTATGTGCTAAAAGAAAAGCAATGAAGAAAATGGCTGAGTTATTTAAAGCATTTGACAGCACGAGGCTAGTGTATGTAACCAAAGAGAAGAAATTTAAACTCTTTAAAAGAGAGGAGCATATAAATATTGTAAATTACAGCTGGGATAAAAATGTTTGGGAGAAAAGAAAGTTGTATAATCCTAGAAAGAGAGATGATCAATGTACTAACCAAGATCTAGAAACAAACCACCCAGAACATCAAGCCAGGCCTAGAAGTAAGTCAAGATTTCCTGGTCTAAGCAGATATGTAAGAAGTATAAAAAAACTGCCTGACAAAGGTTTGGGGGGAAAGGTTAGAGTGTATATTAACTGGACTGTTTTTTTTTTAAAAAAAAGATTTATTGACCACAGATTATGATAATAGAAAATAACACACAATCTCTTTAAAATATACTGACAAGATAAAAATATTCTTAAAATAAGAGAGACCAACACTACTATCTCTTAAATAAATACAACTAACTGATTTCTAAAACTAATAATTAATGCTAAATATAGCTTAATAAAATTAGGCATACAAAAAGCAATAAAATATACATCAGCTTCTATCTAATTCAGAATTTGCATATACATTCAAAATAAATAATTTCATGAGGAAGGCACACATAACATTTTTAAAATATAGCATTATCAAATGATAATATTCTGAAAACTTTGACAATATAATTCATAAATACCATACAAAATTATACCAAATAAGATTGCATATAAAAATAATAATAGTATTTTAAACAAAAATCATGATTATTAAAACTTAAAACTAAATCCTTTATCTTAATTCCTAACATTGAACAGGATGCAATCAATGAGAAAAAAGTAAAAGTTCTGAAGACACTGCAAATATCCACCTTACAATAACACAGCATAATTACATCTTACAAACAATATTTCACACATTAGAATTAAGCATAAAATATTTAAATATGCTAGCAGGAATATGTAAGGCCATCTAAGTATGCAATGTTTCATGGATAAAAGAACAATAATAATACATATTTTATATTATAATATAATGCCATTTAACTTTTCTCTCAATTGAAAACACTTTTTATTAATGATAAACTGGAGGAGCAATTCTTTTTTGAAATATCATCTTTTTATAGTAGTATACACTTTTTTAATAATAATAATGAGAAAGAGAGAGCAGACTTTTATAATAAGCATGGGATAATTCATAAGAAACTTGGATAAAGATAATTATTCAGGAGCATTCATATTTTTCTGGTTAATATCTTTTGAATATTATATTGGAAAATAATACATTTCATAAAACAATAAAAAACACTTATTTAATTTCAATGGAGTGAGAAAAAATATTTTCTTACCCTAATTTGAAATAGACATAAGAAATATATTGTAGAAAGTAAAATTATTGTTACACTGCTACTATGAGAAATAACAAATGTCTATTAAAAAAGATAGCATAAATAAATATATGTTCACATAATATAAGTTGATTATATTAAATGTTTTCCTTATAGAAGTATGTACAACTTCATTTGAAATATTTATATATTATTATAACAACAACGATAAACATCATAACAATTAGGGAAAACATAATTATCACAATTATATAAAAAAGGTATATTTCCCAACATTAGGGCCAGTACTTTTATTCTATATGCCCTCTGATGCACTAGATGTAGTTTTAGTATAAATACAAATACCAGAGGACATAAAAACACAATAAAAATAAATTCATAAATATTCAACAAAGATAAAAAAAAATAACAGAAATATAAACATATATTGGCACATGGTCTCTAATGTGACTCACTTCAAATCTGTGACATTGTATATTGCTCATATATATTGTGACGACTACATATAGCTGTAGTCGCACTTGTGTATATATTTAATATGTGAGTAAATATTAAATAGTAGAAAGTAAACATACATTGAAAATGCTAAAATTAGCACAATAATTAGTTTAAAAAAAAATAGAAAGAGAAAAATTTAGTTGAAAGGTAAAAGTGAAATGCAGTGCGAAATTAAATTGGTGTAGTAGTACATTTTGAAATTCAGGAAAGGGTTAATTATTTTAGTTATAAGACATTTAAAAAAAGAGAGAGAGAGTTAAAATTTAGTTAAAAGGATAAAAAGTTATAATGATTTTATTTTAAGAGGGAGGGGGTGCATAAAGAAAAATGTGTCTCTTTCTCTCTTTAAATTACTTACATGTAAGAAAAAAAAAAAAAAAAACAAATTCGTAAAGATAAATAAAAAAGAAAAGGGGGGTATTTGAAATTTATTATATTTTAACCCATTGGAAATTGTAAAATAAAATAAAGTTTAAAAGAAGAATTTTAAACATAGGTATAAAACAAAAGTAATATATTGTAAATATGTATAAGATAAAACTGTAAAGGTGTGAAAAACATGTTTTAATTAATTGCATTTCAGCAAACAATAAGTGAGCAAATCTATAAATAGGGCAGCTCGAGATTACTAAAAACTTAATTTTTTTTTGGTTAACTATCAGCTTGGGTAAGAAAACGTATAATGTGTGAGATCAACAGTTTAAAAAAAAAAATAAAAAACATATTAGCTGGCATATTTCCTTTGGGATGCATGGCTAGTGGTCCTAGAAAGACGTAACATCTGCCTCATCTGTTAAATAGATTTTACCACTCTATCTGCTGCTATGTCCAAAGAAGTTATATAACCATATGAAAGCAGGAATAGGGAATTAAACCAGAGACAACAAATTATATCAAGCAGGACCCCTTCATACGAAGTACGGAAGGACCTATTCAGCAGAAGTGTTCACAGAAGGACCAGCCATCTCTGCAAAGGAAGTGGGTTGACTCCCATAAGATGATCATAGAGCATTCTGTAGAACTTCAAATCCTAAGTAAATGATTTACTATATCAAACATGCATGTATATTTTAAAAACTATTCTTCTGTTACAGAACATTTGCTACATATTCTGTAATAGAATTAATTATATTACTTTAATGTTTTATAAGGGATTTGAATTCAGGCTTTCACATGATCCTCAACTCTCCATGCTATCTCATATTGCTAACCCACCTGATCATACACATGTTGAAAAGGTATACAATCACCAATATATATATTTTCTGCTAAACCAGCAATCATCAGTTCATCCAGTCTACCATCTCCACACACATATAAATCAGTGCTCAGCTTTATATTAAGATAACCAATCTTCATACTTTAATGAACAGGTTTCAAACTACTCCAACCCACAACTCTTCAGTCATCCATTTCTTTGTAAATCTGATGGTGGAATGTTCAAAGCCCATGGATTATTCTCCAGTACATGAGGGGTCAGAATGACTAAATGGTTAACATGGGTAGGATGACAACCTTGACACTAATGTGGGCTTTGAACATTCCATCATCAGATTTTCAATGAAATGGATGGTGAAGAGTTGTGAGTTGGAGTAGTTTGAAGCCTGTCCATTAAAGTATAAAGATTGGCTATCTTAATATAAAGCTGAGCACTGATTGTATATATGTGTGGAGATGGTAGTCTGGACCAACTGATGATTGCTGGTTTAGCATAAAATAAGTATATTGGTGATTATTTATCTTTTCAACATGTGTATGATCAAGCGGATTAGCAATATGTGATGGCATGGAAAGTTTAGAATCATGTGAAAGTCTGAGTTCAAATCCCTTATATATTACATTATATATATATGCATGTGTGTGTAAGCCTGTACAGTGTGTTAATTTAATGTTTTATGTATTTATTTATGTTTTTTAAGGATTGTGTGATATTGTTTATATTATTTAATTGTGACTTTATTAAATGTGTTATTACTATTAAAATTGGTTGTCTTGCTTAATTCCTTTTTCATCAAGCAAACGAACTATGGGGGTTAAAATAAATCTTAGTTTATCAAAGGTGGATGTGACTTTATTTTAAAAGAAAAGAAATAAATAGAAACAGCTGTATATTCATTTATTCTGCATGTATTGTTGGTAATCTCAAGTATATATATATATATATATATATATATATATATATATATATATATATATATATTTCAGGCAATGGAGGCCTATTAACTCATTCCTAAAAACAATAAGATGCATAGTATAGGCATCTACAACATTTGAACAGATTTACATTATAATCTTGTAAAATTTAATGTGTGTATATAAACTGGGGAAATCCTGATTTTAAATAAATTATAAACTTTTTTATTGCATAAAATCTATTACAGTACTATTATAAAATGCTGAAAATATTGAAATTATTAGATGGAAGTCGAACTCCGATAATGCGTTATTACTTTAAATATGACGTGTGAATGCACGAAATTTATAATATTTAAAGTAATAGCACATTATCGGAGCTCAACTTCTGATCTAATCATTTTTATCATATAAAAGAAAACCGCATATAAAGATATTAAGAAGAAACACAAATCGCATAACTTCAAAATCGCATTTAAAAAATCAGCATAAAATGAGATCCGGGTGTAATCCTAAAGTTTCTTTTCCTGTAAACATCATCTTTTTCCTTTTTATGTTACAATGCTATAATATCTAATAGTAATTTATTATAGCTAGGCACAAGAACATATTAGAGTATGCATATTTAATATCTCAGGTAAATATCAAAAAGACATACTAAATCTAATACATGTGACCATAAATTACTGATAAATATCAACCTTATAAAGAAAATACATGAAAAGCAAAGTTAAATATATATATATATATTATTGACATTTAAGTGAATTCATATTATCATTAATAACAAACATATTTATGATGTTATTACAGTTTTTCAAAGCATTAGAAAAAAATAAAGAAATCCAAAGTGTAATGATGCTATTTATGTTCAGTGCTGTTGTCTATAAGTTAAAAAATATCTTAATCAGGGTTATATAAAAAAATATTATAATTATTTGCTAATACAATAAATAACTAATTTTGAATATAGTTTCCACATGTATTTCACAGGTAAAAGTTCCTTATAATAATACATCAAATTTATCTACTGATATAAAATATAATATAGGAAGCTTCTAAACAAACTAACTTAGGATAACAAGCAATGGCATATTTAATAAAGTGGCAAAACCAAAATAAATATATTGCTGAATGTACTCATGTATTTCTCATTTAACATAAAATAAGATAAATTTTATTATCTTTTATATAAAAAATGAAATAGCTATACAATGAGAGGAATTCACATCTCTCAAATAAAACAAGTTTGTCATAAAATAAATTCACAATCACTTATTATATATATATATATATATATATATATATATATATATATATATATATATATATATATTACTGCATGAGACAACACTAAGTATATGACAGTCAATATTCAAATTATTCATAGAACAAACTAAATTTATCAATGCCTTACTTCTAGGCTTGTATTCTAATGACTTATTAAATATCCATATGACTCCTTTTACTCTGAAATGATGTATTTATAAAATTTAAAATTTATAAAATAATACATTTTGATAATCATTATATAACTCCTAATAGTAAAAATAGTATGTGGAATGTTTGCAAATATGTATTACATATACTGCAAAAATATTTTTAAATTTTACTTTGCTGTTTAAAAAGAATGCTTCTTGGGAGATCTAAGAGAGAAAAAAAGCATAGCAACAATTAATAATAAAGTTATTATTAATGGAAATAATGTCTTTATTTCTTTTTTTAATCTAAAGTCCTGAATTCAAAGTTCATTTTTCAATCCAATTTTCAGTAAGTTTCCTGGGTGATAATTGTTGATGACCTAGGAAAGCAAAGATTACCAAAAGAAAGCTCATTCTTGTTACACTTTAAAAAGTTCTAGATGTTCTTGAAACTTGTTTAGATGATTATAGGTGGATGTAACAATTAAAAAATTTTTGAAAATGTTGGTCCATGCAATACTATTCTTCTCTCCAGGTATTTTTAAAATGTAACTTCTTCAATTCTGTGGTTTAGAAAAGATATATTTCCTTTTTGATAGATAGGCTTTTGTTTTATTTTAACATTATGCTAAGGAGAATCAACAGTCCTATAGGCAACTGAAACAGAGGCTTTACAAGTCCCATTGAACTATCTTTATCTATCTGACTATCATGACTAATAACTAATACTATTGTCATTTTTAAAAACTATTAAAAGAAAACGATCTAGTTTGGATTAAGTTTCTTATCAAGTTCCTATTTTTTTCATTAAGGGTAACAACCTCCCCTATGGCAAAATTAATCACATCTGAAATTACTATGGTTATCTTCAGAAACCACATGATGTTAAAATTTTCCATTGCTGTTTTGCACATTTACATACATCTTGAAAATTTGTTTTCAAACACCTTGTGTTCAACTATTTCTAAAATTAACTTTAATATTAACAAACAATAATAAAATTATAATTTAAATAAATTTTTGCTACAATTTTATTAAATTTAAAATCTTATATCTCTCTCAATCTTTTAAATACATATCAGCACCTAAATATTCTTTGACAAATATTAAAATCAGAATAATTGCCTATAAAATTTCAATCTCCTTTTTTTTAAAATAAAAAAAATAACTTTTTATCTTAAATGTGAATAAAAGATTTTAACCTCAACAACTTTCTAAAAATAAGCAGTTTAAAATGAAAACAACTTTATGCATAAAACTAATTTTGACTGAAACTATATGTGATAAAATGAAAAAAAAAATATTATTTTTTTTTGTTAAATTATTTTTATTACAATATTAATAAACAATTTCTTCCCTTGCTATTCCATTTTTGAAGAAATGAGTATTTATGGATGGCAAAAGTTTTTTAAAAAATTAATAAACATTTCTCTGGTTGTTTACGACCAAAATAATTTATTTGTTTTTTTCATTAAAAATAAAAATAAAAATCCTGAATATTACCTAGCACTCAAAAACCAATTTTTATCATTTTGAGCAATACAAAAAATTAAAAAAATAAATCAATGCTATAAAAAATGTAATATGAATACCAAAATACTATTTACAAAAAAAAAAAAAATACATATGCAAGTTGTTTTCTAAATCACATATATAGGTCTCAAACAGACTATAAGGAATCACTAGGGAAGTGAAAATATCCAAAGGCTTTAATAGATAAATATACATTTTTCAAAGTCAATTCTCTAAAATAAATTTATTTTTATAATGCTAAGAAAATATAAGAACAAAACTCTAAAAATTGCCAAAGTGATTTATATGACTATACACATTTTCCCCTCTTAGCACTTGATCGTTATGCAGGGATTCACAATAGCAATCATCATCAATTTGTATCCACTACTTTGATTTATAATCCATTGTTCACTATATGATTGCAAAAAAAAATTGTAAAAAAAATTTTTGATGACCAGTTTGTTACACTGATATCGTAGAATAATTGCAAAAGCAAAATAGTGACTTTCATGCTGAAATTGTATGGCACATATTTTATTCATAAAATACAATGTCATAATGCTGCATTCAAAATTTTGATTATAAGATTAAAATATCATTAATGAAAATATAGTATTTTATTTTATTTTTATACAGTGTTTTTATGAGATAATTAATACTTCATTAACAACATAACCAAATTGAAGATTTTCATTGTTAATGACTACAGAAGCAAAAAATATTAATTCAGTAAATGAATGTAAATCAACATAGCAAATTCATTCAGCATAAAATTAAAAATGTACAGTAGATATACTTACTAAAATATTCAGTCAATTAATTTTGAATTAAAATTTTTCTGTCAAATCAAGAACTGATACCATTTCTAATCTAAAATATTTTGAGTAAAAAAAAAGGACATAAAGAGGGTAAAACGGTTTGAAATTTAACACATAATTTCAAAAATTATTAAATGTAAATTAAAAATAACACTCTGTTTTTTTCATTTTAAATCATCTCATAATTATTTTCAGATATCCAAAGCAAGAGAGACATTGTCACACGTGTAAAAAATGCAATACTGGGAAAAAATATAAATTTCATTTGGCATAAAACTAAAAATAATTTTGGTCATAGGTACTGTCAATATTAAATTTTAAATTGTGTACAGTATAAATATTAACTAAAATTCCAGATAACCAATTTTGGATTAAAATCTTTACTAATGCTAATTTCAATTAAATTAAAACTGTTATCCACCATATTTGAATTACATTTTTGAGGGGAAATGTGAGGATGATTTTATGCAATTAATAATAAATTGTGTATGATGAAAATGCAATACAAATAAAATAAATAAGGTTAATGCTTTTAATTTTTATTTAAATAGTCCGTAACTCTGCTATCAAAATGTATTATGCTATTTGATAAATTGCTACGTCATTGCAAAAACATGGCTACCATAGTTGATAAAATAGTGACATATCATGCCCAAAAAAACTCACTATAACTATCATATTTGTTTATTTAGAACAGCACAGTGCACATTGTAACAAAAGCTTTAAATATTGATTACAATATGCAAATTCAGAATGCTATAGATTTTTTTCCCCATTTTTCAATATGCTGAAATTGTTTCTTTAAAGTTTACTGTGATGATGTTTTTGTAGTGTATAATATGTCAATTTGACTCTTGTTACACTAATGATAAATAACAAGTCTTTATAGTCAATCAAATGATTTAATATTAAACAGTGTTTTTTTAATTTTAATAATTTCTCTTAAGTAATATAATATAATAGTTTAGTACAAATTTTAAAAAAATGAAACTTCAGTATGGATTTTTTTTTTCAGTGTAATGAAAACCAGTTGTGCAGAAGAATACAAAACTTTGTTAGCTGCTAGTTTAGTTTCACTTTCTCTGTTATGCTGCTGTATTTTTTGAACAGTGAAAACACGTTTTTTTTTAGTGATATCAATTTTTTTTAAGATTCTATTTACAGTCATCACTAGATAATGATGATTGGTGAATTGATCACAGGAAGTAACAACTTTAAGGTGTTTTTTTTATCTTTTTACAACAATTTAAGTTGCATTATCATATATAAATAAATACATATTTTAAGTGAATATCAGCATAATATACACAGCATGATTTACACAAGCATATAAACTATATTTATATATACTAGATAAGTTATTTTTAAACATAATATTCCCAACTTATAGTGTAATTTTTTAGTTGGAATAACCAGCCAATTTTTTCTTTACACAATTATTATAAATGCTTATTCTGTATATGATATTCTTGCTAATGGTGAATTCTGCAGGACCAATTGCCCTTGCTATGCAAGTGAAAGTGTATTAATATATAAATATAAAAGTTTCATTTTTTATTAGTTTATAACTCAATAAATATTGCATCAATTCTGGTTAGTCTTATATGATTTTTTTTACTTTTTTGTGTGGAGAATTTATAAGCTATGAATTCTAGTTTCATAGTACTTAATTATTGTAAAACTTTGGTAATTTGCAATATAAAAACTATCAGAAAAGCAAACATTTTCTACTGGCCTCATAAAAACCAGAAAGAGGGCAGCACAGATTTAAAGATTCCAGATGTTGCAAAATGTTGTGGCCTGCATATTGAAATACATACTAGAGAAATGGAGAGAAATACAGTTTTTGATAATCTGAGGTAAAATTTTATTGCAAAAATATATTTTAAATTAATTAAATTTTATTTAGATCATTTATTTAATTTACCACCAGCTTATATCATGATGTTAAAATTTTATATCATTATAAAAATTATCATTACTTGAAAATTATTAATTTTTGTATTTAATAAAGGTTACATTTTTTGAAATAATACTGCTGTTGATAATTATTTTAGATAAATATTATTTAAATATATTTTAATTATCAAACTTTACACTGATGGCAAGATTATAGCTAGAGAAATAGAGTGAATTATAATTTTTAGTAAAGGGAAGTAAAATCTAAAACGAAATACACAAATATATATTAATTATCAACTTTTCTACTAATGTCAAGGTACATCTAGAGAAAGAGACAGAATTAGCAAAAAAAAAAAAAATTATTTGATATTCAATACATCAAAAATGGAATTTAGATAACAAAATATCAAAAAATTTCTACTAGTCAGAATATATCTTCCTTATATTTATAAATATGAAATATATTTTGATTATCAACTGCATTATATTCTTGTTTACACTTATTTTTATTATCATTTTATTAAGGTGAGCAAAGCTATGGGTACAGCTAGTATATATATATATATATTGTAGGGATAGAGTCAAATCCCACATAAATTAATGAATGCCAGAGAAAATTAGCAGCCCCCAATTTTTTTTTGTTTGTGTGTGGGTGTCATAGATATGTAGATATTTATATGTGTGATTTTACTTAGTAAGTAGAAAGGGAAAAAAAAGTGAATATAAGAAAGAAATATTTAGTTTCTTTAAATTTTTATATTTTACTAAAAGATATGATGATTTCATTTTATAATTTCATTTTGTTAAAACAGGCTAAAATAAATTATTTAATCATTAATCTAAGATAGTTTGGGATGCACATGTGTGTTTGAAACAAAAGATTTGAGTGTGTGAATCAGGGTTAACAGTTCTACAATTTCACTAACATAGATGTCATATATATTAAGAAAAAAATTGTACATGTATGGGAGTGGTACAAATACAGATATCATTAGGTATCTAAATTTTTTCTTTTGTATACATTTTTGATTTATAAAATTGTCAGAAAGAGAGATGAGTTTGTCATGGAAAAAGAAATTAATAAATAATTAGTCTTTTACTTGAAAAAACTGCCAGTAGAAGTTTTAATAGTCTTGAGGTTTTTTCTCCTTAAAATAAGATTAAAGCGGTCTGTTTGAAAAGATTTTGAACTGACTGTGTGTGGGCTTGAGCATAATGACATGTAATCTTTGGACAGCTGGGGATAAAATATTAAAATTATTAAGTGAAAATGGCTGAGTAAAGTTCTGGGACTGAAAGCAGAAAGTAAGAAAAAGAATTGTGATCAAATCAAGGAAGGGAGTATGGAAAATTACTTGCTTTTTTCTTATGGAAAGAAAAGGGGGAATACAGGAAAGATGAAAATTATAGGATACAAGCTCTTCCTTATCAAAATACCATTGGGAGAAAAGGGATTTGAAAGAAACAAATTTGGTTAAAGTATTGCTTTTATAAAAATGACCAGAGATGTGCAGATATATAAATAATGGTTTAACACATTTAAGTTAGTATATATATGATTTCATATTATTATTATTATTATTATTATTATTATTATTATTATTATTATTATTATTATTATTATTATTATTATTATTATTATTATTATTATTACTATTATTATTATTATTATTATTATTATTATTATTATTATTATTATTATTATTATTATTATTATTATTATTATTGAGATATTTTGTGTGGTAAAATAGCTAAATAGCTGACATTTCAGTATAATAACAAGTACCTTCTTTAAAGCATTCTCTTTCTAAATCATAGAAATGCATGTGAGATTTAAAATCATTTTTACCTTTTTGTTTCTCCTCATACTTAAATTCTATTGGTTGAGAAGTTTGAAATTTTGTTTTGTCTTCCAATAGCTTCTTCCAAATGTTGTTATTGGAAAACAAAATAAAATTTAAAACTTCTCAACCAATAGAATTTAAGTATGAGGAGAAACAAAAAGATAAAAACGATTTTAAATCTCACATGCATTCCTATGATTGAAGAAAGAGAATGCTTTGAAGAAGGTACTTGTTATTGTACTGAAACATGAGCTATTTAGCTATTTTACCACATGGAATATCCCAAAAATAATAATATGAAATCATCATTTATCCGTGAAAATATTAGAATTAATATATATATGTAAAATAAATAAAATGTCCATTAATTAAAAACAAAATTGTAATTATAATTGAAATAATAAATTTAACGGTTGACAAACTATTACAAACAATCTTTAAATCCACAGAAGTACTTTTGGTTAATTTCTTAATCCAGCCTCAACTGCCATTAAATTAAAAAAACAAAAACAAAAAAAAAGCAGAAGCAAACATCATCAATTCAAATCCCATGAATCTCATATTTTAAATGTTAGCAGCTTGTCGATTTATTAAATGCATTTTATTCCTGTTTATAAAAATTGCCTCTTTAATTTTTCTTTTACTATGGTTTCTCTCTTCATGAAGAATTTTCACATTTTCAAAATCAAATTTAAATTTATATTTACATGTTTTTTCATGATCAAAGAAAACTGAAGGAGACATTAAATCACCATTATTTTTACTTTTTACATGCTTATATAACAATTCATGCTCCCTCAATCTCTTCTCAATACTGCACCTAGATTCACCTATATATGATAGCATACAATCACAAAAAATTTGATATATGATATTACTTTTCTGCTTGACAGGTATGATATCCTTAGAATTATTGACTAATTTATTAATATTGTTTGGAATGTAGAATGAAACATTAAACACATTCTTATATATCCTTAAAAAATTTCATGTATGGATTTGAAATAAATTGAATAGATATCCATTGTTTACTATTAATCTTCATTTCCTTTAAATCATTATAACTTTTTTTAAATTGACATAAAGTATTGTTTATTTGTTCCATTTTATAACCAACATCAAGCAATTCATTGGCAAATATTTCAATATTTTTCAGTTTATCACTTTGGTAATGACATAATTTTTCATTCCGAAACAAAAAAAGATCTAAAACTTGCCATCTTATGCATCATTGGTACTTTTGATTTACAATTTATATATCCTTTTTTGCAGTGGCTTAATTATTAATTTATAATTTAATATACTGTTATCTCTTGTAATAATTAAATCTAAATATTTAATATTTTTGTCCTGTTCCTTTTTAATAGTCCATTTCAAGCCATTCAACTCATTTAATTCCTCTACAAGCAAATTTATACTATTAGTATTTCCACAAACAAAAACTTTATCTACATATCTTTTGTAAATTTTAATATTTCCAAAAGTACACCTATTTAAAATACTACTCTCATATGTAGATAAAATGAAATTTCAAACTTGTGCAAATACAGGTAGACTCATAGGCCAACCTTTAGACATTTTATAATATTGACCTTCAAAAGATGCAACAATGTTATCATTAAAATTTTTTAAAGAATCAACAATAAAGAATGATAATATGATTTGTTTGAAAGAAGACAAAGGATTGTGTATGTGCTTGTTGATGAAATGTCAATATATTGATAAAGTTAAAATGCAAATGGAGAAACTTGGTTTCTTTTTGATTGAAGAATATAATATGGATGGTCAAAAAATGAAATTTATTAACAATATTTTAAAAAGTGCTAAAAATAAAGCTTTAAGTAATAATGTATACTATATGATATATCCTTCTTGTGCTATATGTTCTCATATTTTTGCAAATATAAGATTACATAAAGAAAGTAATCCTTTGTGAGTTATGATAGATTTTGGTGGTTCATTCATGTATCAGGCTTCTAAATGTATTGGTAAGCTTTTACAAGACTTTTTAGGATTTGGGGAAAATACTATTGCTTCATCGTTTGACTTTGTAAATAGTATTAAAAATTTGATGATTGATGAAAATGATGTTATTGCTTCATTGGATGTTACAGAAATACATGGATCTATTGATAGAATGAATTCCATAAAAATAATTGAACATGCATTAAAAAGTAAAAGTATTTGTAAATATGTGATAAAGTTTATTGTTGATTCTTTAAAAAATTTTAATGATAACATTGTTGCATCTTTTGAAGATTAATATTATAAAATGTCTAAAGGTTGGTCTATGACTCTACCTGTAGTTGCACAAGTCTGCAATTTCATTTTATCTACATATGAGAGTAGTATTTTAAGTATGTGTACTTTTGGAAATATTAAAATTTACAAAAGATATGTAGATGATGTTTTTGTTTGTGAAAATACTAATAGTATAAATTTGCTTGTAGAGGAATTAAATAAGTTGAATGGCTTGAAATGGACTATTGAAAAGAAACAGGACAAAAATATTAAATATTTAGATTTAATTATTACAAGAGATAACAGTATATCAAATTATAAATTAATAATTAAGCCACTGCAAAAAAAAGGATATATAAATTGTAAATCAAAAGTACCAATGATGCATAAGATGGCAAGTTTTAGATCTTTTTTGTTTCAGAATGAAAAATTATGTCATTACCAAAGTGATAAACTGAAAAATATTGAAATATTTGACAATGAATTGCTTGATGTTGGTTATAAAATGGAACAAATAAACAATACTTTATGTCAATTTAAAACAGTTATAATGATTTAAAGGAAATGAAGATTAATAGTAAACAATGGATATCTATTCCATTTATTTCAAATCCACAAGTGAAATTTTTTAAGGATATATATAAGAATGTGTTTAATGTTTCATTCTACATTCCAAACAATATTAATAAATTAGTCAATAATTCTAAGGATATCATATGTGTCAAGCAGAAAAGTAATATCATATATCAAATTTTTTGTGACAGTATGCTATCATATATAGGTGAATCTAGGTGCAGTATTGAGAAGAAATTGAGGGAGTATGAATTGTTATATAAGTGTGTAAAAAGTAAAAATAATGGTGATTTAATGTCTCCTTCAGTTTTCTTTGATCATGAAAAAACATGTAAATATAAATTTAAATTTGAAAATGTGAAAATTCTTCATGAAGCGAGAAACCATAGTAAAAGAAAAATTAAAGAGGCAATTTTTATAAACAGGAATAAAATGCATTTAATAAATCGACAAGCTGCTAACATTAAAATATGAAATTTGTGGGATTTGAATTGATGACATTTGTTTCCACTTTTGTTTCTTTGTTTTTTTAATTTAATGGCAGTTGAGGCAGGTTTAAGAAATTAACCAAAAATACTTCTGTAGATTTAAGGATTGTTTGTAATAGTTTGTAAACCGTTAAATTTATTATTTTAATTATATACATATATATATATATATATATATATATATATATATATATATATATATATATATATATATATATATATATATATATATATAAAGAAAAAGAGAGAGAGAAGCACCAGAGTTATGAAAAGAGTTCAGAGAAGAAAGAAATTTAGTTGCAGAAAGCATTAAGTCTTTTATTCTGATCAATAACCCCAAGACAAAACAAAAGTAAAATGGCCTTATAAGAGGCAATATAAATTATTGCTTCCAAAATATAGACTCTAAGTTAATATATTGATAGTTGTGAAAAAAAGAACAATGCACTGTTAGCTGCAGTTATTTTGTCCTAAGATCAAAGCCACTATGAGCTGGCCATTTGTCTGTGCACCTATGTCCAACCAATAGAATGGCAGTGTTCTTGGTTGACCATGTAAAAACACGTTTTATTGAAGAGATCCAGTTCATATTCTATGGTCCATTAAAGAATCACCATCATCTTTAAAAAAAAAGGAAAGAAAAAGAAGGAAGAAGAGAAGAGAGAAGAAATTGTATGAAATCCCCATATCGAGCTTTCACTGATCTATTATGCTGCCTTTCAGAGTTTTTTTTATTAGAAGTGCCAAGGAATTCTACAATGTTAATTGATGTACAAGAGATTTTCAAGAGATCTAAGAATATTAGGAACTTTTTCAAAATTTTTTGTTATGTCATATGAAAATTATAAAAAAAAAAAAAAAAGAAGAGAAAAAAAAATAGAGAGAAAGGAAAAACAGAAAGAACACATGAGAAGTGCAGTAAACACGTCTGAAAATAAGGCAAGAGAAGTCAACTGTCTCAGCTAAGAGATACTCCTCAAGAACTGAAATGGAATAACATTTTAGAACTTTATTAATGATTTCTTATTGAAAAGTGATCATTTAAATCTTCTTCTATGAATTCAAATCTCGTTTCTTTTTTTTTTGTTGTTTTTTTTTTGTTTTACTTTGACATATAAACATTAAGTTTTTTTGTGTGGGGGGAGGGGTATTATGCATAACAACACCGCAAATATAGTTTTGAAGTCATTAGATTTAATTTTTATTATCCTTGAATATTTTTTTTGTTGCTATAAATATGCCTTTTTATTTATTATTGTTATTTGTTTGTTTACCTAGTTATTAATATGGTAATACCCTAAAATACTTGAGCAACATGTCCATATATATTTGTATAATGTTTTCTTTTTACTAATTTGCATATTTAAGTTTGATGTAAAAATGTTTCTTTACTCAAGGTTTAAAGATTTTTTTTTATATATTTTATTTTTATTTAATAAGGTGAAGAAATAGATGTTTTACAGTATATATATCAACATATCACGAAGTGTGTGTGACTGCATATTCAAACATAGGTCATAACAAATCTTAGATACTCAATGGGTGTTACATTGTGTGAACAGATTCATAAAGCATAGACACACCTATGTGAAAGTGAATACACACATACCGCGTAAATGATCATTTTACTGCATTTGACAACATATATACTTAAAGCTGGGGAAAAATATTAAATAGTGTTTTTTTTATTGGGTTGTTTCATATTAGATCAGCTTACATTAGATAAATATGAGCACATATACTTGAGTCTCTTATTTATTTATACATTTAATAATTCTTATTTATGTAACTGTTATGATTACTATTATAATTGAAGTCCATTACATGATGGAAATTTATTATTAAAATAAATGAATCTTAATAAACCCAATTAGCTAATATTCTTGCTGTAGCATTATTATTATTTGATTTAGTTATTTAGTTAATTGATAACGTGTTAAGGTTAGACATACATGATCATCATCAGGAGGGTGGTTGGTTGCAATTGGCATGGTTGTTTGCAATTATCATCAGTTTGATTTAGTGTCACAAGTAGTAGTGAACCAAGTATACATGCCTATTTAGATGGGGTGGGTATGGCTTGTGTTGGTTGATCATGGAATATTCATCATCATAACTGATGACTGTACAAGATATCAATATGAATGTTATGGTGGTAGTTATCTTAGCATTGGTTAATTGATTATAGAACTATATAAAAGTAGTCCCACATCCATAACCGAATTGAATATAGATATATAGGTTATATGGTTTGAGTGAATATTGATGGTGACAGGTGGGGCTTAAGATATGTCCTAGGTCTCCCTCGTGTCTCTGACAAATGGATTTACTCATATGCCCTAAATTTATGAGTTTAATTGGAAAAGGGATGAGCAAACAATTACCTAGATGATGATGATCATGGATGATCTTTTATAGTAGTTGGGGGGGGATATGGTGATAATTCATTATAGCACATTTGATATTGATAGTGGTACAGTGGGAGTCAGGTGTTGTATAAGTAGTATTGATGAAGATGGGGTGATTTGGTAATCTGATAAAATGGTTGTCCCAGCTTTAAGATCAACATACTCATAATATCTGTATGGTCATAGGTTTGGGTGAAATAGGAATGTTAATATGAAAAAGAGAATCTGTTAGCTTAAACCAATAAATCCCATGAGCTGGCTCTAGCTAAAAGATATTCCACTTAGATAAAGTTTCCCATTAAATTAGAATGGCTACATGGCTGGTAACATATAATGATAGTTATAAGTGGAGCCCTGAACCCTTCCACATTAATAATAAATGATTGTTTATTAGATGGTAACACTTATTGAATCATTCTGTTCCATTCAACATTATGTACTGTTACAGAATATATATAACTTTTGTGCTTCACCTTTTTCTTGTTATGCGTATATACATATTAACATTTATTTTACATATATGAGTGGTTATTTAATTGTTAGTATTATGGAAAATAGATTCCATAGTTGATACAACAGCAAACTGCAAATAAATCTGTGTCATATCATTCTGTACAGTTTGGATCTGAGATGGAATAATAACTAAAAAGTTAAACCTGAAATGATTGACTCTCAACTAAAAAAAAAAAGAGAAAGTATTTGATCAATTGAATAAAATTATTATGCCAACTTATTATTTTGATATTTGACCACTCATGATCTCTCAAGAAATAAACTATATAAATATTTTTAGTGTTATATTGAAGACATCTCAGATTACTTATAGTTTCCACTCTCTTTATCCCAATTCAATATTATGTCAGATCGAATAATAAATGGTAAATGATATTTAGCTAATTTTAACCAAAGAAAATAAAATTTAAAAAATCTTCACCAACTAGCAGTAACTATTTTGGTGTCTACAACTCCTGTATTCTTCAAAACATATCAATGGATCATTTAATGTTGAAATTTTATTTTGCTTTATTCATTTATGTATGTCTGTAGAAACTTTATTTTAAAAAAAAAAAATTAATACAATTTATCTCAACATTCTTTTGACAACAATATTTAAAAACAATATACTTAACATAATTAAAATAATTGGATAAAATTAAATTAATTATCCATCACATTTACTTACACTTCTCTTTAATTGCGTGATCATTTTAATAAGATCAATAATAATACACACCTCTCTTTTTGTGATTAATATCCACATTTTACTTATTTTATTAGTTGATGCATTATTTTTACATATTATTTGCTTCTTTGATAATTGATTGAAATGAACTGAGTAGGCGACATATTTTCTTTATTAAATATTAATTTATTTCAATCTGTTAAATATTTCTTTTAGAATTATTCATAAATATCAATTAGAGATCATTGTATTTTAATAATTCTTTTCATTACTAATTAAATTATCAACTTGATAAGCAGTTTAATTTATTGCTGGAAATTTGTTTTTTTTTATGTTGTCAAAAAAAATATTGCAATCGTATATATATATAGTCAG
This sequence comes from Epiperipatus broadwayi, assembly GCA_028023455.1. Taxonomy (NCBI): domain Eukaryota; kingdom Metazoa; phylum Onychophora; class Udeonychophora; order Euonychophora; family Peripatidae; genus Epiperipatus; species Epiperipatus broadwayi. Next base: position 96,851 of record JAQFVV010006263.1, read on the forward strand.
AGAATTAACAAGATTTTATTTTGGCTTCCTAGACAAATCAATTATTTGTCCGTCCGTCCCCTATTTATGACTCAATCAGGCAGTAAGTGATTTTCAAGGACAAAATGAATTCAAAATTCACATCAATATAATTTGTCATTCACCACCTTACTTACAGTTACTATGATTTTGTAGATAGTATGTGATAGATACCTGACACAGCCATTTCCTGTAAGTTTGCAAATGGGTATTTAATTATTCTTAGCTGCAAGAAAAAATATTCCAAAGTAATCTGATATAGTGTCAAATGAGATAGCTGGAGAAGATTTAAAATATATTGGTGACATATTAATTTAAAAACTATAGTAATTCTTTCTTTAAAATGTTCAATTTATATAAATAAAAAAAATGTGATTGCAATATTATCTTGGGATTTTGTTGTTAAGCACTATAAAAAGTATATTCAATTGTTTTGTTTAATTAATAGATTAGTTCTAGTGACAAATAAATGATTATATGAAACTTGATATAGTATTAGCGAATCAAAAAATATTTCAGGCATTATTTTTGATGTCAGAAAAATGCAAAAATATGATATATATTGTTTTTGATAATTGGGTCCAGACTTAGTTAATCAAAAGTGTGTGACAATTTTTAAAAATAGCTGTTTGTATACTAAAATTCATCTATATTATATAGCTTCTTCATGATGGTTATCTCCAATTTTGATTTCATTTTTATAACAATTGTATTTGGAACAATCTGTACATGTAATTTAGGTAGTGGTGCTGATATAGTATATGTTTGACACCATTTTGAATTTTAAAACTCATCCAAAACCCTGCTGACACATTTAAGTGATAAATAACATAGATTATCAATAAGCGTACTAATCATGAGGATCATATTATATAACAATTGTACTTTATTTTTAAATTTAATGTATTTGTAATCATCTAGCCAATTTAAATTAATCTATGTTCTTTATCTTCTATTTAAAAAACAAATTTTTGAAGAAAAAATCTTAAACTAGTTTTCGATCAACACAAGTGCATATACCACTTAAATATATATTAGCTAATTACTAAAAACGTCTTAATAAGATTATGGAGTTTATATATATATATATTTAAAAAAACCCTTCAAATGATCAACATTAGCGAACAAAAAAATTCTGATAAGAAAAAACTAAAACCCTATTATTTGTAAAAATAATATGTGTATTTCGTATTTTATAAGTTATAATCTTTTGGCATATTAATGAAAAGTAGGTTAATTAGGTGTTTTTTTTTTTAAGTAGAACATGTAAATTGCCTTTTGATTTCTTTCTTAGGCTTATAACAAATGTACATTTTTTAAAGATTTATGTAAATTGTGATAACATATGTTAATGCAAAGTATTTATTACATTATTTGATTTTCTATTAAATGTTAAATATTAATCAAAATTAGGATTTTGATTTTTAAATACTGGATGATAATTGCAAACTTTGCATTTTGATTTTTGAATTAATGATGAAATTTGCGATTTTGTAATAGTCTTTTTTTGAAACCGCATGTTGATAACCGATGTCATTTATTGCTTGAATATATCACTGGGGAGTTGGGGTGAGTTATAAAATTCAAAATGGCATTTAGTGTGTACTATATCGGCACCATTTTAGTTAGAACTTATTAAAATTAATAACTTGATTTATGTGATTCTGCAGTTTCAAGATCCTGATGATTGTACTGATTTTGTCAATCCAAAAATAATCTACAGAATGTTCTTAATTATTTGAATGCAATCTATAAGATTTTGGTTTAGTAATAAATGTTTAAAAAATTAAGTACTTTATCAGCCAGTGCTATAACAAAAATTATCAGTAATTTTTAATTTGAAAATGTGAATATTTTTAATAGCATTTTAGGTAAAAAAAACAAAGGTGGATAATGAGGTGGATCACCACTGTGCTTGACCAGTTAATAAATTAAAATGTAATATATTGTATTGAAGTGATATAATAAGTTCAAATAAAGTAATGATATATCATAATGTTATGAAGTCAAAATTGATCCTTTTTTCAAAAGAATTAAAAAAAAACCTCAAAATATTAAAATGTAATGGCCAATTAATCATTATGATTTCAATAATATTTTATTATAAGAGCAAATTTTTACTTGAGTGGCATGTAAAGTAAATAAATAATAGTCTTCCTAAAAAGCATAAACTTGAATATGTTTTTTTGGGGAATAAGGCAAATATCATTTGTTATAAAAATTATGCCAAGTTCTCTCTACAGTGAGTAATTCTAATTGATTTCATTGTAATAATACTGAGAATAAAATGCACTGGAGAAACTGATATCACAATTATTGAAAATTTGGGAAGGAATCTGATATATAAAAAAACTAAAAGACATATATTTGAAGAATTATTGGTAGATTAATTTATTTAATTACAGCCAACCTTATCTTTACTGTTTTGCTTTTTGTCTTTCTATTCTTTTTTTCTGAAATTAAACACTTATTTTGAAAAAATAGTCGTTAGAATGTAATATAAAATTGTAAATAGAAAAATATCCCATAATAACTGTTTGATCATTTAAAGAATTACTATACTTTTTCCCATTCCTAACATGTTTAATAAATATTTGCATTTATTTCGACAAATATTTTCCCATTTTGGTGATTTTATTATTATTAAACTTTAGATAATTAAAAAAATAATATACTTATGGTTTATTCATTTGAACTAAAGACTTTCATGGTAAATAATTCTAAATTTAAAATAAACTTCATTATTGGGTTCTTCAAACAAACTCCATCAGATATATATATTAATGAATAGAATTAACATATATACATTCAATATGCAATTTAAATAATAATAAAAAGCCTTTTTAATTTCAATATTAAAAAATTCTCTCAATTAGTAAATAGAAAATTAATAAAAAATCACAGTGAATTAAAGAATTAATTATTATATAGTCAATACTCGATATAAAGGCATACTTCATTTAAAACTCCTAAACCAGGACCAGCCTACTTCATAAAGATGCCTGGGTAAATATCATAGGCCCCAATAACGGTTTAGATTTAAATAGGGATACCAGTATCAGAGAAACGATTATCACAAAAAAATTATTTGATAAAAAAGACACAGTTTTTATTATTTCATCGGTAATATTAAAAACACAATTTTTCACAATATTCATCTCTCTACTTAATATAGTTAGTGCACTTCATCGATCTTCACACTCTGTAGAGAAAATATATTTTTTTATAACCATTATTTTTTTTTAATTTAATAAACATTGACTGTGTTATTTCATATGTATTTAATATATCCTGGATATTGTTTACACTTTCTTCATCCATAACCGGCTCTTTTAATGTAAATATTTTTTGAATAAGATCTTTGTTAATATGAGTTTTATAAAATGTTAGAAAATCTCTGCTGGTAATTTTTTTTATTCTTTATTTTCTAATATTTATAAATTTATAATCTGAAATAATTTTAGGTATGCTTTCGATTATTTGTATATTAACTATATCAATCAAAATATTAAAAAAATTATATCTAATTATTCCCCTATATCTTACGACACTTCATCTTCTGTCAATTCAGAGAATAATCTTTCCTCTTTCCTAATGTATCTTATGATGAAAGCAATCTAAAATATTTATGTTGCCTACTATATATATATATTCTCGACTTCATAGAATTCTTCAAATTATAAACCTCAATAGCGATAAGCATTCAAGGTTATTAATCTTCTCTGTTTAAGATTGCAAGATGGTGTCATATTACATTAGATTACTGCATTAAATGTGGCAAAGTAAATAAAATTAGTAATCTATGTGGCAATGATCAAAAACCTAATTCATGGATAAATGATGTCTCATCAAACAACACTCTATGTTCATTTACTGATAATTATAATAATATTTTTCGTCAAATGAAGTACAATCTACAATACTTAAGATTAAATGAGCAGATGTTTTATCATCATGACCTGATGACCTGTCTTTATACCACTTAACTAATATATCTTTCAACAAGGTAAGGTAAATTCATATCACATATGAAACGCCCAAAGATAATGTATAAATATCAAGTCATATTATTTATAATGCAACTTACATAACTAAATCTCCAAAGCCTGAAAATTATTTTATAGACAAATTACAAAATGATGTATTTACTTTAAATTTTAGATAATTAGTAGTAAAAGAATCAAAATCTCTGGCTTTTTGACAAAATAGTAAAAAAAAATGCTGATCTGGTGCCACAAATAAAATAATAGCATAATATAAATATGACCATGGTTTGTATGCAGTAACCTTATAGCATTAAAAATGATTTCACAATTCAGGTAACTTTTAGAAAACAATCAAAATTACAGTTTTGGACTCATAGAAATAAAAATATCAACCTCGACAAAATCATACAATTTCAATGTTTTGAAAATAAATCACATAACACAACTAATTCAAAGTGTTGTCGTACTAATACTTATTTAAATCCCTTTTTAAAAAAATTAAGTGTCCTAGACTTATCTATTAATGTCCCTATAATTTTCTTTACTAGGTTTTCAATACAATTTTAGTTTCAAAAGGCTTTATTGAACTATAATCTTACTTAGTACTATACATAGGATAAAATAAGAAAAGACTATGAGATTTAAACAAAGGAAGATATGTGTTTACATTATATACTCTTAATCTTTATCCCATACTAGAGATGAGAAAAATTACAAATCTATATGTAACAGAAAAAAAATACAATCTTGAAAACAGCTTAAACTTTTCTGACTCTTTCTATGTACATCATTGAATTAATGTCTTTTTTGCTTTTAATTATCTAGTTATCATTTTATAATAGTGAGTCATGTCATAAATTTGAGCAAAGTCACATTAGTAACCATGTGACTGAATAAATGTTAGTTGCTGAAATTTTTTCTTCCCTTATGCCAGGGGTCCTCAACCCTATGCCCGCAGGCACCATGGTGCCCGCAGATCATTTTACGTGTGCCCACCGCTATTTGAACATGATAAAAAATTATTTATCTGATACAAATAAATTTAATTTTTAAAATTTCTTATAAATTATTGTATTATATTGTAATCAAATTGTAGGCCATACTATACTTTTACAGCGTAAAAATATAAACGTTAATTATACTGTATGTTAAAATTTTATTTTTGAAATATTTTTTTGTACATTATATGTATTATTAACAATATCCAACTATTAATTACATTGAAAAAATAAATGATGCCCACCATCTAGTTGAACAAAATAAATGGTGCCCGCTACATGGCCAGTATTATAGAATGTGCTCTTAAGTGCAAAAAGGTTGGGGACCCCTGCCTTATGCATATAATATCCATTTTGTGCCTAAATGTATTAGGGTGTCTTCTTGTGTTTGAATCATACATAAATGTACATATGTTACACCATAATGAGAATAGTATAAATGTGCTTGTCCAAATGTGTGCATTAATACCTTTTTTAATGTATTGAGAAGTGTATGTGTGTTGTAATCTTTATATTAAATATTTTGGGGATATTGCACAAGATATTATTAAACATGGGACACATGAAAAGAAAATGTGATTGTGTTTCTGATTCTCTTTGACATAGTTTGCATATATCTTCAATATTAGTGCAATTCCTTTTATATCTGTAGAAATAAAGGGTGGAAAATTCTTCAAGATTTAGTTTTAGGAGAAAATTGTAGTACTTTGTATCTAATGACCGCTATTTGAATGTTTTAGTCAACTGCTTACTGGTTATGTTTAAAAGAGGTTTGTTATTATCATTGGATGAGGAAACACATTGAATATACATCCCAGTATTTCATTTTATTCTTGGAAAGCTAATATATTAAATTGAGAATACATAATAAAGGAGAAATTAACTTATTCCAAAAATTTCATATGGATAGTGGCCTGTCTGTGAGTGTAATTTTAAAAATGATTTCTAAATATCCAATCCATTTTGAGATAGAAGTTGCGGAATCTTAGGAATATTGATGCCATTTTCTTTGCCCACAACAATTTGCTACACATTAAATAAATTTTAGATGTAAAGGCTTTTGTGTATATTATTATAGGTGTATAGTATGTAACCTATGCCATTATTAGTAGAATGAAAAGGGCCACCTTGGCATAGAGTGATAAATATGATTGGGAAAGAGAATTAATTATAGTCGTCCCTGTCTCTGTAATCACATTTGAGTTACTCAAATGAAAAAAAAATCCCCACACAAGTCAGGTTTTCCTTTGAAATATTGCTCATGTTAATATCCCGTGTACATAGAGCATACAGTGGATTTTTCTAAATTGAACTCATTTATATTTGTCTGAGTAATTATTTAAAATTTTTATTAATTTAGGTATCTATTTTTTAATTGGCAGAAAGATTGTTATGTCAACCATGTATTCAATGCATTAAACACGTGCCTTCATTTCAAATATAAATATTCCAGTCATTTTCAATTGCTTTAAGAAGATGATCAATATAAAATGTGAATAAAAGAGCACTGAACAGTGCACCTCATGGAATCTAGTTAAATGGAATGAATGATGGTGAGTACTTCTCACTAAGAGTTATCTGAATTTCTCAACTTAAAAGAAGATTCATAATCAAGTAGATTAATGCCCTGGGTACTGAAATACATGCTAGTCCATTAATTAAAATATCAATTGGTATCATATCAAGTGCTGATTTAATGTCCAGCTAAGCAACAACTAGTCCACATTTTTTGTTGTTTCTGAAAAATGCTGTCTGCCTAGTTCATGAACCTTTCTTTGCAAACTGGGTTTTTGATAGCAATGGCAAATATAAGGTTCAATTCTATCTTTAATCATCAATTCCAGAATCTTAATCACAGATGAACTCATTGATATGGGTCTGAGGTTTTGGAATGTGATTATATTTTCATTCTTCTTAACAAATGGAACCAGTGAGATGGGATAAAGCCCATGTATGTGATTGATTCTCTTTGTTAGAAAGTTAGCTAAAATTTGTCAGGTATTTTACTATGAATTTACTTAAATGTCTATATACAAAACAAGGTGTTCAACATGTCCCTGGATGACATGAGTTTGTCACTGAAGCAAGTTTTTCTTCAAACTCTTTTGGTACAAAAGTTATATTGTCTTCTGTTAGTAGCAGAAAGTTTTGTGAAGGGTTAAATATTTCCTCTTTTTGCAAATTATTTTTATAATATGAATAAAGTGGCTCCATCATGTCATCACCTGCAATGATTTGCCCTTCTATTTTTTGATTTCTGTTGGAATGTGGTTTAGTGGAGCTTGCCCCAGTGCCCAATGAATGTATTGCATAGACCACATGTGGGTTTGATTGAATTATATATTTCTCATTATCACCTATTCTTTGGGTGAAGCTGACCAATATGCTTTCCTATTGTACTGTCCTCTGACATGGTAGCACTAAGTGTAATTTTCTTGTGCAATTCATCTGCAAATGCTAAAACCTTTAAGGGATTGGTTGATTGCTTGTCATTAAATGTAATCCATGTTTGAACAAAGTCCCTTTCCAAATCACAAATTTTGAATAATGCTATATATATATATATTTTTTTTTGAGAAGATATATTCTTTAGAATACTCTGGGAGCAGTATTCTAACAGTTTTACCTGTTATGATCATAGGTCTATATGAGAAATCATTTTTGAGACAGACCATCACAGCAGAATGATCTAAAAAGGATGAGTTTTTGAATGATATGCTGATCATATGAGATGCAATGCTGGTGAATAAAAAACAAGATCAATTAAATAAAAATATCTGCTATTGTTGAAGAAGATAGAGTTCTGTGGAAGAAATCCTTCTCCAGACATAAGAGGGAATGCCAGCAGAAGTAACCATTTTTTTATAAATTTATTGTATGACCTGTTGAAGTCTCCTATTAGAATGATAGGATGTATCAAGGATGCAAATTTTGAATTTAATATATATATATATATATATATATATTAATTATTATTTCACATGGAGGAAATACATGTATGCTATGTTCTGTTGTTCTTTTGTGGTATAGTGTAACAATTAGCATGTATGCATCAATATATATTATTTTAAATGAACTGAATGAACAGGTTTTGTTTATCACAATTCCTGTTCTAGCTGAAGATGAGAATGCTGCTCTGGAAAATAATGAAAATCCTTGATTATCATAAAAATTTGATGGACCTGTTTGTGATTTGTTGCATATCTTAGTTTCCAGCAAACCAATTATGAGTGACCAAATAATTTGAAGCCATTTTTTAAATTGATGTTTTTATTTCTACAGAGTTTAATCCTTTGATATTGATAAACCCTATTTTTAATAACATTATTTCATTTAGTACATAGATATAAATAATACAAGAAATAATTATATTAATGGTTTAGTTCTATCTAAAGATATTAGACCCTCGTGTGACAACTCTATAGATTTATCATAAGAAATTACATTTGAACATGACTTACTGGCCTCTGTTATACTGACTGGCTCATTTGCGGTATAGCCTGAATTGAAATCTGAAAGTTTTTACTTGACTGGTCCAGAGTCTTTATCCTAGGATTTGCAATTCACTTTTCCTTTCCCTTTTCTTGCATGGTGAACAACCTGGTTTGTGTTTGTTATTCAGTGCATTTATATCCATGTCTGTTTGTGATGGATAAAGTATTGTTGATTCTATAATATATTGTGTAGTCTTATTTATTTCAATTATTTCTGCAAGAATTTTTCTTATTTCATTTGTGTTTTTTTTTTGTTAGCAAAATGTTTTGATCTGATAGTTGCCCTTGTCTTTGATTATTATCATCTATTAATATATTTTATGTATAACTGAGTCATCAATATTAATATCAATTATATCCGCAAGTGATTTCTGTCCTGCTAAATGTTGCATATCATTATTTGTATCATCCTATACTAACATGTTGAGGTGGCTCTCATTTTATAATGTGGGCACTTAATTTTTGGAGACACACTTATGATGTAACCTATCTGCTTACAGTTTAAACACTGTGCTTTGATCCTGGGTATTATTAAAGAGAGCACTGCTTTCTGGTCAGTAATTAGCATATGGATATCATTTGGATTAACGGTTTTGTTTAAATGCAGTTTAAAATAATAATTATTCTTTAAGATCGGTATAGGTATGTCTTTTAAATATGTGAGTGAGAACATTTCCACTGATACAAAAGGCTTCATTAATTTCTTAAAGTCACTAATTTGATAATTGAAGTGTTTTCGTTATAATTCTGGTTACATAATTTTCTCTATTCTAATCTACTTTAATTAGCACATATTTTTCCAGCATGTAAATTGTTTTTTCAAATCTATGTCTTTGTCGTTCATCAAAAAATTCAATAGCAATATATCTGGGATTTGGGTGATCAGTAATCCATAATATGGAGTCCCACATGTTATTTGCTGTAATCACTTCATCCAGTAAATTTTTTTGAAATCTGCAGAGAGTGCAATTTATATCTGTAATTGCTAGGATAATCGAGCAATCGGTAAAAAAAAAACATTTAAATGAAAAATAAAGGATCTTTCAGTATTATTGAATTAAAGACCTCTAAAATTCTGCTTACACTTTCCTCCACCCAGACCTCTTCCATCATGTTGATAGGCATTTGCAGAATATCTGTTACTATGTCTAATTTAATAAGGTCATTCATTGTCGATATATGAAATCTTGAATTCTGATTTATATTTTTACCAAAATAAAAATTTACTTTATCATCATGCTTTCTTCTGTCATTATTGGCAATAATGTTGAGGCTTTCATCTGCATAGTATGCAATTTTACTTCACATGTGGAATTCATGTCAACTGACATATTTTCCATGGAAATGTTTGAGGTCAAATCCTCTTATGAAGAATAGTATTCAAATCAGCTTGTCTATAACATTTTTCCTGATCTCCAATGATTAACAACAATTCTGTTTCATTAATTTGCTCTAATAGTAAAGCAAAATATTATCCAAATAAAAATGTGATTTCAATCACTCTCAGAATGAATTACCACTTGCATGAACTGTTAAGCTTCTTCACTTATTCTTGTGACCATTGTCATCATTATATCCATTAGGACTATCTTTTTTTTTTACAAATTATATTCTTCATTCGTGCATCCATCTCTCTACATCTAATCAAAACTGATTATATTTTAACATTATTATATCAGCAAGCAAATGATGCTGAATGACTTCAAGCTAATTAATGATGACTTCAGCATAACAAAAACAAAAGACTATTATAATCAGATAAAAAGAATAATCTCTTGTTAAATCTTAGTTATCCTTCAAAAATATTTTAAATAATTTAAGCACCAACCAAATAGCTGATTATCATTGTAGAAATCTGATAAAAGGATATCATGGATACAATTAATGCAGAAATTCAGATGATATCAGTAGAGGAGACAAAACTAATTATTCAGAATTGGTTAGGTGATATCACTTATATTTAAATGCTATACTCTTAAGCAAGAAAAACTATATCAAATTTATTAAAGCTGGTAAGAACCATAGCAAAATAGGCTAGTTCAATCCCATCATTTGAGCTGGATATTTCTCTTTTATTAAAAAATTACATCCTCTCAGGTATAAATGTCAATATGAATAAAAATTAAAACACTTAAAGTTTAGTTCAGCAACAATTGACAATCGTATATTTTGTACTAAAATCAACAACACATTCCATCAGATCCTACAAGATATTACATTTTAAAAATCATATTTCTCTAGAAGTAGACATAATTCCATCAACTTCCTACAAAAATCTTTATTACATGATGAAGTGCTTTGATCACCTTGACATTTCTAGTCTGTTTAACAGTATAATATTTTGCATCAAAAGAATTTAATCATTATAAATTCCTTTTATTTATTTGTGAATCACTATGCTGAAGGATATTGATTAAAAAATCTTTGTGAGAATTTTCCCTGGAAAGCTAAAGAAGTTTATTTTTCCTACACTTACTACCATATAAAATGTGATAAAGAGGCATAGTGCATCTGAGAATACTCTTTTAGTACGGAAATTTGTATTTGCAAAATTGAATTAAATTCACTAAATTTATGTGGCATGTCAAAAGAATTTTGAACAGTGTTTGATCTAGTGAATTGGTAGCATCTGTTTAGAATATTACGGCACTGCTGCAAAAGAATCTTTATCTCATAATTGCAATACAAAATTGTCTCACCAACAGAACAATCTAATTAAAAATTGTATGTGAATTTCCTTATTATTTAGATCAGGTTGAGGTATCTCAAAGGAATCTCCAATTAATGCCTTGTTATTTTCCATTTATTTAGTCCTCTAATTAAACTATTAAAATAAGTACACAAATTTTTTCTTACTTCACCTCTGTACCACTAATCATGGTATTCTTTTTCTTATGATATTCTCAGTATTTTCAGAGGAATCACTAATACTCCTTTACCATTAAATATCCTTAGTCAATTTTAATCAATAATGGGATCTTTACTTAAACTATTCAAGTCATCCTGTTTATAAGGTTATCTTTGTTGTTCATAGTAAAACCAGCATTTGTCTTAGGATATTATAATCAATTTATTTAATAATAGGTTGTGGAATTACTTGATTTAATTAGTCATTAATTGTGAAAAATCATATACTGATTATAGTACTTAATAGCATAATAATATTTTACTGACCATTAATGAGAGAAGGCTTGAAATTGATATTCCCCAAATCCTTCATATTATATGTATGTTACAATCTTAACTAATCTAGTTCTTAATGATATATCAACTCCAATTAGCTCAATACCCAAAAAGATCGATTTTTATAAATCACACCTTGGAACATTTCTGATTTTTTAGATCAATATAACATTGAATTCTTGATTGGATTTTCAGACAAAGAACTTGAAGAAAGTAATATTTACACCTAGACAATTAAGAACAAACTTGTTCATTGCCAGAAACTTAATCAAATTTCAGAATTCTTGACTCTTGTATCATTAAGCACAATTAAAAAGTATTTTCAATTTACTGCAAGGATCAATGCCAATCAAGGGATATCTTATTAATCATTTTAAATTTAATTTTGAATCTACTTGCACTCTATGCAATAAATGTTCAAAATATTTGCTACACATTTTCCAATAATTCCTATATTTTAATTCATAACTTCCTTTGTATTCATAGTCAACAAACAATCTAGAATAGTTGTTAATAAAATATATTTAATAATTCAGACTTGCAAAAGATGATTTTTTGTATCTGATAATAAAAAGTAAAATATTCATAAAAAAAAAAAAAAACAAATGATTCAATAATTATCTAAATGTACTTAAATTGTTCTTCAGAAAGCAAAATATGGCAATTCAAAATCGTTATTAGCTGTTCAATGTTACAGGCATGACCATTTTCAGGTTTAATTCAATGTGACATTCACTTATGTTTTGGCATGATTTCAGCATCTTTATCCATATCATGTTCAATATTATTTATTGCTAACTAATTACGATTCACATTCTATAATTGATATATGTATTGTTATCATGATTCTATTTTACATGTTAAAAAAGACTTGTATACATAGTATATTTCTGTTATATATATATGTTCTTATTTCATTTTTAATACTATTTATGAAATTAAATACTAATAGAATACAATTACTTTTGTTTGCAATAATTGATTAATATTATTTATTTTATATAATATAGTAAACCATAGGGTTAAATTTATTGTGGATGGTATTGTTTTGTAATAGATCTTATAAACATTGAACTTCAGATACATGTACATTGTAATTACTTATATTAACAAATTTTTTAAAAGTTTCATAAGTTTATCCAAATTGCTTGCTGATAGCTATAACTGAATCAATTTTGATTTCCCATGAGTATCATATAATGTTTCTACTTTTTTTATAATTTCCAATCTTTTTAACAGAAGTAGAAAATAAAGAATTCAAGGATTGTATTATTTTTTTATACTAATATAAATATAGTTTTACTTCTCAATATTATGTAACAAAAAACACTTTTTATAATTGTTAATAAAGAAGAAGATATAAATTAATATTAAAGTTTATCGGCTTAACGTTTTCGAGGATCTATGCCTCATACTCATAGCCTTCATAAAATGTATAGTAAAATATATGCAAATATTCAAATAAGCTAGTATTACGTAGCCCATTAATTAATATTAATTTATATATTCTTCTTAAATACATCGTACAGGCTTAAACCTGCATACGTATATTGGTGATTATTTATCTTTTCAACATGTATGTGATCAGGTGGGTCAGCAATATGAGATGGCACTGAGAGTAGTGGGTCGTGTGAAAGTCTGAGTTCGAACGCCGCATATTTTCTTCTTTATTAACAATTATAAATGAGTTTGTTATACTATATATAGTATAGGAAGCAACATTTTAAATGAGCAAATTAAAAGAATTTGATAACCAAAGTAAATAATAAACAGACGATTTAAATTATTCTGGATTATATATACTTTTTAACCATATTATTTCTAAACTCATACTTTTGTTCTTTACAATTTAGAATGTTTAAATTTAGTAGTTAATTTTTTCAAAAATATATTTACTAAGCACTGGTCAGTTGTATAGAATATTTCAATAAACTATACTTAATTCGTCAAGTATGGGTGGTCGAGAGGTCAGCGACAGCTGCTTTACCGTCAAGCATTGGTGGTCAAGAGATCAGTTGTCCCGGGTTAGCGAGTTCACTTCCCGGCTGATGCTATGACACATAAGGAAAAAAAAAACTATACTTAATTCATTAATAATTAATTTCTTGTATGTAAAACTACATATCTAATTATTATTGATATTTACTTTATGTGGGAATATGAAGTTGTAATGTCTAAACTATTTTATATCAGCTTTAATTAATTTAAGAATTTCATTTTTTAAAACAACAATAAATTTTTCCGGGGATCTATATAATAACTGATGCACTCTTCTTATTTTTAATCTTGTTTAAATGTTACATTAACGTTTGATCATATTTGCTTAATAGTTCAATTAAAATATTAAAATTTCCATAATTTAGTTTTTTAATTTTTTCACGATTCCCCTCAATACGAGATTGTAATTTAGAAAAAACAAAATAATATCTATACTTCTACAGAATAATAAGCTTAGATGTGTTTCTTCTGTTTCATTAATTTGAAGCATATTATCAAATGTACAATTTAAATTAAGTGGGTTTTTTTAATAATTTTTGTCAGCATAATAAAAATTAATGTGACAAACAAAAAATTCATGATCTTGAAAACCAAGGGTCAATTTTCTCCACAATAAAGCCACAAGTGATTTTATCTTTGAAAACAATATACAAGAAAAGCAATTTAAGCATTAACCAACTTCAACTACTTTTTACCATAGTTTAAATTAATAACATGTAGAGAAAGGATATATCATTTACATTTAAAAAATATATATTAATTTTCTTGCTTAGAACCAATTTTAACTCTCATTTATAATATCTGGCCATAAATCTGTATCACTTATATTTACTACATTAATTTTAATCCTATTGATGCATTTCAGAAGCATTGATATTTTTTCATGAACATTTAATTTTTCATAAAATTCAACTTCTCTGTTTGTTTGTTTTATTTTGAATTTTTTTCCATAGTTTCAAAATTTTCTTGATAAAACTGGTTAATTTCTAATTTATGTAATTTATTATTTTCTTCACCAGTACTTGCTTTTTAATTTCTTAGGCAACATTTTTTTCATGTTGGTTTTTTTTTCCTACTTGAATTAAAGTTATTTTCTTATTATGAGAATTATTTTACACACCATACAATAATTCTGGCTAAGATTTTATATTTTTTTTCTTTCATTTTTGCTTTCTCTTTGGACATTTTTTTTTGAGATCTTGAAAGATATTTTTCATAGCATCCACATTATGAGTACTTAAATTAATAGTAAATTCTGAAAATTATTGAATATTTTATGATTAAAAATAAAATGCATAATCATTATACAAAATATATATTTTATTTGACCATGATTTCTTGATTAAATGACATTTAGAAAAATAAATTATTTTTTCAAATTGTTAAACTATTTTTAAAAAATTAAAATTTGCTAAAAGTTTCAATTTTAAATATCATGACCACTTTTAATTTAGAACAATACAGGTATAATATTTTAGAAGTGAAATTATGAACAATACAGGAATAATATTTTATAAATGAAATTATGAAAAATCTTTTAACCCATACAAAATTTTCATAGGTTATTTAATTTTTGAGATTTAGTACAAAATTGTATTTCATTTCATTAATTTCTGTTTTTAAATTGAATATATAAATAAACACATCCACATTAAAATAGTACAAACTCACTGTATGTCTAAATTTTAATTTAAAGAATGAAGTATTCTGTGCATGCATAATCTGTATCAATTTTCTGAAAATTTGACTTGAAAATGGATTGGTTAGAATTTTAAAAAATCAATAGAGTGCAGATAAAATAGACACCTGATATAATAAAAACAAAACACACTTTCTTTACAATAATTATAGACAAAATTTGTGATCTCAGTATTTCTAGAAATTCAATATATTTTTGAATTTAAGAACAATATTGAAACTAAAATTTTATTAAATAGTTTTTGAATCAAATTGTTTTTGCCTAGCATATATATATATATATATATATATATATATATATATATATATAGGTTACAATATATATATATATATATATATATATTGTAACCTTATGTGTTACATAGCACACAATAACATATTGTGAGTGCACAAATATGTATAAAGGTGAAAGGAAAAGGAGAAATAAATACAGACAAAAATTTTGTAGATATTTTTCTACCTTCCTGGAATAAAACAAAATCATAATAAAGGATTAAATAATTCTGAATTTAAAATAAAATTTCATTTTGAAATAAATAATTAAAAAGGTCTAATTTTTTTATTATTTGTAATTCTGATTTTAAACTTAAAAAGAAGCATGGTTTATTTTTTATTAATGCTTGTATACATGTCTATTATATATTTTTGAAAACTTTTTAGATAAGACTGTCAAACTTGCTTTTAAAGGGAT
The DNA here is from genome assembly GCA_028023455.1 of Epiperipatus broadwayi. Taxonomy (NCBI): domain Eukaryota; kingdom Metazoa; phylum Onychophora; class Udeonychophora; order Euonychophora; family Peripatidae; genus Epiperipatus; species Epiperipatus broadwayi. Next base: position 112,917 of record JAQFVV010006263.1, read on the forward strand.
TGGAGAGATAAGAAAAAAGTTTTTAATTAATTAATTGGTAAATTTCTACTTATGTAAAAATCTTTGTATACCATACTTTGATAAAAATTCCAGAAATGTTTTTAATCAAGAAGAAAACAGTTTTAAAATGTGTTTTTATCACCTCAGACAACTCTTATAAAAAGAATGGATAAAAAGATTATTTTAGTTTGGATAGTAGTTTTTGAAAAAAGAATTGGCTAGTGTGCTGTAGTTAGCTAGTGGCATATTGCTGGCCAGAGTAGTCTGGTTTTTAATTTGGATTTTAGTTTTTGTTGGAGTTGGCTAATTTGTTGGTAGCTGTAGCAAACAGCTGGCCAGAAGATACCAGAGTTATACAGAAAACTACCATATGGATGTAAGAATGCAAGGAAGCAGCTGCTTTACAATTCAAGGTGGAGTTTAAATTCACATGGAGGAAAAGGGTCAACTTCTTTGTAATTCATAACTACAAATGTTTTGAAAAAACAGCTTACTAGCCTGAAATATACCAAATCATAGACCAAGTGGAACAAAATGAATGCCAATGATTTACCTGACTATGCCTGTTCCTGATTATGAATATCCTGGAGTGACCAAGTTCACCAAGAGAAACTCAGCTTGTTGGCCTGAACTGTACCAGCTTGCCCAGAGAACCTCAGATTGATGAAGTAGTTATATGTATGCTGCTGTGTCTATATGCAAGGAACACAGAAAACATATAGTGTGTATATACAATGAGTTTTTAAAATAGTTCCTTAAAATGACATTTTAAAAGTTAGAGATATATTAAATAATTTTATTTTTCATTTATTAAAAAAAGAAAAGAGATATTTTATACTTAAACATGTTGATAATTAATCAATCAACAATTATCTAAAAATATAACTTAAAGTGCAAATATTAACTTTGTTTGAATTAAAATCTAAGAGTCAAGAATTAATTCCTTGACCATCTTATTTAAAAGAAAAAGGAAAAAGAGTTCAGGGGTCTTTTTAGATCGGAAAAAAATATATATACCTGCTGTATTAATTTTAAAGATGACTATATTATTCTAAAAATGTAATAAATAATTAACATAGGCTGTTAAAAGTTGATTTTATTTTTTTAAAAAAGAAAAAATCTAAAAGCATTATAATTAATCAATCACATCTTGTTAGAGTGACCTGTCAAAAAATTGATTTTATATTATTAAAAGAAAAAAAAGTTGATAGAATAAAGAGTGGGATTTACTATAAAATAACAAATGCAATTTATATGATTTCCAAATGGAATTAATTGTGAAAATAATTTTTAATGACTTTATTTTGACAAAATGAAATATATAATATAGATGTCAGAGTGCAGCTGCAATTAAATATGCACACACATATATGTTATTAAATATGTATAAAACAGAAATTTCATTTATAGAGTTATAATATTTTATATTAAATAATAAATTATACTGCACTGATGTGCAATGAGGTGTATAGGTATTTTATATAAATCTATTGCAATATATTATGTAAATCACAATGTAATAAACTGAATTTTGATTTTTATGTTATTCAACATATATATGTAAGTTTTAATCATTTTTTTTATTGGTATTTTATCTCATGTAAAAGTGACAATTAAAAATATTTATTTTATAACAAGTCAAATATGTTCAGAAATTACACATGCACACATGTATGTGTGCATATATATATATCAATGCTTGTCAAATATAACAAATATGTAAAATTTAATCATTTATTAAATTTTGTTAAATGTCAACTGAAATGTATCCATTGTATAAATTATAACACATGGATATATATATGTTATTGAAAGCTATTAAGAAGTATTGTAAATCAATGTGATATTTTTTAAATCGTATCATATCAAAAGGCTTAAATGTGTATAGCCATGTTCTACATATCTTAATCTCATTTTTTGTTATTGTTATTAATAAACTTGTATTCAGTTGTTAAAATTATTCCAATAAATTTGATTCTAAATTTTAAAAATATCATGTAAATCATCTCTTGATCATTGTAACAATTATAGATCTCATGTTCATTGAACTAGGTATATGAAGATGTATATTAGTGCTTTTGAGCATCCAGTGATGATCAATCATCATCATCCTGGTTGGCACATAAGATTATATTCTTTAAAGCCCATGCACTACATTGTATTTTAGTTTAATCTTATTAGAATTTAAATTTATAGTTGGCTAGTACACTAATGATACTAAGTAGCCAGAGCATTGATGATGATCAGTATGTTTTAATGTACCAGTTTTTCTGGCTGTATATTCTAATGGATGAACACTTAAGTTGGTGCATTCAAATTATGTTTAAATAACTGCCCCAAGTTGGCAATGGCTCAATAGTTAGCCTGGTCTACAGTAGGCTCAATTTCAAATCCAGTCACCAGATTGACTATTGATTTATATTTTGTATTGTTCAAATCCAGTCACAAGATTGGTTGTTGATTTATTTTGATTGAGGATTATTGATGATGATGAATGAGTATTTATTTTGAGTATTACACAATAAGTACTTCTACTTATTGATAATGCTGGTTGATGAACTTATAATTATACTTATAGTTGCTCTAAGGAGTTAGCTATCTGATTTACCAGAGTGATCTCTCATGCTCTGTGATATATAACATTTCTTATATATTTTTAGGATATTCATACTTACTTAATATCTTCTAAACTTTAGTATCTTTACCATACTTTAATATCATATCATCTTTAATGTTATCTTATTTAAATATTATACTTTTGTGAATTTTAAATTTAATTTACATAGGAGTAATGATGATTTGCCATCGCGCCAGATATAAGCTTCTATTCCATCACCTCAATTACTCATCCCATAATACTATATATGTTATTTAGTTTGTTCAACAATAGAATAAATAACATAGTTATTTTAAGCTTGTGATGCACTTATGAGGAAGAGCGGCTGTACAATTTATAGCTTTACATATAGAACTAATTTTTTTAAAAAAAGAGTATTTCTGATTAGTGATATAACATTTTATGCTATTTTTGATTATGCATTACTATTTGCACCAAAAAAATATCAGTTGTTCTCAGCAATGAGTTAAGTTTATTGAGTTTGCTCAAAAATAATTTTATAACATTTGTATATTAAGTAAGCACGTTTTTTTCTTCGTTAATAGGCACATTAATAAAATATTAAAAAATTATATTACACCACCTAAGAAATTATATAAATACATACTCTATAGTGTGAATAGCATGAAGAACCAAGATTGATTAATCATTTATAATACTTAAATTGAAATAATTAATTTTTAATAAAAGTTTGTAATTTAGATGGCAACTTAAGTCACCCGCACCATTAAAATATTGTAATAAAATTAAGATAAATATTACAAAAACAGCTGGATACAAAAGTAAATTTAGCTTACACATTCATAATCCAAACGAATGATATAAATATTAAATAAAAACATCATTACATATAAGTGCAAACAATAAACGATAAAAAAATGTCATTAAAGTATAGTATACTTTTGCTGCAATATCAATTAAGCAAATGTTTTTTTTTTTTTTTCTTTCATTTAAATTGTTTTTTTTTTGTTGTTGTTGTTGTTGTTGTCTTTGCTTTTGAAGAAACAGTAAATCATGCGCCAAAAACCAAAATTCCAATAATGCTACAACAGTTTGGGGTTTGTGTGTCCTGTACTCACAAGTCAGTTTTGTTCAAGATTTTTACCATTCAAATGCTTAATACAATCTTCATTAATTTTAATGATTATATAATAATTGGTAAATTCAATGTAGTATTATTACAGACATTAGTATGCAATTTCTTAGTAGCGTTACCCGTTAAATTTATGATTATTAGCCAACTGCACTACTAAATTGCAGTGCAGATATGTAAATAATTAAGTTTTATTTTATTTTACCTACATATGCAATATATATATATATACTTGTGAACATATAGAAGTTTATAAAAAAATATCATGCCACTTCTAATTTTTTTTAATACGGCTGATAATAAAATTATATGAAAATTTGAAAATGTTAGGTTTATTTATAGAGACTGCGCTCGGAATAGTTTATAATTCATATTCTTTGGACACCAGCTGCACAGTCCAGTAATTTGATTGATAAGATGTTACTACTTAGCACAATCTGTTACTCACTAATGAAGCAAAGTTCCATCATATAAATAAAAGAGTGTGAGTTTATAAAACTTCTAAAATTTTATTTTCTAAGTTATAGTTTAAAATTAAATATAATACTTATATTATAAAATAAATCAAAAATAATAACCACAAATATAAATTGTGATATAATAATTAGACCTATATAATTTTCAGATTAATAATAGTTATGAAATAATCATTTCAAAATTTATAAGCTAAACCGGCTTTAGATGCTACATATCTTTGTAAAATCAAATCCACTACAATAAAACAAATAATATACCAAATAAACCAATGGGTATTAATTGCCAAACTATGAACTTAAACATTAATATATTAGAATATTTTATAAACGATGATTTTATAACCTTACTTTTCCAATCATTTTTCTTTACATAAACAATATCAATTTGATTTGATTCATAAGAATGGCCACATAGCTATCTTTTCATGTTCCTAAAGTAAAAAAATTGATTTATATTATATTATGTAGAATTTATCCTGCTATAAGCTTTGGAAAAATGAGGATTAATCTAAAAAATAAAGACAAGACATTTATATAACTAAAATAGATCAAAAAATGATAAAGCAATCATTAATTTTTTAAAACATTCTTGTGAACTTTATAAATGAGGTCAATGTTATTGTATGAAGAAGAATAATTAGAGATTAAGATTAAAGAATCTTGGTTTATAAAACATTCTAATTATACTAATTTATGTTAAAAATCCTAGTCTGCAATTTACAGTAGTAGATTTACATTTATTGACTTTGAAAAATATGTGCAATATGAAATATGGTTGCCTGTAACCGTTGAAATGATTATTTTATAACCACTATTAAGTCTGAAAATTCAGTTGGACAATTCATTATTATATTACAATATATGAATTATTTGTAATTTGATTGTGCATGTGTCAATAAAGATAAATTAGTCTTTAAGTAGCTCATTACAAAACAAAAGTTTTCCTAACATTTCTTCATAGAGCAATAGTAAAGGAAAAGACAGTACTATTATAATTGAACTGTTAATAAATTTGTTTTGTTTGCTTATTAAATCATTCTATAGTGGTTGTTTAGTATTGTATGCTCTTGTCAATTGATGCTTCTAAAGAATCTCTGCTTTTTGTGATCTAGAAGCATTAAAGCATGTAATGGTATATGTCTTTTGGAGAAATATATGTTTAAGATCCTCACCAGTGAACATCAATATTGTCTCCTGGAATGATATTGATGTGATGTGATGTGATGTTATGCACTGTAGTTGTCCATTACATAGAAAGAGACATGCAAACAGATTTGATAAGTCCATTTAATTCATTCATAAAAATGGAGAAATAAGAATGAATATTTCATGCAATATTTTCATTAATTGTAAATTCCTGGTTTTAGTATCTTGATTTTTGTTTTTTTATTTTTTATATTTTAACTTTTTTTTTTAATATTTTTTTTTATCAGTTATAAAATTAATCAAGCATAATGAATGTCAAAAATTAATAGCTGAAAAATATATTTTTAAATAAACTTCTAGTATGTGCTTTCCTTTATGAAATTCTGTTTCATAAACCATTTACACTATATTTATGGTCCTATGTGGTTTAGTGTAATGGTTGAATAGCAGACATTAAAGCTTAAGGTCCATGGATAGCATTTTCAATATTCAAATTTCTTATGAAATTCCAAGCAATAAACCCATTCAATTATTATTAATAGTATATTTAAGTTTTAATATATTTAAGTTTTAATATATAAGAAGTAATTTTGTTTTTAATTTTTTCATTTTAAAGGTAATAATGAATCAAATGAGAAAATTATTATAAACAAATATGTAGTAACAACTGATAAGCATACTGGCTTCTTACTGATTTATAGACCAAATAAAAACAAACTAAAGTTGATTACCTCAAATTGGATTATGCTTCATGTTACTATAATTTAAATATGGTCCTGGATTTTATACTTGGGATTTTTTGAAATATATATATACTTCATTTAGCATATTTTACAAGTATATTCTATTATATTCTCCCCCTCCCCCCATAAACTACTTTTATTTTATGTTATTAAGCCACTTCAACCATATTAGATATTCACTAGCAATTCAGTCATAATGTAACAATAAAATAATTGAAAGCATAGAAAAGTAAATAAAATTATTAAGTAAAAATCTAAATAATAAGAGTTTATTATATTTGTTTTATAAAGATTAAATGATTCTAAAACACTAATTTTAAATGTGTTTACAAATATAGCAAAAATTGTATAAAAGCATCATTAATTAATCTATTCTAGAATCCCTATAACAATGTTATGCTAAATTACAAGACAAGAAAGGACAACATATAAAAATAATATAGAATAAAATTTAATTACTTCTAATCTAAATCTGTAGCTGATAACATTGGCTATGTTTTCTGAAAAAATATACACTTGGTATGTGAATAACAGAATGACTTGCTAGAAGTCAAATATAAAAGGGGTCAAATGTCTTTGATCCCTTCCAATACTTACCTATATGTTTGATGATTGACATTTTACATGCATTTATAAGTTCTCATTATTTTCTTTGGTGAATCCTGTTTATGAACATTATTTCAAAATTTCGACAATAAAATATATTTCATGAAATTCATCTTTAAGAAGTTATGAAAGAAATTTATTCCATTATAAAATAAACTATTTTGATCATGACTATATCAGAATTCCTTGAGAGATTAGTTTATGACTTATAGTAGCCAAATGAAATTTTCTTGGAAAATGACATCATCCTACAATTTATAGAGATAATTGACTTGGTATGAAAAAATCACTGCCTGGAGCAAATTCATGCATTAGACTTGTTAAGCTTCACTGATTATAGGATCTAGAATGAAGAATTTTCAAGCAAGAACTTTTTTTAAAAAAAAAAGAAAAAAGAAATTTTCTCAGAAATAATAAAATGTCATATATATTTTTTTTATTGTGCATGCATATTTTTTTTTTGTTTTAGAGCTTTCAGAGATAATAGGTTTACTGTCTAGGTAAAACAATTTCAATAATATTTTATTTCTACGTTTATGTGTACATATAGTATCATGCATAAATGTATGAACGTTTAGATAGTAGTAAACATTATATTGTTTAGGTTTCAACCGATGAGAATAAACTAAAGGATCTCATTGTTGTATATAACTTAAATGTTTGGGATTATAATATGCTTTTGTCTATTGTATTTATCCAAAGATTTATTTGAATTTCATAAAAGCTTTAAGGTAACAATATTTCTTTATAACTAATCGTACTAGCTTTGGGATTGAATATTATCAGTTGATCAGAGCCATTTAAAATATTAATGCTATTTGGCCATTTGCTTGTTAATATTATTTATTAGCAATGTAAATAAAATTGGATGATTTTTCACTTATTCAGTTCATATTAATTATTTTATTTCTCCACTCATCTCATATAAATTCAGTCATATTATTATTAGTTTAAACCCTGAGATCATTAAATCATTTATTATTTTTCAATTTAAATATAAATGAAGTGAATAAAATTATCCTTTGACTTTTTAAATATATGTTATTGTAGAACATCATTTTCAATTAATATTAATATTAATAAATGCCTCAATTAATATTACTGAATAATTTTACAGATTTTATAGTTAGTAGTTTCATTCAATAAACTTCAAATATAATATTAAGGGAGTCTCAACATATAAATCCATACAGAAAATTGGCACCTTAACCTAAAGGGCATCTCTTTTTCCCATATGTTCCATTACAATTTTGGCATCTAATCTTGTGGCTTGATTCACTTTTAAACTTGGATTGATTGTATTGCAATTGTTACAGTTTTGGGTGCATTCAACTTGTGGCTCAACAATAAATATAGTTTAAACAAATTGATTTATTTACATGTGATGGATGAGTGATTCATGTGTATTGTAACAAATAATTTTTTTTAAAATATACTCCTCTCACTAGGACAAAACAAACAGTTATAATTCTTTGATGAAAATAGAAGTAGATAGGACTCTATTATTTATGCATGTTACTAATTTTAATTTATAGGCAGTAAAAGAAAAGAAGGCAGATCCTGGACTACTATATCATGATAAAACATTTATATTTACTAAAAACTTAATTACTATTAGATAATATTGTGTTGTATAAACAAATTAGTTATGCATAAAACTAATCTAGATTTATTGGGTGGGACCAATCTTTTTTTCCAAGAAATGTTTAATTTAACAAAGCAGAGTTAGAAAATAACTCTCAGAAATTAAAAGCAGAATTAGAAAATAACTCTCAGAAATTATAAGCAAAGTTAAAAAATAACTCTCGCAGATTAGAAGCAGAGTTAGAAGAAAAGTTAGAAAATAAAGCATTGATGGTCAAGTGGTCAGCACAGCTGCTTACAAGCAGTTGTCCTGGATTCATGGGTTCATTTCCTGGCTGATGCTATGACACATGAGAAAAAAATATATATGACCTTAAGAAAAAAGGTTAAAATTGAATCTATGGTCCTAAAAGGAAAAATTGAAAAGTCTAAGGAAGAAGTGAAAATAAAAATTCAAAAAATGAAAAAAAAAACTGCAGGAAAAACTCAAGAAGAATGTTAAAGGTTTTGAAAGCAAATTATGGAAGACAATAAAATTTTAAAAGATGAATTTAAAAACTTTAGAGTAGAAATGGAATGTTCATTCCAAACCTTACATCAAGAATGGAACATCAAGTTAGAAAATGATCTTAAAATTCAAAATAATGAAATAATTAGATTCACACAGGAATATTGCATACAAATTACCAATGAGACAAAAGAGAAAGAATTAAAAGAAATACATGAAAAAAATTCAAATGATATCCAGTACAATTGCAAATCAATTTCATGAAATAGAATACCAATTGGATGAACTGAATACTAAAATTAACAAAATAAAATAATTCACAATGAATTGAAACAGATAGTAGAAAAAGAATGTGGCAACATGATAAAACCACTAGAAAAGGAATTGAGGCAAAGTATACAAGAAATAAACAAGGCAAAACTCTCCTCCATACAGTAGTGCCACCCTGTGCCAATCAGAGTAATCAATGGACACCAGAAGGCTTGTGCATAAAATCCCTATCTAATGCCTACTCATCCAATATCCCCAAACTAGTTTCTGGCTTGTGGCCATCATCAGTGAAGAGTTTTGGATCTGAGAGCACTGCACTTAGATCTTAGGATCTAATGCAACCCTCCCAACCACCTTTTATCTCCACTTAACTATAAAACTATGAGAATAAAATTGAAAATACAATAATATTTTCAATTTAAGCTCAATAGCTTATATAGTCATATGGGTCTGAACTCAATTCAGTACCCATACATTTGGTGGCTTTGGCTCTTTAACCATAGCCACCACTATCCTATTAGGCAGTATTGGTGTTAAACACTAAACATCACATGATCACTATCTCGTACTAGCACATAATTGTTATTAAATAAGGCAAAACTCTCTCCGTCCAGCAGTGCCACCTTGTGCCAATCAGAGTAATCAATGGACACCAGAAGGCTTGTGCATAAAATCCCTATGTCCATTGATTACTCTGATTGGCACAGGGTGGCACTACTGTATGGAGAGAGTTTTGCCTTGTTTAATAACAATTATGTGCTAGTATGAGATAGTGATCATGTGATGTTTAGTGGTTTATACAAGAAATAGAAGACAGTAGAATCAAAACTTATAACCACCATATAACACAAACAAATAAAGAAATACTGATGATTAATAATAGAAGAATTGATGTCAACAATACAAAATAAAGATAAATGTATAGATAGATTAGATATACAAATGGAAAGATATCATGTTGATATTATGCCTACATAAATTCTGTATGGTGGAACAAAAGATAGCGATCAAATTCATCCACAGAAGGAAAATGTGGATGCAGACATCCAAAAGAATACTATTAATGGTAACTCTACATTAAATATAGTGCAAAATAATGAACAAATTCATCATAACTCATATATATCACATCTGTTTAAAGGAGAATATAAGGAAAATTCCATACAACACTTGACCACTTTAAAAGAACTATTTGCTTTAAATAAAATGACTGAAAAAGAGAAAATAGCAATAGCCAGTCATCATTTTAAGAGCAGTTGCTACAGCTTGGTGGATGTCGTTATTACCCAGAACTTATTCTGAATTTTAAAAAATAAATTACCCATTTTGAGGATGAAGATCAACAAGATTTTATATGACAGAGAATGGCTCAAGAAAAATATAACTTTAACAAAGGCAGCATGACTCAATTCTTTAGGCCACAAGTTGCAAATTTAAAAGCCTTAACTGCCCTTCTTTAATCAGAAAAAAACATAATCAGAATAGTCAGGTGGAATTTACCACATTACATCAAAACAGTATTAGTCAAAAATAATTGCTGTACAGTGGAAGAAACATAAAATATTTTGGAAATATTAAAAGTATGCAAAAAGGGAGAATTCTGATTATAGAATATCAGAACTTAAATTGAGGCAGTAATGAACAAAAGGAAATGCCAAAGTGAAACAGATTAAAAATGATTACCAGACAAGATCATATAATTTATATAGAGAATCAAATCAACATAGGCCATACAGTCAGAGGTCTCATCAAGGGAATGAACTCCAAACAAATGGATGTACAGCAGATAAGAAGGCTGAAAATATGATAATAAAATATACCATACTTAAAATTCGGAATAGACAATCAAACTAGTTGAGACCTTATCAGAATGTTCCTCACTGAGGAGTCTACTAACTAAATTTCAGAGGGATGGCTTATAAATAACAATAAATTCTTTAGAATTTGAATAAACTTTCAGTAGAAGACCATAAAGACACCCTATATATAAATAATTGTCTAGAAATTGTTGTTAAAATTGAAGGAATTGAAACTAGAATATTAATGGATGCAGGCAGTCAAATATCTATCATTTCAGAAACTCTATTCCATAAAATTCAACAATAAAATAAATCAATCCTCTCATTACCATAGAAACAATTTAAGCAAATCACGTTGGCAAATTGCCAAAAATCTAAATTGTTTGCACAACGAATATGAGTTAAAATTTATTTAAACACCTATACTTTGAACATATCTTCTTTATTATGAGAAAATTAATACACAATATGATAATAGGATCTGACTTTTTAGAAAAGTTTGTTATTGATTATAAGAGAAAACTAATTACTTGCCAAAATGAAATTATTAAATTTATCTGTTACATATTGTTTCCCTCAGTAACCATTTTTTGTGTTCAGACCATAGTGAATGACTTGGATCTTTGGTTAAAAGTGGAAAAATCCAATAACCTTGAAGATAAAATAACAAATAGATTATATGAAATATTATATAAATTTAAAGATACATTTTCAAAACAAACTATATTAATGAAAACTCTCCATTTCAATATAAATCCTATTCCATACCATACCAATATAAAAATGAGGTGAATAAGCCTATAAAACAGATGGTTGAATGAAACATTATTAAAAAATGCACCTTTCCACATAATAACTCTTTGGTTGTTGTTAGAATGAAAGATGGATCAGCTTGCATTTATCTTGATGCTCAATTTTTAAACAAAAGGACCATATCAGAACATGATATCCCACCACTATACAAGAGCTACTCATAAGATTTAAAAAGAAGATATTTACCACAGTTGAACTCACAGCAAGTTACTGGCAGATACCATTATAATCAAAGATCAAAAATATAATACCTTTAAATATGAAGGACAAACATACATATTTCATCATATGCCATTTGGTTTGATAAATAGTGGAACCAGTCAAATCTGTTGCTTAAATCAGATATTATCTAAAAATGTTAAAAGATTTATTGCCAAAAATGCCGATAATATCATTATATCTGGAAATACTGATGAACACCTTCTTCATTTATAATTTTTTTTAAAAATGTATAGATAAAAATATTAAAATAAATATCAAAAAAATGTCTAATTGTGGCAAAAGAAATAATTTTCCTTGGTCATTTGGAAAGAATAGATGGAATAAAACCACCCTAAAAAGATAGCCACCATCCAAAATTTCACTACATCAGAAAATAAAAAACAACTTTGTTCTTCTTTGGCATATGCAATTTTTACCATTGTTTTTACAAAAATTTCACATGCAACACAACTCATCTTTATCAACTACTAAAAAAGGAAAAGAAATGAAGATGGCAACCAGAACATGCACAAAAAATGAAATTAGTTAAAAATAAAATTCCTGAATGAATTAGTACTATATTATCCTAACTTACAAGATACTTTTTATGTTCAAATGGATAGTAGTGGCCACAGCTTAGATGTGGTCATGTTCCAACTAGATGAAAAATAACAACCATGTACACTATACTTTCTTAGCAGACATCTGAAGAAGACAGACTACTCAACAAAAGACAAGGAAGCTCTTGCTGTTGTCTGGGCATCCAATAAATTAAAACAATTTCTATTGGGCCCACAACTTGTTATAATTACTGACCATAAAAATCTTGAATTTTTAAACAAGGAATACTTGAGTAATGAGAAACTTATAAGATGGATGCCTATTTTTACAACAATTTGACTATAAGTGTACTGCCAAGGCAAACAGAGCATTTATTCAGTCAAAACTCTGTTAAGTTAGAGCCTTGTCATATTAGTGCAGATGATTTATATATGACAGCAATTTCATTACTAATTGATGATTCAATCAAAGTAGGATTAAAAAAACTTAGACAAGATACAACATGAAAAATATAATAATGTGATTAACAAATGAAACAAACACCTTAGCCCAAAATATACGTATCCATATTAAAGAGACTGAGATTATGTAAGATCTGTTTAAAAACTAAATTTGCAAACCAATGGTACATGGATATATTTCAATCTATTATAATGTATGGATCAAATGAAATCCTAGCCATAGACTTTTATGGGTCACTACCATCATTCTGCCATTTTAAATTTATATTAGTAATCTATAACTTATTTTCAAAATATGTGTCAACATATCCAATGCAAAGGGTCAGTGTATGAAACATTATAAAAAAATTGATCAACATTCAGTTCATTCTGGTAAGAAAGCCTAAATCAATTTTAACTGAGCATGCAGCATTCTTCTTATTCTCTAAATGGAAAAGATAATTTAAGAAACAAGGTATAAAGCATTTATTGATTTCCATCCACAACCTCAATCAAATCCATGTGAAAGAATAATGAGAGAAATGTCACCTTTATAGAATTTAAACAAAGCAAAACTATAAGAAATGGGTTAATAAACTTCCACAAATTATAAATTATATAAATTCTATACAAAACAAATCTACACAATTTACCCCAAGTCAATTATATTTTGGTCATGAACAAACCATGTTAATAAAATTTTGAATGCCAATAATTATGAGCAAGCTAAAGCTAATCTTAATAAAGCCAGTCATAAAGGCCAAATATCTAGCTGACAAAAATCAAATCTCCTTAAAATAGATCTCATTCTAATATGAACCCCATACATTAGTGACCTGCTACAAAATAAATACAAAAAAAATATTAATTTATATGAAGGACCATACAAAATAATAGAACAAGAGGTGAAAATGTGTTTATGGTCAATACACCAGATGGACCTAGAGGAACATATAATGCTCAAAGTTTAAAGCCCATCCATGATAACAAAAAATAAGTCAAGGAAAAAAATATTTTTAGCAAAAATAAATAAAGTAAACACAACATTCTAAGTTGATAATTTTAAATTTAAAAAAAACAACAAAAAAAAAAAAAAAAACAAATGTAAAATATACAAAAAAACGTCTTATTTGAAATAAAAGAAAGACAAATTTAAGAATTATTCAAGTTTAAGAAACTATCTATAGAAAAGTTAGACAAGGAAAGACTAAAGCTATAGTAAATGTATAGTAAATATTTTTTTTCCTAAGTGAAGGTGTATATAATGATATATCTACCCTTAAGCCTATATATTAAAAAAATGTTTATGTTTGTATCTGTTTTGCTTTACAAGAAGCAACTTATTCATTCATCTATTTTGTTCATGTACATGTTAATTAAATGATTATAATTTTTTCAAAATGCTTATTTTTCAAAATATTCCAAACTATAAATAAATGTTTGAAAAATAAAAGCTTGTTATAATTTAGATATTAATTAATAAAAGTTGAATGATAATATCCATGTATGTGAATTTAGATAAGATTATTAAGTAAAAACCTAAATACTGAAAGCTTATATTTATTTTATAAAGATTAAATGATTTATTAATCTCTGAAAATTCTAAAATACTAATTTTAAATATGTTTAATAATTAAAAAAGCAAGTCATATATAATGTGACATTACTTTTATAAGCTTGTAGTTAATAATTAAGAGCTTGTTTGAGCTATTGGTATACCCTCTGTATTGCATTTAAATGTGTACAAATATACCAGAAATTATATAATAATTAGACTTTTCTAGAATTCCTATAACAATGCTATGTGTAATTACAAGACAGAAAAGAATAGCAGAAAAGGATAATACAAAATAAAATTTAATTATTTGCAATCTGCAGCTGATAACATCAGACATATTTCCTGAAAAAATATACAGTTAGTGTTTGAATAACAGAATGCCATGCTAGAGGTCAAGTATAAAAAGGGTCAAATGCCTTTGATCCCTTTGAATTCTTGTCAATATATTTGATGATTGTCATTTTACATACATTTATAAGTTCTCATCATTTTCTTTGGTGAATCCTGTTTATAAACATTATTTCAAAATTTCAACAATAAGTTATATTGCATGAAATTAATCTTTAAGAAGATACAAAAGAAATGTATTGCATTATAAAATAACTATTTTGATCATAACTATATCAGAATTACTTGAGAGAGACTGTTTATGACTTAGAGGAACCAAATGAAATTTTCTTGGAAAATTGCATCACCCTAAAAGTTACAGAGACAATTAATTTAGTATGAAGAAATCACTGCCTGAAACAAATTCATGCATTGAACTTGCTGGGCTTCATCCATTATAGGATATAAAATAAAGAATTTTCATTCAAGAACTTTAAAAAAAAAACTTTTTCAAAAGTAATAAAATTTCACTATATATATTTTTTATTATGCATACATATTTTTCTTTGTTTTAGAGTTTTCAGAGATAATAAATTTATTGGACATATAAAACAATTTTAAAAATATTTTATTTCTATATTTATGTGCACATATAGTACCATGTGTAAATGTCTGAATATTGAGATCATTAGCACACATTATATTGTTTAGATTTCAACCAAAGAGAATAAACTAAAGTATCTCATCATTATACATAACTTAAATGCTTGGGATTATAATATTCTTTTGTCTATTGTACTTAACCAAAGATTTATTTGAATTTCATAAAAGCTTTACAGTAACAACATTTATTTATAACTAATCATAACAGCTTTGGGGTTGAATGTTGTTAGTTGATCAGAGTCGTTTAAAATATTAATGCCATTTGCTAGTTAATATTATTTATTAGTGATGTAATTGGATGATTTTTCACCTAATCAGTTTGTATTAATTATTTTATTTATCCACTCATCTCACATCAATTCAGTCATATTATTATTATTTTAAGCCACGAGACCATTAATCATTTATTATTTTTTAATTTAATTATGTTTGAAGTTAATAAAATAACCATTTGATTTTAAATATACATTATTGTAGAACTTCATTTTCGAATAATTTTACAGATTTTATGGTTAGTAGTTTCATTCAGTTAAGTTCAAATAGAATATTAAGAGAGTCTCAATATATAAATCCATATTATAGAAAATTAGCACCTGAATCTAAAGGTCATCCCTTTTGTCCATATGTACCATTACAATATATGTATAATGTTTATATAAAATTATTCAAAAATATATGTATACAAATATGTGTTATATTTAGATTCTGCATCAGAAATTTTTGTAATCAATCATATTTATGAACTTATAGTAAACTCATTAGATATAATTTTATAACATTGAAAACCATCATCTAACATAAAAATTCAAATCATTTTTTTTCGTTATACTCTATTTCAGACAAGAAGCTATCTTCACATTAACCACATATTTGAACATCTATTTCATACCACAATAATAGTCTGACCCTTATTTTTAATTTGTGAATAAATTCACAGTCAACTATTCACAAATTAAAATCAACAAGTCATATTTTCAACACATATAAATATATTGTATTATTAGTCCTAATGTAAAAGACAGACTATTCAAACTCTGTAACAAAAGCAAGCTAATAATGGAACTATATATATATAATCAGATAGGGTGCTTTGAATTTTTGTTAGATAATAATTTATGATCTTACAAGATTAGATCGTAAAAGAAGTACACTTTAAACTTATAAATCTGTCTGCTAATATATTCATAAATTGCTCCAGAATTACTCTGAGAAGATTTTAATCTATGGCAATTTATGTTTATATACCCAATCATATTTATGAATTTATAATATTATCTATTTTTTATATTGATTTAAAAGCTTCTTAATTCTATCAAACAAGATTCTAATTGCCTCTGATATCATTTGTACACTAGACTTTTTTTTGCCATGTCTTCATTCTTGATAATCCTTGATCATTTTTTTTTTTCTAAGTAGAGTAAAAATATGTAAATCACTAGAGTGAATTGGAGCTATAGGAAGAATTTAAAATAATGTCAATCAAGGAGACTGAAACAGTTTTTATGGAAGCAATTGCAGAATAGTCATAGAATTGAAGTATATTTATTAAAAAATATATTTAAAAATAAATAAATTCAATAATGAATAAATTTCTGTAAATATTATAACTTTTTTATAATTTTATTTAATAAAAAAAAATCGACTGAAGCCAGAGATAGTCATTCCAAATATTTCAACAGCCATTTTGTCACTCATTTAAAAAAAAAACATTTCAAGTTATTCGGGGGGGGGGGGTAAAAACTGTACCCTTTGAGTATTCAATTTCAAATTTTTTGTATATGCGTATATTTTAAATACATTGTTGTAGCAATAAAGAAATAAAATGTTCAAAATCGATATAAGAATAAAATCTCAATTTATGAAAAGGAATGCAGACAGTATTCTGCTGCGCACGTCTTCTTTGGACAAATACTCCTGAGTTTACTCTGTTAAAAAAAGTCAAATAAATATATTTTGATACAAGATTTTAACTTAAAATCAACCAAAAGATTGATGATGAGCATACAGAAGGGCTTTACCAGTTTTTAAGTAATGTTAACCAAATAATATTTCTGCACATCACTATTTATTCTTATATGTGTGTGTATATATATATATCTACCAGAAATATATCTCTCCAATTACATAAGAAGTGAATATGGTCTAAAACACCTCAGCTCAATAAGCATTTTCCATTTGTTTTGGGTTGGAACAATTTAGCAAGAACCATTATGGAGCTACCTCATTTTTATTTCGAGAAATGGCCAAAAAAAAAAAAACAGATTCAAACCTTCATTCATTGTGTGGAAATCCCATCAGCATCATCAAGAGTCTCTCCCTTCAAATAAATATCATCGATAAGGTATTTGATATATGTTTTAATATATTGTAATGGCTTAACTCTACTTTCATTATTTTAAACTAAAAAAAAAAAATTATTTCTTCTTTTCTTTCCCTCCTCATGCCTGATAATTACATGGATATTGGAGGGGAAAAAATTAATGATCAAATAAATACACATCACTTAATATAAATACACAGACAAATATATATTTTACTTTAAAGCAAAATAAACTGGTATAATAATCACATTTAAATAAATAAAGATTAGTTCACAAACATATGCATTAAGATTTGATCACATGTGACTCATATCTATATCAAACAGTCTTAATAAGTTTCTGTGTGTTTGAATAATGACTTTCCAACTTTCAAAATATTTGGTTTTGGCAATCTGAATATAATTTGTTCTTTGAGAGTTCACCGATCAATTTCTTGACTTTATGTTCTCATTTATTATTCCAGGCTAATTATTTAATATATTTATTCCTCAGGTGTCAGTTGTTTTTCTTTTTCTCATTTCCGGTGGGTGATAAATGATTAACACTTTAACTTAACCATAAGCTGGAAACATTTATTATTAGGTTGTTCTCCAAGTTAGGATAGTCACAATTTTTCCCAAGTTAGCATTGTCAATTGGTAGAATTTGGAATTAGCAATTGTCATTCCAATCTCTGAATAAAAAACATTTTTATATGATGATGGGCATAATCCTTTTTTCAGAGTATGATTGATTTTATAACTTCTTTTTATATGGTGTTACATACTAGAGTGGAGAAAACATATATAGGGAAGCAACTAGCTATTCATATTATAACAGCACAAATAATTAGTTTTCTGGATCATTTAGTAGTTATTTTCATATGATTCTGTAGATATTCTTCTATTGGCTAATATACAGTTTGCTGTATTTAACTTCATTGAGAAAGGTACTAAGCTTTTGCTACAAGTCCCTGGTTCACTGTGTTAGACAGATACATTCTGATTTAAATTAACTACTTCAGTCAATTTCTAGCTAATTATCACAACATTTCAAAACATATCTTTCAAAAATATGTCCTTCAAAATGACCACCTCCAAAAATCATTTTATTTATTTTAATCAACCAAACTTCAATTGCATGTTTCCTTATCAATAATAGTATTTTTAATGTAAAAATAATAAAGTGAGAGAAAAAAAATGGAAAAAAATATATTGTTTTTTTTTATATAAATTGGAATTAGCTTTGAATCAATCTACATTTAATATTAATTTTAATATCTTTATAACATTTTTTCCTTTACTTTTTAATTTCAACAACTTCAATGTTTCTTTTACAATAAGAAAATTTCAGACCATTTTATTTTCTCTTTAATGCAATTATTAGATATTATTCTTACTTTATATATCTACATTATAACCAGTTGGGTTACATGGCACACAGCAACATAGTTAGTTGGATGGGTATATATATATATATATTAAAACAAGTTATAAATTTCAAAACTTGCTTTTAAGCTTGCATTTTATGATCACTAGATGGAGTTTACCAATAGCTCTAAACAAACTTTGTTTTATAAATGCCAAAAAGAGACAGAATTCAAATAGGAATAATGATAGAGATTTTGAATTCTGTCTCTTTTGGCACTTATAAAAACAAAGCTAACATATATTATTTGTTTTAATAAAGTTATTTTAGAATAAAAACAAAACTTGTTTAAAGCTATTGGTAAGCTCCATCTAGTGATCATATATATATATATATAAATAAAGTAAAGAAAAGTAGAAATGAATACAGACATAAATTTTTGTAGGTATTTTCTACATTTCACTTGAAATAAAAATAATAAATAAAGAGTTAAATAACTCTGAATTAAGACAGAATTTTATTATGAAATGAATATTTTTAAAAAAAAGATCTAAATAATAATATTATTCTGATTTTGAAATTTAAAAACAAGCAGAATTTATTTTTGAAATCTTTTAATTAAAACTTGTATAAAATATCTATTTTTTATTAATGCTTGTATGCATTTCTATTATCTATTTTTAAAAATCTTTGATAAGATTTCCAAATATAGCTTTTTAATTAAAAGTGCTTTTAAAGGGATTAAAATTATTTCCTATCAAGAGAGATAAGAATAATCACAATTTTTTAAATTAGTGCTGTTATCACCTCAGATGATTCTACAAAAGGACTGATAAAAAATATCAGTTGTTTGGCTTGCGATTTTTGTAAGAGCTGGACAGAAGAGTCAGGTTTTAATATTTTGAAATAGGTCAGCTGCAAAGTTTGGATAGTAATTTTTTTAAGACAGTTTTTGTCTTAATATTTTTTGAGAAGCAGTTGGCTAAGAGTTAGCTGCAAAGTTTAATTTTTAGTTTTTGAAAAGTGGTTGGCTGAACTATAGACTTGGTTTCCAGAATTATTCAAATAACCACCTTGGATCCGATGTAGCTGAAGTGAGGACAGAGGCAGCAGTCTACTGTTCACTATGCTGGAGTTGATTCACCTGAAGTCTGGGTCAATTTCTAATGAGTCTAGCTTGCTTAAATGTGGACAAAACAATTTGCTGACCTGAAGTCTGCAAGTCCAAAATGGAAGGGAACTTATTTAATATCAACATTTACCTGATATGTCTTCCTGATGATGACAATTATCTGAATTATATTTTTCCCTGATGATGACAACAAGCCTGGATTATATTTTTCTGATGGACCAAAAATCAAGCTTATCAAGAGAAAGCTTGAAGAAATTGCTATATGTATGTTGCTGTTTATCTAGACAAACAGGGAACAACAGATAAATACATCATATATATATATATATATATATATATATATATATATATATATATATATTGTGCCATTACAATTTAGTCATTAGCTAAATTTATAGTAATGTGCATGTAAGAAAATGTAAAACAAAAATCATCATCACATTTTTATCTAAAAAGGAAGCTGTAGGGCACCCAAGTTTAAACCCTACAAGATCAAGTTCTAAAAGCTTTAGACAAAAAGAGAGTGGGTCAACAATTATATTCTTTATTTGTTTGTGTGTTGATAGAAAGGTAATACACACATTTAAACTATTCAATGTTTAATTTTTCTGTTAAAAAGCAAAGTTATAACACATATGTATAGGCAGTGGGTGTTATAAAAGCTATTTAGTTAGTCACTTTTAAATTACACATATTAATTTTCTTTAAAACTAACCTATGCTTGATCAATTTTAATATCTTATTCTATATTTCTATTTTTGCTTTTCTATAATTGTAATTGGGATTTAAAAGCTAAGGATTTAATTTTAAATTTTAGGGTTATAATTACTAAGCTAGCAATTAGATTATTTTAATGTCACTTTATAAATAATTTGAATGAGTGTGTGTGATCATTGCATACATAAACTACATTTTTATTTATTAAATATTGAAAGGAAGAAGGGTTAAATCTGTAAAATTATTTTTTTTTTTACAATTTTGTGTTAAGGAAGAAAATCTGTTGAATCAGATATATATTTTTGTAGCAATTTTTTTTGTAAATGATTGCTTGTCATTTTGGAGTTTAAGCTTGGTGGGAACTCTAATTTTGAAATTGTCTCATCTTAAGATCAAAAGAAAGAAGCTCCAATTTTCGATATTACAGACATACGTGAGGAAAAGGGATTAAGACTATTTTTTTCTTCAAGACAAAAGTTTGTCTGAAAACCAGGTGTGTGATTTTTTTTAATGTTTCTAAAAAAGATTGCACTTTCCAACTAAAAACGAATTGGTCAAAAATAGCAAGTCACACTATCACTCTAATTGGGTGAGTTGACTCAAAAATCGGATATAAAAGCAGTCTGGAAAATCAGCTGAGATTATTATTATTATAATATTGTTAGAGAGACTTTTAAAAAATTATTGAAACTAAAGTAGACAAACATTTTTAATTCTGCTAGATAACCTTTTTTTTAAATCATTTTTTATATCAAGTTTTGAATATTGAAAATATAAGGATGGCGGGGTAAGAAAAAAAAATATTTTTCCATCTGTCTACCAGACTCATCATCAACTAGCACATCATATAGGAAAGAAAAGATGTCTGAAAAATAATATTCTACACCTTTCAACTGACTGAGAGAAATAAGATGTTTTTAAATAGAAAGAAGAAAGCATCCACCTGCATTTGAAGGCAATCAGGAAAATCTACTGATAAATATTAAATCATCAAGTCCAATTAATTGTTCCAGTAACTGATTTTAAACTCAAGAAAATTTATAAATGTGAAAACAACTGTGCTGTACTTCATCCACTAAAAGAATCATGCTTGACAGGAAGAGAAGAAAAATTAATATAATGATTTCCAAATTGTCCACTAAAGCAAATAACCTCAATAGGATCATCATCATCAAACAATTATACACCTCAAGAAAGATTGTTCCAATGTAAAATGGAAATGGTAGCTGCAGAAATATAGACATTATACAAGATAAGTTTGAGCCCTTGGAAGTTTGCCACAAAATAAAGGATCGGTAATATGACTTTTTATATCTATTTTCTTTATGATATCGGAGTCTTAATAAAATTTTAGCAATAAAGTGGTATATTTTATTTAAAGAACTTTTAAAGACAATTCAGATCGATTAAAACCAATAATTTCTTACTAATAATAACCTTGAGCTTCATAAATGATTTTGAATGTATCAAAATTATTTGTTTATTAATTTACAGTTATGAAATATTAATGTGAAAAATAATTTTTTTGTATTATTATTTTGGTTTTAAATAATATTTTGGTTTTTACGGGGTAAACACACACCTACATAATAATATTTTTACATGTGTATAATTGTGTGCGAATGTGAAGTAATAAGCAGTATTAAAATATTAAATTATTTTGTTTTAAGAAAGTATAGGTTTCAGCTTAGAAGGGAGGGGGAGAAAATGGTTTAAAACTTGTTTTTAAAACTTGCTCTTTCCAATTTTACTAACATTTATTTTTGTCATTCTACTTACATGTTAGATTTATAAGGGTATGTGTGCGAAAGAAAAAAGAGAGAGAAAAAAAGGGTTTATTTTTTTTTTTGAGACATTTTCTCATGGTGTGAAAATCATGGTCAATGTGACATCCAATTTGAAATACATTTACAGGAAAGGGGGAAGAATTTAAAAATTAATGTTATGATTTTAAAACAGTCGATTATGATTATTGTTGTTGTTAATATAAATTTTCATGTAGATATAGAAATTTTTATGTATATGTTAGAAATGCAGCAATAAATATTAGTTTATTATTATTAAATGAGGCGTATGTATTTCATTAAGTGTAGTCTTTATTAAGTGTGATCATTCATCATCAAGGTGAATATTAGTTATTTAAGTTCCAATTAGATATACTAAAATTAAGCAATAATTATGAATTTCTTTATAAAAATTAGGTTTATGATTAAGCTTAGTCCTAAAGCTGTGGTTGAAACCGTTGTCATTATCGTTATCATTATCATCATCATCATCATCAACAACATTTTAATTAATGAGCTGTTTAACTGTTTAAAGGCCATAAATAAATATTGATTTCATAGTATTTAGTGATTTCTTAGTATTATTATAACCACCGTCCCGTCATCTATTTCATGCAAGGATGAGTGAATTGTCATCCTAAATTAATAGTAATCTGAGCTAGTAAAAGTTATAAAAATATTGAAACACATTTGTTATGTTAAGATCTAAGAAATGATTTCTGTCTAATGAACTCCACTTTGGTTTAAAGATGTTTTATGTTTACCTAAATATTAGTGCATATAGTGATATGGCTCTAAAAGCAAAATCTTCCATTTTTATTAGAAATAAAGTACCAAAAAGGGATTCAAACCCTGTACATGTGAAAAGGTTATTAGATATAACTGTGTCTAGATTCAGATAATCTAGTGGTGCCCTGCTAGACCATATTCACTTGGTATTTGTTTAAATGTGCACTTGACATCAAACCAAGAAATGAAAGTAGATAAAATCAACAGTTGAATATATTGAGAGATATTTGATTGAGTTACCAGTGTGCTCACTCACTTGATTTCCATATACCTGAGTTATAGTAGTTTGTTCTTAATAATTTGTTTATAATTATTGATATTGTGATATCTTGAGAAATCTAATTATAGAAATGTGTTTCATTTAATCCAATGACCCTTAATATGATTGATAACTCAGTCTGATCTTTTGTTTAATAGCCACTACTCAAGTTAAATAGCTTATGCTCATGTTAATATAAGTTTAAATAAATTCTGATCAGTTTCATTAAGTTTATTGACAACTTGTTTGAATTAATATTTTTAAAGACTACTTATGAACACGTTTATTTACTTACAATGTTGATTTCGTTTATTTGTTTAATAGCTTATACTCAGCAAGTTGAATATTACAATTCTGTTCTCTTTGATATAAAATAAAAGCTACAACAATTTCTTTTTTGTTTATTAAGCTAAATAAATAATATATTATGAATCTTTCTTAATTATTTAATACATTTGGATCGTTTGATCATCTTTAAATAAATTACAATATATACAGTGACTTATTTTATTTTAATATTATTTGGTCTGAAATGACATTTTAAAATTTAGAGATATATAATATAGAACAGTATTATCTTAAATTGTTAAACTCTATATTTTTTAAAAAAGAGTAACACAAATAAATAACTCTGCTTGGATTAAAAAAATCCAAGAGCCAGAATTAACAGTTAAAAGATATTTTAAAATCTTTTAGAGAAGCAACCTGTGAAATGCAATCATAATTTTGTTTGAATTAAAATAAAAAAATCAAATCTTTTAGATTAATTTAAAAGCATTGATAATTAATTAATCAACAATCAAAAAGTGACTTGTCATAAAATTGACTATACTTTTTTTTTTAAAAAAAAAGAAGAAAACTATAATTAGTTAAGAGTAACCTGATGGAAAACAAATATTTTTTAGAATAATCAACCAACAATAATCTGGTCAAGAAATTTCTATTTTAAGGGGGAAAAAATATTAAATTGTTATGAAAGAATTAAACAATGATTTATATCTTTTCAACAAAGAATAATTGTAAAAATGACTTTTAATAACTTTTATTATTGTGTCAAATTAAATATATGATATAAATGATAGCATGTACATACATTTCAATGTGCACAAATATATATGTTAACTATATGTTATAAAAATTAATAATTCTATTATTTTGACAAATTTAAATATATTCATGTAACAGTAAAACATGTGGCTATGTACATATATGTGTGTGTTATATGTAAACCACCACATAGTAACTTAAAAAGTTTAATCCTGTATTATTGTAGGACAATTTCAATATGTCCATTTCTAAATTGTACTGTACTCTGTGTGCATATATATCAAGGAGTATCAACTAGACAGATATGTAGATTTTAATCATTTTTTTCTATTATTAACCCTCTCACCATGTAGACTAAGACTCACATTTCAGCATTTTCTGATGTTTTTCTTTGTCTCACAAAATCAATGTAAAATATATGATTAAATAATTATTACTTACCAGAAAATAAATTTGACTTCATTTGATAGATATTTTTGTTTACTACTAAAATAAATTATAAATGTTCACATTTTGTTTCTGTAAATATTAAAAAAATGAGATCATAATCAAAACAAAGAGTTTAGATAACAGCATTTCTAGAAGGATTATTTTCAGTTTACAAAATCAATGAAATATTTGTTATTTCTTATTATTTTTAAACCAAATGAATATTTATTTATTTCTCTTATATCTAATGAATTATAATTTAAAAGTTTAAAATATTTGAATATTTATTGCAAAATTATATTTTCATACTTGTAAGTATAAGTAGATTGATTTTAAACAAGGCTAAACTCTCTATATAGTAGTGCTACCTTGTGCTAACCAGAGTAATCAATGGATGCCAGAAGGCTTGTGCATAAAATCCTTATCTAGTGCCTACTCATCCAATATCCCCAGACTAGTTTCTGGTTTGTGACCTTTGTCAGTGAGGAGCCTTGGATCTGAGAGCACTGCACTTAGATCTTAGGATCTAATGCAACCCTCCAGTGGCCACCTTTTATCTCTACTTAACTACAAAACCATGAGAATTAAATTGAAAACAATATTTTCAATCTAAGCTCAATAGCTTATAATAACAATTATGTGCTAGTATAAGAGATGATGATCATGTGATATAAGTAGATTGCTTATGTAGAAGCTACCATATTTACATTCACTGCTAATTAATATTTACTAAGGCTGTAACCTCAAGAATGTGCACATAAAAAACAATAGTTGGGACCTCTACAGGTCTTAATCACAAGCTTACATTTTGGAAAAATATAACTTTATATTTTTGAAAATAAAGGATTTCAAGTCAACATAAGTTATTAATAATTTATATTTCTTGATATCTGATAAATAAAGTGTAAATTAGTGTAAAAAAAATTTAAAACCATAATAAATTCACAAATAAACATGTTTTTGGTCATTGGAACTATTTTCTTTAAACAATATTGTAAAATGCCAAACATTTTACAGCCTTGGCAACAAACAATGCCTGAACATGTCAGGGTGGGGTTTATGTCTATTGTAAGAGTGGGAATTTTAAATTTCCCATCTTCTAGCATAATTTTTTTCGCAAAATTTTTATATAATAAAATATACAGTAATATACACATTTTAACATATAATATTTATGAAAAAATTCACCAGGGGGCAAATTGGTCAAATAATGAAATAATTCATGAGAAATGAACTGGAGTTAAATGTCAATTCAACATGTTCATTTTATATCAAGCCTCATGCCTGTGGGATGAATGGGTTTTAAGTAAACCTAATGTATTAATCATGTAAATCATAATGTAATAATTTAAATTGTATATAGTAATTTTGTAAATCACAAATGTGATATTTTTTTATTGTATGTTAATCAAAATCACAAGGCTTAATTGATATTCATGGTCTTATTCTAGACCTTAATATCATTTTTATACTGTGGTTAATGATCTTGTGTTCAATTATAAAAATTATTCCAGTGGTTCTAAATATTTTTAAAATATCTGTTTCCATCATCTCTTGGTCACATATAGTAATAGAGCTTGTGTACTACTGAGCTGGATTTGTGCATAATAGTCTTATATATGAATGGGGATGCATATTATTGCTCTTGGACATCCAGAGATGATCAATCATTATCATGGTTGGTGCAAAATGAAATACTCTTTAAAGCCTATGCACATTTTACTTT
Organism: Epiperipatus broadwayi; assembly: GCA_028023455.1. Classification (NCBI taxonomy): domain Eukaryota; kingdom Metazoa; phylum Onychophora; class Udeonychophora; order Euonychophora; family Peripatidae; genus Epiperipatus; species Epiperipatus broadwayi. The sequence continues at coordinate 139,872 of JAQFVV010006263.1, forward strand.
AGTTTAATCTTGTTAAAAATTAAGTTTATTAATGGCCAGTACATTAATGGTACTAAGTAGCTAGAGCATTGATGATGACCAGCATGTTTTAAAATGCCAGTATTATTGTTTATATTTTTCTGGTTATGTATTCTGATGGATTAGCACTTAAGTAGTGCATCCAAAGTTATGTTTAAATAATTGCCCAATCTGGCAAAGGCTTAATAATTTGTCTGGTCTACAGAAAACCCATTTCCAATCCAGACCCAAGATGGGCTGTTGATTTTATTCTGATTTATTTATTGTTGATCATTCATTATGAAGAATGGTTATATTCTTTCTTTGTATTACTTATAATGCTGGTTGATATATAGTTAATTATAGTTTCTCTGAAGAGTAATTGGCTGATCTCTCAATCTCTGAGATTTCAGGATCTCATGCTCTCTTAATATATAACACTGCTAATATATATTTTGAATTATTAAACATTACTTTAATAATTAATTTGATGTTTCATTATTTGAAATATTTTGTACTTGGGGTTGAATAATGAGTTTTCATCACCCCAGGTTCAATCTGATCCCCCTTCCCATTATACTATATATATCTTTGCCACTGGAATTCAGTCTATCTCTCCATACTCCAACTTATACATTATTATAATGACTTTCTTATTTAACTTGAAGCTAGCTATGAAAAATTACAATATCCCTGTCCAATATGAAAATAAAATTGATTCACATTACTTTTCATGACACATTTATCTTGACAAATTCCATTTTAGCTTTTCATTTGTCTAATTTTCATGATGCTCAGCCTTTTCAATTTTTTCTCTAGTTTTTTGAGCTGATATCAGGCAATTTTAGGCTATCATAAATATTTTTCACTATACTAGTAATAAAATATGCATGATTGGAGTTTTTTTTAATTTGAGATTAGGCTGACTTCATACAATATGAATGATATGAATACCAACTCACAATCCTGAAATATATTAAGAAAAAATCAATCATTGAAAAAATAAGTACACAAGACAGCATGAACTTCAGGGGAGCAATCACTTTAAAAACCTAAAATAAAAATTTTTTTTTGGTATACTAATACTTTGCTCAGTGGTAGTTTATGCAGCTTAGAGGTTTGTGGTACAGTCCTATCCTTAAAAAACAACCACAATATCCAACATATAAAGATTGATATTTACAAGGGGATAAGTGCAATGTTGAAATATAGTATTTCATGGAGTATCATGATATCATACTATTCTCATAGCATGAACATAATTTACTATTTATCACCTAAATGGTGAAAATACAATAAATATACATTAACAGCTGAAAGTTTCTTTCAATGATTTCGTTAATTTTTTTTTGTTAGAAATTAAATTTGATGTTTAGTCACTATTACTTTTATAATTGTTTTTATAAAAGCATTTATTTTTTCAACAGCTCCAAGAACATCAAAACGTAAACCAGCCTTATCCACATAACAGTTAAACTTTGCCTCTCTCCAAGTATTTGTTTATTAATGTATATGTCCTCATTTGAGATGACCTAAAAAGTCTTCTATCAGTGTTATGTTCACTTCTAATTACTTTCTGCAATGGATCTTCTGCTCTCCATATTCTGTCTCTACTTTTTACTTTTGTTATCATAGTACTGGTATTAATTCCTCAGATGATCTGCCTAGAATTGGTTGTGTTAAATTTAGATTGCTATCCCATTGTATTATAATTTTTGATCTTCTTGGGCTTGTTTCTACTTTTTCTTTTCATTTATAGATTTTCCAATCTAAATGATATTTATAATTTTCTTCAAATGTCTTTCATTATTTATTTCTTTAACCTTCTGTAAACAGAATTCATTTTCCACCTTAATTACTTTTTACTTTTGATCTCATCTGTATAATTTTCATTCTTTATAGAAGCATTCCATCAATTTTTTTTACCACAATATTTTGTGTCATCCAAGGCTTCATTGCCCATGCTATTTTTATTAATAACTTTAATGTCTATATCCACTTAAATTATGCATTGCATACTTATTTTATCTTCATAAATTTTTTTTATATCATTATCACTTAAGTAATGTAGTCTGACATTTATCTGCATTCTTATTTATTCTCATACAAATTAGAGCTGTCTTGTAACTTTTGTGACAACAGCATTTCATCAAATATAATAGACTCTATCTTCTTATTTGTCACAATATATTTTTCTTTATATTCTCCTGCATATTACATCAAGATTTTCTTGGAATTGTTCATTCCTGTTCTGAATGAATCTCTCTTGATGAACTTTATCCATACCAAACTCCACAATCTTCCCTCTAACCTATTCATAATTTCCTCTTTCAGCTAGATTTCACAAACTTTATTTCTTCACTCATTTGGGTTTACATTTTTTATTATCTTTCATTTGATCAGCCTCCATCTCTATCTGATTATCCATCTTATCTTCTATTTAATCAACCATCTTTTTCATCTATTTTACACCTATCATCATTATCACTATTTCACCAGCTATTTTCTTTTTGGAGCTTCCAATTTTTTTTAGTCGGTTCTTTGTTAATGATATAAATATCCACATATGGCTCTATGGTATCTGTTCTTCCATCAGGACTTTTTCTAATTTTATATTTTGAATATGCATTTTTGCTTTTGTTCTGGTAATCATCTATCTATATATTTGTCAACAAAAGGAATAAAAGTAGTAAAAAAAAATTATTATATTTTCTATTTCATTAATCACTGTATCAATCTCTGACATCAACAGCAGCCCCATACATTTTTTTATTTCACTAGTATATGTTCTCTTGCTCAAGTCTTTCTACTTTTATTTATTTATTATTGCTATTCCTAACAAATTAAGCTTCTTCTTCATTCCGGAATTTCTTTTTCCCTTGTCTAATTATTGTTTTCTTCACTTCAGAGTGTGTATATAATTTCCATTATGTTGAATAAATACAGATTGCTGATTGATTCAAACATGTACATAGTTTTGGAAGACAAATATAATGGGATTTTAATCTGAACATAATCAAAAGATTGGTGATGATCATAGTGAAAAGCTTTACCAGTTTCTAAGCCTATTTCTGATAATATTAGCCAAGCAAAAATAATATATCCTGCTAATCATTGCTTATTCATGTATATGAAAGCTATGATTCTGGTGAATCATGCTGAAAGTGTGTTCAGCTGTATTTAAAAGTAAATAGTAAATCCTTTTCAGTTGCAGACACTATGAATGTTTTGCTAATTTATTACAATTACAAATGAAAAGGATACACACACACAGCAGTTACAAACATTGGTTGCTATATTTACTGTGAATGTTTAGGTGGTTACTGGTTGGAAACTAATTACATCATTATCCCAGATTAGCTTTAGGCACTATTTCGCTTATTATTTCTAAATAATACATGGGCAATTTAAAAGTATTGCATTAAGTAATGTTTTAGATGACTATTTATTAGTCTGCATTATAGTGACATGTTTATTTCATGTTTAAAGAGGTTTATTTAAACTTCATTGTAACAATATTTCATACTCTGTAGTCAAGTTGCAATCTTTAAGTGTCCATATATATTCAATGGACCATTAGTAAGAATGGATTTCCATTCTTGCTATTAAAAGGTGTGAAGGTTGCCTTGACAGCAGTTACAAATATTGATTGCTATATTTACTATGAATGTTTAGGTGGTTACTGGTTGGAAACTAATTATATATATATATATATATATATTAGAAAATACAGTACTTAAAAGTTTATAAAAATATATCTATAACCACCACTAAGAAGTGCTTCTAAGTGATGGTTATGTGCCTAATAATCAATAAAGCAAGTCATATATAATGTGACATTGCTTTTATAAGCTTGGATTTACGAAAATGTAATACAGAGAGCATACCAATAGCTCAAACAAGCTCTTAATTGATAAGTGTGTAAGAGAAAATAGGTACTTACGGATAATTCAACCGATGACGTATTTGACTTACCGATTTCCCTTCCGGTAGACATCGATGTTTTTTGCATGACAACGTTGTCATGGCAACAAAGTGACTGGCGTGATTAATCCATCAGAGAGTCTATTTTTTTTTTCACCCACGAGATTTAAAATTCGGAGAGAGGTTTGGGAAATTTTTTGATTTTTCTGTCTATTGTGATTTTGCTATTCACAGCATCACAGTTACTTTTTTGAGCTGTAAATTCAGGTAAAGTGTTTTATTTATCTGTTTATTTTAAATTTACAAAAAATTTTTGTTAATATTTCTACAATTCTCAAACTTACATTGAATTACGTTTAATGTGTAAATAATTTATTCTGGTAAAGTGTTTTTTATTTATCTGTTTATTTTAAATTTACAAAAAGTTTTTGTTAATATTTCTACAATTCTGAAACTTACATTGAATTACGTTTAATGTGTAAATAATTTATTCTCCGGTAAAGTGTTTTTTATTTATCTGTTTATTTTAAATTTACAAAAATTTTTAGTTAATATTTCTACAATTCTGAAACTTACATTGAATTACATTTAATGTGTAAATAATTTTCAATAATTTTTTAAAACAAATTTGGAATATACATTACCAAATGCATGTGATAACAAGGACGCCATTAATGCCAGATTCGCATTAATTCGGGTAAAGTGTTTTATTTATTTTAAATTTACAAAAGCTTTTTGTTAATATTTCTACATTACGTTTTAAATGTGTAAATAATTTGAAATAATTTTTTAAATCAATTTTGCAATATGCAGTACATTTTTAAAATTACCAAATGCATGTAAAAGTGCGGCACCATTAATACCAGATTTGCATTAGATCGCATCTTTTTATTTAGGTGTTTATTTAAAATTTACAAAAAGTTTTTGTTAATATTTCTACAATTCTCAAACTTATTTACAAAAAATATTTGTTAATATTTCTACAATTCTCAAACTTACATTGAATTACGTTTTAATTTTATTTTTAATTTCTGAATTATATCATACAGCTATGAGAGTAATACAATGTCTGATATACGTGTATGCCGAGCCTGCGGCTCAACAAAAACATCCGGAGCCCCCCCCCGCCAATTCCAGCACTACGCGCTGCTGTATTTTAAAATTGAGAATAATATTTTGACGCATGCATGTACATTTTTTTAATTTTTTTTTGTATTTTTTTTTAGTATTTGCCTAACCTGCATCATATATTTTTCATTTTTGAATATTTTTTAGCATGTGACCTGGATAATTCAACCGATGATGTATTACCATGAAGGCATATCAGTCTAATCTTGCGATTTTTAACATACCATGTTCACGTGATCTGCGGACACATTTTAGCGATTACATGGGTTCGCATATCACTTGGAGATGTTATCTTAAAAATCACAACATCAGATTGGTATGCCTTCAGGGTAATATGTCATCGGTTGAATTATCCGTAACAACCAGAAAATATTTAAAAATCTCTATCTGGTACATTCTTATCCCCAGACCAATTGATTTTGAACTTATGGCTCACTTCAGTGAGGAGCTAGAATATTCAGACACTAGATCTAAAATATCAACTCAAAACCCAACACATTTCATACATAATATTTAAGTGGAAAATCTGAAGTTTTTGGACATGAAAATGTCTTTTACTCCAGCTATCTAACTTAAAGTGTTATGGGACTGAACCAAATTCAGATCTACCATATATTAATAGCCTTAGCATAGCCAAAGCCATAAAGGTAAAATTATAATAATCAATGCTGAGGGTATTAATATATGGTAGATCTGAATTTGGTTCAGCTCCATATAGCTATTTAAGTTAGATAGCTGGAGTAAAAGACATCTTCATGTCTGAAAACTTCAGAGTTTCTACTTAAATATTACGTATGAAATAAGTGCTGGGTTTTGAGTTGATATTTTAAATCTAGTGTCTGAATATTCTAGTTCCTCACTGAGGTGAGCCATAACCTCAAAAACAATTGGTCTGGGGATAAGAATGTTCCAGATAGAGATTTTAAATATTTTCTCTTACTGCACTTATCAATTAAGAGCTTGTTTGAGCTATTGGTACACTCTCTGTATTATATATATATATATATATATATATATATAATACAGATATATATATATATATATATATATATATATATGTAGTGTATATGTCTGAATTATATATATATATATACATATGCCTTTACTAAAAGTATATCCCTCTAGTTACATATAACGTGAATATGTTCTCTGGGCATTTTTTATTTGTTTTGGGTTAGTATAATTAACCAAGATCATTTATGACATCACCTCAAATTTTTCTTTGAAGTCAAAAACCCAGGTTCAAACCATTCATTATGTGGTAATCCAACAGTACCAAGCATTTGTTTGAGGTATAAGAAACTAAATCAATGATAGTGCACAATTTAATTATTTATTGAATTATGAAACTCAAAAATTAAAATTAAAACATATTCCAAATAGTAATATTAATATATATGTGTTAGCATGCCCTCCCCTTTCAAATAAAGCTATCAAACTACATAATTACAAATAAAGATCATCAATAACGCATTTAATATACTGTAATGGCTTAAATAAAACTGCCATTACACTCTATTTTCATTACTTTTTTAAAAAAAAATATTTCTAACTTTTCCCTCCCCCCCCCCCGCACCCGCCATGCCTGACAATGTTTCAATTACACCATATTGAAGAAAAAAATACTGATCAAATAAAAATTTCATAATAAACATATACACAGACAAATAACTTTACAGCAAAATAACATAATAATTCATATTTAAATAAATAAATATTAGTTCACAAATCTATGTATTAAGATTTTATCACATGAGACATACACATGTATATATATTAGTAATATTTATTAAGGCTATAACCTTAAGACTATGCGCCTGAAAAAACGATGGTAGGGACCTCTGCAAATCTTTAACACTAGATTTATTTAAAAGACATTTACAGTTATACTGTAAATTGGCTATTTTTTAGAGACTATAAAAAAATGTTGGCTTTGATTAATTTGGTTTTTATAGTTAAGCAAATGTATTTATTTTATCACTTTCATTTGATTAAATAGAATAAAATATTAATTACTATTATATTTTCAGTCTTTACAAGGTCTATAGTAGTATAAAATATTTTTTAATAGTTTTATAGATAAACTTCAAAATTTTGTATAAAACAAATAAATAAACGCTTCCTTGCGTTGCTATATTTTATTACAAAATAAAATTGTCGATTATATAAAGCACAAGAAATGCTACATACAAAATAATAATTCCAAAATCGAAATAGACAATAGGATTAGAAGTACAACATTATATTTTAATTATAGGTAAAGTAAACAGTCATTACATTTTATATGTTTGTGCGTATGTATATGTGTACATCTATTTACATGTAAGAAAAATCAATCAATTTGATTTTTTAACAGAGATTGATTTTTAATTTGTTAAAAATATAAATTACTTATTAAGTCAATTTGAAAATGTTTAGACTAAATATATGAGAAAATTTTAGATTTTATGATTCTTTTTATATATATAATGAAAATTGTTTTGTCTTAAAATCCTGAAATGAAGGTAATCCTATCTTTAATATTTTGAGCAGCAGAATATATGAAAACCTTTCTGGAAAAACCCACAAATTCCAGTGCATGATGGAGAATACAACATAATCTAGACATCAAGTGATCATCAGTATAAAAGCAGGAATCGACAAAAATCATACAGTCTGGAAAATTTTTCATTGCTTGTTGTACTTCAAGCAGTCCTAAATTGTAAATAGCCATTTTGTTTTTCAATTAGCTAATGGCAGTCTGAGGGAATAATCTGGGCAGATGCTGGCTAAGCATCTGACTTCTTTTTCATCATTCATGAGGAGAGATAGACCACAGCAGTGTAACCAGAAATCACCATTTATTCAATTTATAAAATATTTCTTTCAAGAAATCTCATTTATTTAAGTCAACTGCAAAAATGTAATAGACAAATTAATTGATGGAATTGATATCTCATTTATTAATACATCACTGGACTTTCTTCAGTGGAATATTAATTAGTAATATTTGATCAATTTTGGAAAAACTATATTTCTAAATTTTAAACAAGTTTGCTGGACATATTTTCTTATAACATATTATAAAAATGTTTCATTTCTTCATTTCACAAAGAGATAATTTTTTTAAAGTCTCAAGAAAATGAATTTGATCTCATTTTCAGATATAAAAGGAAATTTAATTTTTATATAATATTTTTAAAATCAAATATGCTTCATATCAACTTGTTACTAATGAAATGAAGTTTGACAAGTGATAAAAATTGTCTTGCTTGGACAATAAACTTTGCCTCATCAGCAACATGATCATCATTATTGAACTAATGAATTGAAAATCAAAAGATGAATGAATTAATCTTATACTTAGAATTAAAAGAACTGAACGTCAAAATTTTTGGATAAAAATAAAATGAGTTTAAGAAATTAAATTGCTACTTATAGCAAAAACTACCAATGTGTTTTCCAATATTTGAAATACTTGCATGAAGGATTATCCATGAATAATACATGAGTAATACCTAAAAGGATAATGGATTATAAAGAAATATTTTGAATGCTACTTATAAATTACAGATCCTCCCAAATAAAATAAAAGATTACTCTTTATCAGTGATTTTCAAATAAATTTATCTTTGATTAATGATTAGTGAAATTTAACATTTTATGCTATTTTAAAATGAATAATATAAAAATGGAAATGAACTGTCCCAAGTAAATCAAATGGATTATTTGATTTACTTTCTATTGCATTAGTTTAGTCATGTTATAATGTTTCTGCAAAAAACAAATATAAATAAAAAATTTCTTAGATATTTCAGTATACAGATAAAAGGTAATATTTTCTTTAATATTATAGTTAGTATTATAACAGAATGTGAATAAATATAATTTATGTAATAATTTTGAATTGTTTATATATATATATATATATATATAGTAGTCATTAAATTGGTATTAAAATGGTCCTTGAACAATATTTGGATTCATGAGTTCTTAATTTTTCAACCTCAAATTAAATGAAGTTATCCTTATGTGGGTGTGAAAGTCTATAAGAAATATTTGACTATCACACACACTTGCTAATATTAATTTTTACTGTTATCTTGTATATAATGGCAGCCTAATTATTTAACTGTACTTTGTGTTGATGAAGTAGCATCCTCTTAATAGTAAAGCCTGAAATCGAATCCAGAAAGAGATCTAAAGCAAAAATGTAGATTGTAGTGAATTATCATTTCGGTCTGCAAAGCAGTGATTTTATACTTGCTTATGTTAATAGAGTGAAAAACTTCTCTATTATTTGTATATGAGGTTTATAAACATTTGATTGGTTGGTATAATAAACCAATTAAGAAGGTTCATAAGACATTTAATTTTCATGATTGTAACAGTCATTATCCTAATATTAGATTGAGGATTATTTTATGAAATCTTGATACAACCTATTCTTTTTAAATGTGATTGTCTTCACAACACACTATGATAAAAACACTTGAGAGGAACCGAGTTCGAAGTAGTTTTAGGAAATAGACTAACATTTTATTAAAATGCATTTTATAATTTTTATTATTGTTATTATTTTTTCTAGTTATTGATTTTTATCTTATGCAATAAAATAATTATTAATTTTAAATCTTTCTCTTTGTCATTCTTTTGAATAAACATCGTCATTTCATTTGCATTTATTATATTAAAGGACATATTTGAAATATAAATTTTCTTGTAAAATTCAGCTGGATCATTGTTGTAGTAATGCTGTCTGTAAAATAAAATATTATTGGTTAAGGTGGCGTACATAAAAACACTTTTACACTTGTGTATTGAGAATGCATAAATGTATCTTATATTCATGCATTTATTAATTTATCCTGAGATAAAATTATTATTTAACCATTTTATTCAATTTTGCTAGTCATATTTTTAACACATAGATTGAATTATTTTGAGGTAAAGTTTTGAAATAAGAAACTTAGTTGTAGAGATTTTATTGTTTAAATAAACAAGAGTTCAAGAATAGCAGATTATTATCAAAACTTTGAGAAATAATTTTATTAAATATTTATAATCTTATTAGAATCCAGAATAATTGCAAGTTGAAGTAAAAAAAAAAAGAGTGTAGATGCACTTTCTTCTGTCTCAACTGGGAAACGCAACCATGAATGCATTTTGTGTATTTTATGATTCACTCTTTTTTAGGTTATAATATAAAACAATCTTATAAAGTTTCTGCATGTGTAAGTTTACATCTGTTTCTGTAATAACTTTCCAATTTTCAAAATATTTGTTTTTTGGCAATCTGAGTACAATTTGTTCTTTCATAGTTTTTTGATCTGTTGTTTAACTTTATGATCACACTTATTATTCCAGGCTGATTATTAAGTACATTTATTTCTTAAGTAAAATTGTGAGATATTTTTCTTTTTACTTTCAGCTAGTCACAAATAATTAAATCTTTTTTTATCTTATCCTTAAGCAGCTACCTTTATTATTAGATTATTTTTCAATTTAGGATGATCAGCATTGGTATGTTTTCTTATTATTATGATCTACTCATATGTTAATGTTATCAATTAGTGAAATTTGGAATCACAGACTATCATTCCAATTTTTTGAATGAGGAAACTTGTTTTTATATGACAATGGACATCACTATTTTTTCAGGCTAGGGCTGAATTTTGTAACATATTATATGGAGCTGCATACTAGGGTAGAAATAAACAATCATAGGGAAGCAACTAGCAATTCATAATAAAGCAGACAAATACTTAGTTTTCTGGGTTATTTTGTAAATATTTTCATATAATTCTGAAGATATTCTTCTTCTACTGGCAAATGTACAGAGTGCTATATTTAACTTCACTACAGAATATATTAAGCTTCTGCTACAAGTCCCTGGATCATTCTGCTAGACAGATACATTCTGATTTAAATCAATTATTTCAGCAAACTTGTAGCTAATCATCACCACATTTTAAAACTCATTTTTAAAAGCATTTACAACACTTCAAGCTGTCCATCTCCAAAAATCATCTTATCTATTTTAATCAAATAATCTTTAATTATATATTTCTTTATCATCAACAACTTTTTTAATATAAAAACAAGAAAGAAAAAGATAAAAAAATGAAGAAAAAATATGTTGCTTTTTTTATGATTTGTAATTTTCAAATCATATTTAATATTAATTTTAATAATATGATAATATTTTTTGGTTTACTTTTAATTTTAACAACTCCGATATTTCTTTTATAAGAAGAAAATTTCAAATCATTTTATTTTTTCTTTAATATAATTATAAGATATTGTTATTATTATATATATATATTTTTGAACACAGAAATATAATATAAAAGAAAGCATATTATTAAGGCATTCTATCACTGTCACTGGAAGTCAACCTACCCCTCTAAACTCAAGCTTATACACTATTATAATGATTTTCTTTTTCAACTTGTAACCTATTATGAAAGGTTACAATATATATATATATATATTATAATGATCGAAATGAAAGTGATGATCGAATCTAACTGCAAACTACATATCTGCTCTACAAGGCGCCATCTAGGCATTTAAACCTAGAAAAATTTATAGAGTAGGCAGATACGCGCTGTTAAGATTCCACTTTATTTAAATATTCAGATCGTTAGCCCAAGTCACTAGCTCAGTGGAGTAGCAGAGATAATAAAATATAAATTTTATATCTTAAATATAAAAGAATAAAAGCCACTGACAGAAATTAACACATAAAAATATTTATTTATGCACATATAAAATAACATTTAAATTTTGAGGAATAAATTCAACATTTTAGATTTTTCTATTAATCTTTTGGTTTACATTTAAGTAAATTACAACCATGAGTTTAATATTTATTTAGTGAGTCGAGGATGAATAGACTACATAGATCTGCATTTGAAAAGAAAATATTCTTCCCTGATTTAACCTTAGGCAACAAATTTCACAATCAAACTGGCGCCAATCCATCTGATACATTTATGTATTCAATGTAGCATGAAAATACGACAACACAAAATACTATACTGTCAGGAATGTACATCTGATCAGTAAGTAGAATTAGAGAAGACATTGTCTCTCCACCAACAGGAATGTTACATCTGTTGGCAAGTAGAACAATAAACATAAAACTCCATAGGAATGGACTGCGGTCCTTTGCCGTCTTACAAACCCATCCATAGGCAAACAGAAGGTGTGTGGCATATATATATAATCCTGCCCATAGCGGATCTCATACTACATCTACAATTACACAAATATATCCAATCCATTGAACCAATTCAACTACGAAATGAATAACCTAAGATTACTCTCCCTTAATATAACTTTACAAAACTATATAGCCATTCACGCCCGACTTAAATTTAACATTTAAATACATTCGCACAGATTATTTTTATAAATTTGTTTTTAAAATGTTGAGTATAGCTCGGCTGCACAGATTCCACAGTCAAAAACATCCAAATTAAACACAATCGATCAAAATACAAAATCATCGATAACGTCAATTGCAAAAGGGAATACACAAGGCCCCATGGCATTCATCGTAAGATGCCCGCATTAACATCATTGACCTATATATTCTAATCAAATGTGAAAACTTCAACATAATCAACCGCTAACAAATCTATGCAAAGTCTATACCCAACCTAAATTTCATCATTTAAAATTTAAACAATAAATAATTTATACAATAAGAGAAAAAAAAATGGAAATGATTTTTATCAATCGGAAAACATATAAAATTAAACATTATTAATTTGATTTTAAACTTAAAAAGGTCAGATGGAAGTTCATAAGCTTGAACGAAAGTTCTTAATTATTTTTTAAATTTAGAGTTCATGTCAATATAGCTTACGGTAGAAGAGTGCAGGTTTCTGCTTTTAATTCCTGCGATGCCTCCATTGGAAGATAATATTCTGGAGATGGCAATAGCTGGTTCAAGGTATCACAGTCTTTTCCTTTTTTTTTTTTTTAAATAGAGAGTGTGGTATGTGCGTCCTACCACAACTCTCAAACACACAATGCTGGAACTGTCAGAAAAAACTGTATTTCCCTTTTTATATTATTCACATGGATTCAATCAACAAAACGTCACTAATCCATCACTTTTGTTAGGGTCCGAGCCAAGGCTTAGTGCTTCCATTGGTCAAGCTAATTTCTCTTTATTTTCTTATCTATCTTTCATCACATCATTTTAATTATACAAGAGCCCAAGGCTAGCTTGCTTTTCAAACAATTTATAAACAATCATTTCCATTTACAGATTACAAGAATTAATTAATACCTGTTTTTATTTTTAAATCTTGTACTTTTTTTATAAAAAAAAAAAAGTACGTTCAAATACTTATTTATTTGTTTTTTAAAAAAAAAAACATTTTTAAAGTTTGGCATCTGTGCGAATGTATATACGTTTAACAAACATTTTAATTTTAGCATTTAGTCTTTTACTTTTATTTGCGAACTTTTAAGTTTTTATTTTAAATTAATGTAACGACATATTTATATATCGTTACAATATATATAATGCAATATTAAAAAGTTCTTTACTATATACACAAACTTTTCTGCACGCATGTAAGAGTGCTAAATAATATCAACAAATCTATTTTTTTTGCTGATGTCAGCAACAAAAACTACTGTACATTATATATCATTTTCTATTTTTAAAAAAAAACCTTTTTACACAACGAGTCTCTGAATTCTGAAATGAGAAGAAATACACAAATTCATGTGAAAATATGGCACATTTAAATACTCGCATTATGAAATAGAACATTATTATGCAAAACAATAAATTCAATTTCTTAAAAATGTGTTTATACTGTCTACTAAATGGGCTAAAAATGGTGCTATAAAAACATGCAGTAATAATGTGCATTTTCAAGTTTCATTCTGAAAGAAAAATGTATAGTTAATATTATTATACAAGTACCATTTAAAATTAATAACAGAATGACTTTAGTTTTAATATTTTTTACAATTTTTTTAATAATAGACAGATAAGTACCATCATTAATTTGATTGTCTCATCAATTATAATCTCACCAATATTTCATTTCTATGAATGCATTACTTTCTCTAAATAACATTTCAAAAGATTATTGTCATAAGCAAAATGGTACAAATTTTTGTACCATATTAAAATACAGTATTTATTATTTTATGTTACTGTGATTATTAAAATGCAATGAGATTCTTATCTATTCATTATTTATCAATATCTGAATTAGTATGTAGTGATTTTTGTTATCATGCTATCTTAATCACTTATCATATTTCCACAAAAACATTAAAATCCTGCTGTTGGTTTGATACAGAATTACTTGTTCATTATCTATTGACCATAATATCTCATAACATTCTACCTTTTGATTCATTCACTATTAAAATATTGCTGCTGTTCATTATATTATTTGCTCATAACCAAATTGTTCTTTCAGTTACATCATAGCTTCTCTTAATATTCTGTGCTTTTGACTCATTCATCACTAAAATCCTGCTTCAGTTCATTATATTGCTTATTCATAATAAGTTAGCATATTCACAATCAATTTCATCATTACATCTCTTAATATTCTGCAATTTTGATTCATCCAAATTTCCAATTTTGTAAATATTTCTTTAGATAATCCTCTTTAAGATATAACTTTAACAATTTGTTCTCATATCATATATTGTCATTATCTTTGTGTCAATGTTCACATTTATTTTCTCAATCAGTACCACTATTACCCAAAACCGTTATACTCTCTAATATTTGTAACTGGTGAGGTTATATTATTAGAACTAATTGAATTCCAACCCTCAAGATTAAAAAAAGAAAATAACGAATCGAAAAAATATTATTTTTACTTTATTTTATATAATAAACATTATCTATCTGCTTTTAACTTATCGAGAAAAGTTTATTAAAGCCGTCATTAAAAAATAATCTCAAACTATTAACCATATCATCTCATCTGCAACAATACAAATCTCTCGATATTTTCTCTTTGTATTCAAACTAAAATGATCACATACACAGATACAAAAAAAAATAATGGGGAAAAAATATTTATAAAGACAAATCATCTTGAGAATTCTCATTTCTTTGAGCAAATAAATAAAACTGAGCACAATTAAGAACTTTTATTTTCTAAGCTAACAAACAGCAGTATTCAAATAATATTGATTTTAGTTTAACAAGCAATTAAATAATTAAAAAATTATAAAAAATATTCCATGTTTTATTTTTTAAACATTCATTTTTTAAAAATTGTTTTATATATTTTAAATTTATAAAAAGAATTACACTTATTTGATAAAAACGTAATTAAGAATAAGATCATATTATCAACTAAAGAAGAAATTACAATTATTAAATAAGAAATTACAATTATTAAATAAATGCAACTACAAGAGAAGGCATTCAAATCATTTTTATCTTGGATTGTCCCCATCCCCAGACCGGTTTCGACCTATGGGTCTCTTCAGTGAGGAGTTGAAACATTAGATTCAAAAAACCAACTCAAGCAAAGCATTTATCTAAAAGTTAATTGTTAGAAGAAGATCTGAAACTTTTAGACATCTACATGACTTTAAAGTCAGCTCTCCAACTGAAAAAATCATATGGACCTGAACTTCATTCAGATACTCCATATATTAGTAGGTTTAGCCATTTAATTTAGCCAAAGCCCCAACAGCAAAATAATAATAGTAATAATAATAAGTCAGATGTCACATGACTTATATATAGCTTGCACTTACAAATATGTAAAATTAAGAGCATGCTAATTAGCTCTAAACAAGCTTTTTTTTTATTTATGATAAATGCTACTTCAAGAGAAGGCATTCAAATCATTTTTATCTTGGATTGTCCCCATCCCCAGACCGGTTTTGACCTATGGGTCTCTTCAGTGAGGAGTTGGGACATTAGATTTTAAAAAAAAAGCTTGTTTAGAGCTAATTAGCATGCTCTTAATTTTACATATTTGTAAGTGCAAGCTATATATAAGTCATGTGACATCTGACTTATTATTATCACTATAATTATTAAATAAGAAATTATAATTATTAAACATTCTCTTAACATATTTTATTCCAGCTTCATCGTAAATTTAAGAGACCTTTATATTCATTATGAAAAAGTCTATTTAATCTGATTTCAAAGAAAACTGCTAATACAGAACAAAAAAAGACAGATATTAATATATTTCTTGATAATTGTTTTTATCTTAATTTATTGGCAAAAAGTAGGTTGCAAAATAAAGAGATAATAAACATTTAAGCTTTCAACGTAATCTCAAACAATAGCTAAATAAATGATTATTTAAATTGGTACTTGTTTATTATTCCTGCAAAAAAGAAAAGATAGAAGTCTTTTCACATACCGATAAAGTAATAATCTTGCCAACGTCAAATAAACCTTGCGATTTGAGTGTTATTTCTTGTCGAAAAACGTGTTTTGAAATGTGTGCCAAACCTAAGCTGCTTTTCCATTGCTGTCTTTTGGAGATTTTGCTTGTACATCATATTGTATTCTGCGGGTATATAAAAATGTGTTTTTTTGTCTCATTAAAAAGTTTGTTGTTAAAATTTGAAATTAGTTGTTGTTGTTGTTACTTAATTGTAGTTTTTTAATGTGAATTGTTGGTTAATTTCTTATCTTTAATTTCAAGTTAGTTCTTTTGTTAGTGTGAACCCCAGTTTGTGGATCAATCAAATAAGAAGTGTCGCCACTGTCTAATCTTTAACTGTCACGATAAAACATTTATTAGTTTCTCTGCATATGCACACAAAAAAACAAAACAAATAATTCAGAACAATAAAGAAATATAAATTAGAAAACTTTTATTATACCCCATAGTCTTTGGACTGGGTGTGAACCCTAGTTTGTAGATCCACCAAATTCTAAGTGTCGGTCTCTCTGCATAAGCCACCAAACATCCACTGATGAAAAATAATTCAGTCTTGTTGATTTTTCCTCCATCAAAAAAAAAAAAAAAAAACAAGCCTGCCTTCAATTGTCAAATAGAAATAATGCAACTAGAAATGATTGTGAGTTTTGAATTATCACAGATGATTCATCTTGTTGCAATTACAAATCAGTTAAGAAATATGTTTTACAGTACTACATTAAACACCTATCAATACTTAGTTTACTATGCATTATGTATTAATATACAATTTTTTCATAGTAAGATTCCCATCGTGATTTGGCATAGCAGTAGAACATCCAAATGGGATCAGGAGATCACAGGATTAATTTTGATACTCACAGTTTTAGCACTCAAACTTCTTAGGAACTCCCAAGTAATAAAGTCATTAGCTTTTCTTTTTATAATGATATCAATTGCTCAGAATGTCAAGTGACATTTGAGTACAAAGAGGCAGACAAAAAATACTTAATTCAATCATTCAAATTAAGATTTTTTTATTTTAGTTTTTTTCGTCATTTGAATCCATTATTTTCAACACTACTTAATGTAGCAAACACATAATAAATCACTATAAAACATTTCACCAATATACTAGTTCATGACACATAGATAACTTAGTTCTTCCAAAGCAACCATGAATTATAAAACTTATACATGTGAAAGTTATTTTTGCATTTACCATATTTGTCGTGGGCTAGATTCTGCTTTACATTATTATAAAACTATTATTGCAATATGCCAATAGTTTTGAAGTGCATTTTTATTATACAACTTAACATAATTTACCAAATAATAGAAGAGATAAAAAAAATTGCTGTGACTACCATGCATACTTTAAAATACCTAAAAATTTAAGTATTAAGTGCACTGTAGCAGGAAATGTTCTGTATAGTTTAGAGTATTGATAGAATGGTCATGATAATAGTTAATGAATCCTAGATCAAAACTCTATTATTTTTAGAGCTTGAATGTCAGATGATCTTCTAAGCAATTAACCATTCAGTTATTTTCTCTGTGTTTTAAAATATTCAAAAAATAAAGATTTCTGAATTAAAATTCAAACTATCATTTCAAGCTAATGATTTCTGCTGTTCAAATGTTACATGATCTGAGACAATCATTTGGTGATGTTGATGATTATTATTATTGTTGTTGTTATAGAGAACAGCAGCAAAAAGTATGGAAATACATTGGCTAGCAGGTTTCTCTGGGAATAGTGGCTGAGAGATTCCTGACTCTGATAAAGGAAAAGCCACAGTGCATCATATCACACATTGATCAAATCACTACAGTCAGATTTCTATTAATATTAATATCTATCTACAATCTATAACAAAAATAGAATATCCTTTAAAAATCTCATAATTAAAATGCTATATTGAATTGTGAAATTAGTAAAGCCCCACACCATTAAATTTCTTAGTTATATAAAACAGCAAAAACGATTTTTGTTTGGAATGGTTATTATCACTATAAAGAACAATGATATATTCTCAGTCAGTTTCAGTACTAAAACAATCATATATCAATCATAACATCATATGACTGCCTCTATTTAAATTCAACAAATGCTTTTAGATGATCTCTATTTTTTCTACTTTACAATCATCTATAGTAAAGTTAAATAATATATTGACATTTACTGCTCAAATAAAAAGATGGTTCTTAAGTGAAGCAAATAGAAATAATTACTGCTTCTAAAAACTAAAAAACTTAATGTATTAGTCTTAGTATTCTAATACTCTTTGATATTTTGATTTTCATATCAGCTGCAACTAAAACATATTATTTATAAAAATACAAAAAAAAAAAAAAAAAACTAATTTATGTATGCATAGTATTGTAATCTTATTCATGAAAACTCCCACTTGCTATAATCAAAATTATTTATGAATATGACATGTAATAACAGCTTTTCCAAATAATTACTACTTTGTTTGTGTTTATCATTTTTACTTTTCCAATTAATAATTAAGAAGAATCAAAATATTTGATAAATTTAATTCAATTGTAGAAAGTCGGACTTTTTAGTCAATTATTTAATAGATTATAATAGTTTTCTCAACAAAAGTGTGAAATAAAGAGAGAAAAATAGGAAGAATAAAAATTAAGTTAAAAACAGGCTTTTCCAATGATATATAAACTAATACATGACCACAAATATGTCCATGTATATTATACATTATTAGCACTATGGCATCTTCAATGATATCTTTTAAAACATTTTATTGCTTTTTTTGTATCTCTACATTCTATTTGATCTTTAGTCATGGTTTCCCAATAAAAGAAAGTAATATTACACTTCTCCAAACTATTTTTTGAATAATACTTACAAGATAAACTGGAGTCTGTCTTGATTATGAAAACCAGGCTGAAGTAAACAACTAAATAATTCTCTAAAAGTTTGTAATATTCATCAATATTGCTCAATATAATAAAAATGTTCTTTTACAATTGTACATTTAATATCATCATTCAATTAATGAAAACGACCATATTCAAAATATTATTAAAAATCCTTAAATATAATTTTTCAATGCTTTTACATTAATAAAAGAAAGTTTCATTTTCATAAAAAAAAATGTATATAGATACTTAATTTATAGCTAGATTCCCATAATGAAATTCACTACCTGCACTTCAGTAACTAACTCCATCTTTCTATTTCAAAAAAACTATCAAAATATTAAAAATTATTCACATTCCTAAATTGGCAACAGTCCCAGTTAAAAGTTAATGATAGTTTTCTTCCATAATTTATAAAGCACCTGAATTTTTTTAATTGATTAGTAAACCAAAGTCTTTATAGTTACAATAAAATCAGTAACAATTTGCTGTAAATCATTTATGTGAATTGGGAAAAAACCCACTATCATCAACATATTGTAAATATAAAAGCCAAGAAGATTAAGTTCTTAATTTTCTTTTACTCAGTTCAAATTAAAAACTTCACAACTTGGTATCTGCTTCATAAAAATATTTTTTAAGTACTCCTAAAATTACTGTCTTAAAAATGAAAAACAAAATTGCACCTACCACACAATTCTTTTAAATAATATTTTAATTTGCGAAGCGCCAATAGTTGAAAATTGAAATAAATTGAGATACTGCAAATCTCTAGCACTCATTACAATACTTAACTAACAGCCAATCAGATGGCATGGATGGCTGTCAAAATGACATCCAAACCTAAACACACAACAAAGATTTTACAAAACAAGCACGGCCACCCCTTTCTCTACTCTTCTTTCTATATATCTAAGCCAGTCATAAGTGTTTAGGTTTGAAATCTTGAAGCTTTAAATATCTTCACAATTAACACACTGAGTCTAAATCATAAATGTACAATGCAAAATCCTATGATTTACTACAAAGTAGTTTTTAGAATACATAACAAGCAGTATCTCGATTTATTTCAATTTTCAACTATTGGTGCTTCGCAAATTAAAAGATTTGCAGTATCTCGATTTATTTCAATTTTCAAATATCGGTGCTTCACAAATTAAAATATTATTTACATTCTTTACTGCTTGTTATGTATTCTAAAAACTTTGTAGTAAATCATAGGATTTCAGGTTGTACGTTTATGATTTAGACTCAATGGATTAATTGTAAAGATATTTAAAGCTTCAAGCTTTCAAACCTAAATGCTTACGTCTGGCTTAGATATATAGAAAGAAGTGTAGAGAAAGGGATGGCTGCCCTTTTCTCATAAAATCTTTGTTGTGTGTTTAGGTTTGGATGTCATTTCAACAGCTATCCATGCCATCTGATTGGCTGTTAGTTAAGTATTGTAATGAGTGCTAGAGATTTGCAGTATCTTGATTTATTTCAATTTACAATCTTTTTGTAATTATTGCAATTCTAAATATTAGATTTATACTTTTTCTCATACCTTCATTAAGCAAATATATAAAAGGAGTACATTTCTATTAACAACCAGATATTTTCAAACATTTTCACAAATCTTCTCAATTAATGAATCAAATAGATTAATAAAAACAATATATATATATTATAATAGTAACTTACAAGTTATTATTATTAGTCTAGCGTGTTTTATCTCTTGTGAAATTATTTATAAATATAAATTTTTATTTGACTATTTTATTATGTAACATATATGTACTATTTATATATACATTTAAGTTTTAAATAAAATATACCTTAAGCTTTTGAGTAAAATGCCAGATTTGAAGTTAAGAATAAATACTTCTATTTTTTTTTTATTTTATTATTAAATCTTAATGTCAGTGGAACAATTGATAGTTGAATTAAACATGAACTTATATAACACACGAGCAGATTCGTTCGTGCTCTGAAAAATAAAGAAAACAAGGAAAGAAACAGAAAACTTTTTCTCTTTAAAAATAGCATTTTTCTTTTATCAATACTACTATTTAGCGATTGGAATTTAAGTATTAACTTTTTCAAATTAAAATAATTTGTGGATTCAAAGTCTGCAAGGAAAATATATTTAATTTTCTACTTAATCTTAAAGGAATAGCAATATAAAGGAAAAGAACGTCTATTTAAGTTTTGAAACTACGTTGTTTTAACTCTTTCATTATTCTTCGGATATATATAAATTTAAGATAATTATATATATTAAGGATAAAACAATGTGCACTGAGTAGTACACTCATTATATCGTAAAAGGTTTCGAAACCAACCTTGCATGCTATTTTAAAATATTTTGAAATATTGAATATATAGAACGTCTAGTGATAATAGAGAAATGAAGATTAAGAACATCTACATTCGAAGAATATTTATTTTATTTCACATTGATCCGGTCATTGGATGTTATTAACAGTTTATCGTTTAAGGATAAATGGAATCATCATTGTACAAATGGATTGGTGATATGCTTCGTAAGAGATCTTCATTGGGATGATGAACTATAGACTTCAATATCTACTCTCAACTCTCTTATAACTAAGTTTCCTTTATTATTTATTTACATATATTATAATAATGCTTATATTATTTTAATATGTTTATTATTATTATTATTATCTTTATTTCAAATTTGGCATCGCATCATATATATCTTAAAAGGAAAATTATATTTATTATTAAATATAATTAATTGAAAGCTTAACATAATTCATTAAATTAGATGAGGGATATAAAAAATAGTTATTATTTGACAGATATCTTAAACAGGATTGTATTGTGTTTACTACGTAATATTGTAAACGTTTAATGTATTTTTAATAAATAAAAATACATATAATATATAAGTTATACAATGGCAAATAATACTTATATATGGGTAATTGTGAAGCATATAAATAAGAACGGTAAATAAATTAATAAGTTACATAAATTATTAATTTTTGAACCCAGATATTGTTTTTATATATCTGTTAATTTAAGCTATTTTCTTTAATTTTTGAAAGTTTATTATAGTATTGAGTTTTATCATAGGGTATTAAATAAAAAAATATCATTTATTAATATTCTTTTAAAATGATAAAATTCATCCGTATTTATTTATTAATATTTTATTATCTATTCTATTATATTTTTTATTGTTTATTAAATATTGATTTGTTAACGTGATCTCTTTGTCTAATCATTATTGAATTATATTATATATATGCTAGTATTATAAATGTCATATGAATAATAGTTATAATTAATGCTTATATAGAGGCATATGAAATAACTTGTTTTTGAAATTATTCCTGAAAAGAGCTGATTGCAAATTCTCCGTGAGTTTAAATATCGTGGCATAATGGTGACTGAAAGAGGGATGAAAGATGGATGTCCTGGTCTAAATTGTATTTAAACTTATTTAAAGATTAATGAGCTAGCATAATAGAGGTATATATAATCATGGACTTGGTATTTCATCGATTCATTTCTAGCATTCTACTTGAAGACCCAAAGTCCGATTGTAGTGAAATGCGTATCCTCTTTCTAAGGAATTTAATCATTTCTTTATATTTAACAAGACCAACTTAGATTTTAAATATAATCCATTCTGTTATATTTGGCGAACCTAACTATGAAGCATTAAGTTAATGATTTCTAAACATTAAATATAATTGATTATATTACAATTAATTCATCAACTGGGATGATTAAATGCCGTTCCGTTATATTTGATGCCTCAACTAAGGCTATCAAATAGGCTGTCCCGTTATATCTGGCGCAACAACTAGGGCTCGAAATAAGCTAATTAGAGCTTGAAATACCCCACATACCTGAGAGATGTGTAGTATATTTATTGATATGAGATGTATAGTTTAAAGAAAATTTTCATTTGAGATCATATAAAGATACATTCCGTTATATCTGGCGCA
This sequence comes from Epiperipatus broadwayi, assembly GCA_028023455.1. NCBI lineage: Eukaryota > Metazoa > Onychophora > Udeonychophora > Euonychophora > Peripatidae > Epiperipatus > Epiperipatus broadwayi. Next base: position 163,153 of record JAQFVV010006263.1, read on the forward strand.
ACAACTAGGGCTCGAAATAAGCTAATTAGAGCTTGAAATACCCCACATACCTGAGAGATGTGTAGTATATTTATTGATATGAGATGTATAGTTTAAAGAAAATTTTCATTTGAGATCATATAAAGATACATTCCGTTATAATATATATATTTATTGCGTTTGTTTGTGTTGTGTATATTGCTGGAAAATGTTTTCTGGTTCATGCAGATTAATTAAATGAAACTTATGTAAAAAATTATAATCATTTATTACAAGTGCGCTTACATAAACAATGATATAAGTATTGTCAATCATAAAAATAAATAGTTACAATTATTACTTTTATTGCCTAGTATTGAAATGCTAGGAATAAAAGTGATGATTGTGTTGACTAATACTCTGAAGATTACTCTTTCAGAAAATCAAATCTTGCCTTATGAAAGATCTAATATGTATTTAACACCAAGAGCTTCCTGATATAAACTCTAGCTTTTCTAATAACTATAATATAATCTATGCAACCTGATTCCAACTAGATTTATAATATCATAAATTACTATTCAGATAGCAATTCCAGAATCATGATTTATAAAATAAAAGTAATTTAATTGTCTTCAAATGGGTTGCAATATTTAAAAGCATCAGCCCTACTATAATGTAAACAATACCAAAGTCAATCGGCATTGGTCATTTGCATATTTGTTAACTAATCGATCAACTGTATTATTTGTTGAATCCATTTATGAAAGATTTCTATCTATTGGATAAATACATTAGTAAAGTAAGATTTAAGTCAATAATATTCCCCCTTCTGGTTAAAGTTATTTTTGAAATACAATCCTTGAGTCATCTTATTGTTATCTCACCATTGTTTGGGCTGGGTTCTGTAGATTCTTAGTCTGTTTCCTCTGGAGACTATTATTCTACTTGGATCATCAGTATCTTGTCTGCAAGACTCTTCACTTCTGTGGACATGCATTTCCATAGTTATGTCACATTGAAATTTATAATTTCAGTATTTAAAGTCCCCTACCACAATGTAAGCAGTATTGAATTTATTAACCAAGCCAATTTTTGACCAGTTATTGACATTGTTTTTTTTTTTTTGTATCTAAATGATCGGACCTATTATTTTTTGAATCCAACTTCGTGAACTTCTAATCATTGGACAAATTCATTATTGAGATAAACTTTATACAATCTATAACAGCCTGGGAATAAAATAGATATATTATGCTTCTTGATTTTTTTTAAATCATATATAAGTTGTTGTTTTTTTCATATGCCATAGCATCGGCTGGGAGGCGAACCCACAACCATCTGCAACCAACTACTTGCTTGCAAGGCAGCTGCGATGCCCTCTCGGCTAACAACATTGCACATGAAATTAAAGAAGAATGAATACACTAATTAAAGTAATAAAATTCAGATGTTTTGAAAAAAAAACATTAGATGGATATATATATACTTTTCCTTAAGCAAAAGATTGAATCATATTTAGTACTAGTAACAGAAATGAGCTTTTCAAGATGTATAAACTGAAACAAAGACTTTTAAAGTAGTTCTAAGTAGTTTAAATAATAATAATTATCAAATTACTATGAACAGCATTTTACTTAAATATATATTTTATGAATAATTTGGTTATTCACAAAAATATAGTTCTTTTAAAATTATTTGACCAAAAAATTCTCTTTTATAAAAACACAAACAAATGGATTAGTTTTGAATTGATAATACAAATTCATTCACATTTTTCTAATTAATTTAAGTAATATTATTATCATTTTATTCTAGTTTTGCTATTGTACCAACAGAACAAAGAAAAATATCAACGAGATTAAAATGCAATAAATTCAATTACGTTTCATTTAAACAAACAAAATTCCAATGTCAAATATTATCATGCAGAATAGAAAATATTTATTTGCTAAAACATGGCAGTAAAATTTCAAAGTAAAATGTCAAAATAAATTATAATATAAAAAATAATAAATTTCTGATATCTAACAAACATCAAACATTAGCTTTTCTTTTGTTGTTGTGTTGGAAAAGAGAATGAGTAAAATATCATATCTTTAATTTCTCAATAATACTGAAAATTTTAAAATAAAATTTAAATTTCTGACATATTTAAATTAAAAAAGACCATCTCAAATTTAAATATTTTCATACTATGAATGATTTTGAAATGCATAAATTAGTCTGTAATGATAATAGTGCTATCTGAAAATTTCTAGCAGTTAAAGCAATAATATTATACTAGTCAATTCAATACAATATTATAATGCAAAATGATGCATTATTATTTTATTCACAAATCTTCTAAATATTTATCAATAATGTAAAGGCCACTACATGTAAAACAGAACTTTCTTATAAACTGTTGATCTGCAGTTTAGAAATATCAAGATTTTAAGGCTTAGCAAAACCATATGAGTCTCAAAATTGTTTTAACAGCAGCAATACATTCTGTCGTTATATTAAAACAGACAAAACTCTCTATATGTATTGCCACTCAGTGCAAGGCAGAGTAATCAATGGATGCCAGAAGGCTTGTGCATAAAATCCCCACATAGTGTCTAGTCATCCAATATCCCCAGACTAGTTTCTGGCTTGTGACCTTTGTCAGTGAGGAGCCTTGAATCTGTGAGCACTGTACCTAGATCTTAGGATCTAATGCAACCCTCCAGCAGCCACCTTTTATCTCTATATAACTACAAAACTATGAGTCTTAAATTGAAAACACCATAATATTTTCAATCCAAGCTTATTAGCTTATACAGTCATATAGGTCTGAGCTCAGTGCAGTACCTTTACATTTTGGTGACTGGTTCTTTAATAACCATAGCCACCACTATTCTATTAGGCAGGATTGGTTTTTTAAGTCAATAAACATCACATGATCACCATTTCTTATGATTGCCTATAACTTATTAAAACAGGCAAAACTCTCTATATGTATTGGCACTCAGTGCAAGCCAGAGTAATCAATGGATGCCAGAAGGCTTGTGCATAAAATCTTCATTTAGTGTCTACTCATATAAGCAAGCATAAAAATGGTGATCATATGATTATCATTATATTCTAAAATATCCATGTAACCATGATTAACTTAAAAGCATCAGATCCTAATGGTAAGTAAATCCTAGACTAGATGTTGTTTACATATTTCATCAACAAGAAACAGTGAACACATTCATCCAAGAGGCACCATTATTTTTATATTATTTTAGCCATTGATCTAAAAGATTTTAATACCAAGCTGACTTGTCTGTATAATTATATAAATCTATCATTAGATTAGCAACTATTTATTTTAATAACTTCAGTTGTGTGTTAACTGCAGAAATTGATTACTGGCAAAAAAAAAAAAAGATATATATATATATCTATATATATATATATATATATATATATATATATATATATATATATATCAAACAAAAGATTATATGATTTCCCTATCATATTTAATATCCCAATAAATAGAAAAAAATATCTATCTAACAGCAGGTGACAACAGACACTACATGATTGCACTAACAACAAAATACTCAAATTTATTTTAATATATTGATCTGATTAACTCTTAAAGTTTTTAATCAAAGCTATTTTGCCTATATAAAGACCTAAATAGTATAAAATGAAAATGTGACCACTGGTTAAATGTGTATAATTCAATTCTTCTTATTGATGAAGACCAACAAATAAAAATTCATTTGGGATTTCGTTAACACAACCACCCAATATTCATTGGTAACTCAATCTTACATAGACGACTATACAATTGAGTAGTAGAGTATAGATTACTGATGTTAATGTAAATGTTAAATAAAAACTAGGATAATAATACAATAATTTGTTTAATATATAACTTCTGTTATAATTTTTTTTACAAAGTTTTCATGAAACAAATGACATCTGGTAAATTCTGAAGTTATAAAATATAATTTGAATGATATCAATGTAGATTTTTACTCTCATTACATTTCTGATATTTACAATTAAATTGTTGCGGATAAGAAAATAAAGACGACTTTTCTAAAAACTGAGAACATTTTATATTTAATATTGTTAAGTTGAGATATTGTTTTTAAAATAAAAAATGTTCAAAGATAATTTTTTTAAATAATTATATTATGTTCGAACAATCAATCGATAGGTCAGATTGAGCTTCATAAAAAAACTTTTAGCTCTCATGACCACCACTCTATCACTGCTCTAAATCACACACAGTATCTCAAAAAATATAACATTATTTTTTTCATATGTTATAATATCAGCCGGAAGGCAAACCCACGATAACTGTCTGCAAGCAACTGCTTGCTTGCAAGGCTGCTGCACTGATCTCTCGGCTACCAACGCTTGACAAATTTTTTTTTAAAATTTTTTTACATTGTTTAAAACATTAAAAGATAAAAAAAAAAAGGTAATATTTCTACAATTTTTTTTTTTAAAAAAATTACTTGTAAATAATAAAAAAAGAAAATTCTGAAAAATATTTTATTGCTATTGTACTAATTATGAAAATAAATTTTAAAAACTTATTGTTTTATATATGAAGCATGACAAATTTAATAAAATGTTTTTAGCAAGGAAAAGACTAGAAAGAAAATTTTAAAATAAAATTTTTTGATTACAAATTAAATATATTTATTTAATAAATTTTATTCATTTAACTTGATTACTTTATATATGAATGTTTGTTTATATATATGTTATGTTGTACTGGAATTTTATATGATTTGCAGAATAAGATCATAAACATTGTAAATTCTAATCTGACTATAGCAGAATAATTCCAAATATGTATAATACTGTAAAAGTATAAAAAAAACATCTTTAAAACATATTTAAGTACAAAATCGCACTATATCCATGGACATATGTCAAATACTGTGTATGAATATCTGAAGTTATGAATAATATTGAAATGACTCCTATATAATAAACATTTTAAACATAGACTCAAATATTTATGACATAATACTTAATTTAAAAATTAAAAGTTTAATATAATCAATAATAATTAATATAAAAATCAAATAATGTACTTATGAAAAACTCACTACATCTAATAAATTGACAAACAGAGAGAATAACCATATGAATAACTAAAGTTAGTCTGAATGTGAGGCCAGGAGAGTTCTGACTGAGAAATGATTGATGATACCTTTTTTCATATAAGTGGTTATAAATTTAAAGTCATGAATTTATTTTTGTTTTTCATTTGATAACATTTTCAGATTTCAAATTATTGAAATTGTGTGTGGTGAGTTCATAAACATAGAGGACAACTGCAAATGTCATTTGCAAAATTATAAATATGTAGTTAGCATATTCATTCAGTATACTGAATGTTTCTTAGATAAGTAAGTAGAAGGATTTGAAATTAGGATTATTAGAGTCATACTCATCCTTCACTCCATATCAAATAATTGATACACAATGTATTAGTCTTATTAAATACCATTATATATTTAACTTACTATGGAAAGCTATAAATAATATAACATTTCAGCAAATAATTTTAAACTTGTCCGAGGTCATCTACAATATGATAGAAGAACAAATACTAGATACATGGTTTGTTATAAAACACAAGCTTTTCAGCAGCACTAATGGCACAATGAATATTTTGATAATACTGTGATTTAAGGTATTTTCAAAAAAAATAACTTAGATTTTATATAAATTATTTTAAAACAAAAGTGATGTCAAAATGTCTTTATATATAACTATAATATTAACCATATCAAAATATAACAGGAATATATATGTTTTCATTTTAAAATGTTGGTGCTAATGCTACTGAGGAACTTATGGTTTATATGTAAAATACATCTAACAAGGTCATAAAATTATTTTATGATGCTGTACCAATCCACAACATAAACTTAAAGAAAATCTTTGTCTAACAAAAAAAAATATCATCTCAAATTATAAAATTATATTGCACATCTATTTGTGTGAATTGAAAAAAACATATATAAAACTAAATAAACTAAGACTTTTTTTGCAAAAAATAATATCTATATATATATATACACTCTGATTTGATAAACCAAAGTTGTCCTGAATAAATAAAATGCTGTATTTAGAATTAAAACAAAAACCTATAATATCAAGATAATATTTCAAAGTCATACAATCACACTTATTTATATCACATAGTTTTCTTATGACAATTATACTTTAAGGCAAAAAGATCTAAAATATTTCTAAAAATATGTTCAAATCACTATCTCAAAGACTGTTTTTTTTCAGCAAAACCTTCTGTAAAAAAATATAAAGTCTGAATTTCAACAATATGACTCAAAAGAATACCCTTTTCAGTTGTGCAGTTTGAAGTTTAGATTTTATATTTATTCACAGAGGACACTGCTAAAAAAACATAACATGTGGGAGGATGATTTGAACATTCTGTATTTGAATTTTCTGTTAGCGATATACACTGGGATATTTTTTAAATATATATACATATCCACACTAGGGTAATTACTCTATGAAGGGTTGATAAAGTGATAACTTCAAAAACTGTTGATGGATGAACATAATGATTCCCAATTGCTAACAATTTGATTATTTATATACTAGTGCAAATAGTAACTAATTCTTGTTTTATAAAAAATAATTATAAAAAAATCATCATTCTTGAAATAAAAAAAAAATTATCTCTATTATATTTATAATCTAAAAAAAAGAATATTATTAAAAAAAAGAGAGGTATTAATTAAAGAATTTCATAGTTTAAAAGCATAAAAAAAGACAAAAAAAAAAGATTAAACAAAATGAAATGCATTTAAATCAACAGTACAAAGATGTTAAAAAGGAGTATATCAAATAATGCGATCACTTTTAAAAGCAGAAGAGATTAACAAATTAAGTTTTGTGATTCTAATATTTACAGAAAAAAAACCTTAATTAACAACAGAATTCAGCTAAAATTCTTCAAAAAAACTATTTTCTATAATAAAAACTCCTTATTATAATAAAGAATAAAAAGAACAAAAAAATGAATTTTTCATTGTCCTTTCATCAAAAAAAAGAAGAAAACAAATGATTAAACAATTTTTCTAATAACCAGCCTAACCTTTCAACTTTGGCAAAAAAATGTGGAAAGAGAAAAAATAAATCATTTTATTAGCTTCAGATAACTTATCAAAAAATATAATCTCTAAACTTGAAATTATTACGAGAGGAATTTGTAGTTCTACATTATCAACCCACAGACTTATAAATCTCAAAGATTAAAAATGTTTTACAATGTAAAAATTTATATATACAATTACTCTGAAAATATGGATTTAAAATTTGAGTAGTGAAAATCAAGCTTGAGTATTGTGTTTCAACAATCTAATTTGTGCTAATATTGGAAAAAAAAACTACCTATTTCATCTTATTAATAAAACACAACTAGTTTTTAATAAGGCTAAAAGTTACTTCAGTTGTAGAAAACTTAAAATTTAAATATAAAAAAATTGTATAAAAAAATCACGTTTTTTTTTTTATTTTTTTAAATGTTTAAATTTAAAAAATAGATAATTATTCAATTTTGTACAATGTTTTCTTTTTTAAATCACGGGGACTACAAACTGCATAATATCTCTTATACCACATACAAGTATGATTAGAGACAAAAGACATCATTGCTGGAGTCTTTTGAAATATTGAAAAACCAAGGCATTACTGGAAAAGAAGTATAAATTACAACAAGACTTTTGATTCAGTTGACCATGCTAAATAATAAATTATTTCTAAATAAAGGAGTATACCACAACTTTTCATTGATTAAAATCAATAACATTTCACATGATTTCAGCTTTTCATTGCTGTTTCAGCATCATATTTTTTTTCTATTAACTACTAAAACTTACAGTATGTAACATAGAGGAGTAAAGAAAACAACTTTTCATTGTTTTATGGCAAATCTTTTTATGGAACTGAAAGCTAAAGTTAAATCAGATTATGATAAATCAGACCGATTTCATATTGACAAAGAAATTATAAAGGGTTGCATATTATCACCCTAACTTTTCAATTTATATAATGAATCCATTGAATAAAGATATACTGTACATTGATTCAGGCAGTGGAAAAAATAGCTGAAGAAAAAAAAGACTTCAAAAGAAAGATAAACATCTGAGTGGAAAGATAATACTATTATTAAATATGAAGAATACAAATTCAAAACTGGTTATTTCCTTTGATTGTACATCAATAATGAACAGAATAGCATAGACTATATGCAAAAGATTTATTAAATAATATATCTTTAAATGCTAAGATTCAAGCTGCAGTATTTTTTGTGACAATCTATGAATGTGAAAGTTGATTCCGAAGAAAAAAAATTAAGAAGTGGTAATTTTTATTTATAAAAACAAAAATAAAGGAAGCATTAATAATTTTTTTAAAAAGTCTTTGAATGAATGATAATAAAGTGATAGATTTATTATTAAATTAAAGTGCATAAAATAATACACATGCATATATATAGTTATTTTCACAAGTAATATTTCACAGTTTCACACAATATTATTAAAACTATCAGATGAAAACAATAAGAGTAAAGATTAAATGACTAGAATAGTTTTCAATGACTTGAAAAAAAAAAGATAAAATAAAAGGTGTTGATAATGAATTAAAGAATACTGTTAATTCATAAATATCTTGATCATATTATTAATGCAAATGAAAGCATAGAAAAGTGCTTTCAGAAAAAATAATATAATATTAAAAGACAATAAATATATTGCCTGAAAATGATGGCTTTCAATAATCATAGGTTTAAGACTTAAACATATAATAATAAGGCACTGTACCAACTATAGACCACCCAACAAAGTATAGAAAGATAAATGTTGGAATAAGCAAGTAAAAAATGAAAGTGAAAGACATGGTTGATGGAACAATTAGGTATTACTGACATTACTAAAATATTAAGAGGCTAAAATGAAGTTGAGATAAACATGTTGATAGTAGAAATAACACTAGTCATTGCAAGGCATTTAGAAAGACACAAAATGTAAAGATAGCCAAGATAAAAAAATTGGTTAGAGTAATATGGAAAAGGGAAGTTATGAATTAGAGTAACTCAATTATATTTAGAGATATTTTCATTCTAAATAGACTGTTAATGATTAAAAGAAATAATGATAAGTATTTAAATTAATTATAACAATAGACAAAAATTAATTTAATAATATATAATAAAAATAAATATATATGAATTATATAATGGTGTGAATTATAAATTTACTCTGCAATTACACATTCCCGAGCAAATATTTATTGATATTAATCACTTTTCAATAAATATTTAATTGACTATTAATCATTACTTATTATGTTATAATTATTAAATTTTGTTTAACTTTAGATATAGACTTTAATAAATTTTAAATACATCTATAATACATTTTACATGTATGCATAATAATTCCATTTCCATTGTTCATTTCTTTCTTATCATCACCATTGTCTTACACTTTCTAAAAATTATGAACAAACAATTTAACATTTCAATGTATAGTGATAAACACTGAGGAGGGATGTTAATGTTTTGTGAAAATGCACTTCAGCCAAGTAGATTTCTTTAGTTAGGCCAAGAAGATATTTTATTTTTTATTAATATAATAGAATACTATGTCTTTTTTAAAAAAAGTTTACTTATATAGATAAAAAGAAAAATGATAATTTAAATACAAAACATTTTAAATATATTATTAAAAAAGTTATTAATTAATTAACAAACACAAATTTGAATTATATAATAAATTAAATAAAAATCATCTACTAAAAACATAATATAAAGTATGGTTTTAAATTAAATAAAAATATAAGAATATTTATTTACTTATTTATTTAACATATTGCTGTAAATCATTGTACTCCACAATAAAGTTTGTGAAGTTGAAATATTGTTCACAGTTGACCAACAAGCATCTCATAGAATTTCTAAAAACAGCTTTAACAAATTATATGCCAAATTTCAAAGATTTGAGCAATGGACTTCATTAAATGTTATACTTTTTATTAATGAATTTTCATTATTGTATTTTATTTTTATTATTAAAATTTAAAAATAATTATTTTGTATTTTATTTATTTCTCTTAATTATATTTTCTTATATTTTTTATATAGCACTTAAAACTTGTGTAGAATATGTCATCATATAAATTAGGCTAGATAAAATTTGACTATATGTATTTTAATATAGAAATAAAACAAACTCCTTTTTAAAACTTGCGATTCATATGACTATAAAGATGAAAAAGAAATCCAATGTTTCAACTAATTCATATAGTCTTTTTCAAGGTACACTAAAATAAAATAATATATATATAATAATAAACATCACATATTCCAAAAAAATAAAAATAAAAAAAATATTAAATTAAAAATTACAAAATATATTCATAACCAAAAATTTACCTTATCTTCCACTCCCCTTTTTGTATTACAAACAATCACAACCTAAACACAAACATTTTATTCCATTTTTTTTTTTAAAAAAAAAAAACTATATATATCCTTTAAAACATTTAATTAAAAATCTATTATTTTCTTTTCTCTTTTTCCATTAACATCCTATTTAATTCTGGTTTTATTTCATTAATGTATATACCTTCCTTTATCATCCTTTCATTGTATGACTTAATACATTCCAAAGGCTTTATTCCAAAATCCCCATGCTTAAATCTATTCATGTGAATGTAAACAGCAGAATTTTTATCACCTAAATGCTGTTTTAATCTAGTTTTTAATTTATTCTTACTAGTCCCAATATATGTCATTTCTACATTCTTTCTAAAACAATTCAAACATTTTATCAAATAAATTGAATTCATAATGTCTAACCTATTATACTCCCTATTATTATTAATTAAAAAAATTAAACTTGCTTTCTTTTTATAAACTGGACAAATTGAAACATTATATTTCCTATTAATCATTTTAACTAATTGTACTTTAAAAAATACATCTTGATATTTCAAAAGTTACAATAATCAGAAATACTTCTTTTCACACTTTTTTTGTATGATGTGCAAGTTTGTATTATCAGTTATTTATATTACAGTGCAGAGGTAATTAATTGCATTGCTGCTTTCACCAATTCTTTTGCTGTGCATAGTATGCATGTAGCAAGTTTTCATTTGGCAGTCATAAAAAATAAAGGTATGAGTTTTATTATCTTTTAAAAAATTATGTTAGCCAAATAAATTGTTACCATTTATTTCACTAACTTATGAATTAAATTATTATGTGAATTATTTCGATACCAAATAATTCATTTTAATATGTTTGCAACTTTACAAACAATTCAATAAACTCATCTATACTAAACTTAATATTTTTGACATAAAATTTAAAAAATCTTAGTTGTTCAATTAATTGCTTTAAAATCTTAAATATTATTCTTAAAGTATAAAACTATAAGCTGCTGATTTATATTTTTTACAGCAATTTTTCAATAATTTTTAATTTATAGAAGATTATGAAAACATTTTTCATTATTGTACTGCAAATCTTTAAAAAGTTTAAACCAATATTAAAATATTTATTTTAAATTATGATCTGCTTTGCAAAGAAATCAAAAAATTCTAACTATTTTTTCATAGGATGTCCAATTCAAAATGAGAAAGAGATATGGGAAGAAGATATCAAATTGGTAGTATTCAAGAAATAAGAAAAAAATACAGCTGAAAAAAAAGTACTTTGCACAAATTTTTAAGAATTTACAATCATGACACAGAATCAAAAAGGACCAATCAAAAAGATGAAAATATTCATATAAATAAAAATGTCTCACTCAAAGATGTTCAGGATACTGAAGCTGGAAATATAGTATATATTTCTGCTTCACTTAGTGCCAATGCCATCAGCACTAGTATGGTTTTGAACCCAATCTTGTATATTAACTGACACCATCTCATAATAAGTGGTAGTATATTTATAATCAATATTATAATCTTTTATCTAACTTATATTTCATTAAAACTAATCTTTTTATAATAGTTTATTTATTTTATATTTGTAAAAATGTATATTGTGTTTATTTTATTAAATTGCCATTAAATAAATAATTGAATCCTAGATATCTATAAAATGTTAGAAATATTTTAAAGTCTTTCATTAAAGTCATTTTTTTCAATTAATCAGTTGGTAACATTTTATATTTATCTTTTGATAAAAGTACATTAAAGGATCAATTATGCAAACAATCTAATATTTGTAAGAAATATTTTGTAAATTTGTATTTACATTTTATATCAGATTTGAAAGTCATCTTATTATTTATAGAATGTACCAAATTCCTAAAAATTTTGTGAATAAAGTTTACATTTTCTCTAATCTAAATCTTAATTAAATAGGCTTTGTTAATACGATGACTGATAAACTTAATCATGCTTGCTGCTGTTTTCTTTTAATTAGCAGAGTGAACCCTTGGGGCATGTTGAAAATAGGATTGTATATTTCCTGCCCAAGCAGACACCAACCTCAGAGAACCACTTAGAGCCATTGCAATTGGTAGTTGTCAATATAGATGGAATCCTAATAGATAAGGCCAGATTAGATAAATAATAGAAAATATTGATAAGGGATTGAAGAACAGTTCACTGAAGAGAGTATTTATAGTATTTGGTGCCTAAAGAATGAGGGAGTAAAAAGATTGGCCATTTCTTTTTCGGAGGTCTGCTTCCACCAGCTCATCACAATGCCATTCCAGTGCTCTCAACACCTAGCCTGGAGACTGTATTGTGTCAAGGAATCCTACTAAATGAATTGATTTTATAACTGCCTGTTTCTACCAATTGGTTCTGAGGTAACCTCCAATTTGCCGCAAGCCTATGATTCTAGCTTGAGTTGTTTTCTAAATCAATGTTAATTTATATTATATATATATATATATATATATATATATAATTAACATTGATTTATATAGTTGTACATATATATATATATATATATATATATATATCTGTAATGTTTGTACAACTTAATTTTAAAATGCATCTTTTAATTTTTTTCTCTTAAATTTAAAAATATCAATTCTTATAAAATCTCACATTAAATTGATGCAGAAAATTTAAATTAAATTTTTGTTGCTTTATTTATAATATTGACTTATTGAAACTGCCATGTATAAAACTCAATGAGCAACTAACTTTAATCCCTCTCCCTCTTATTTTCTCCAGTTAAAAATCATTTTAGGAGACTTATTTCCATTGAATTAATTAATAGAGGCAGCTCATTTAATTTTGTACCTTATAGTATACATTTATTTTAAATGACTGAAATTATTTTAAAAGTTAGGTATCTTATTATCCCCAACTTAAAAAGGCTCTCATAGTTATTTCTGAAAGGATAATGAATTTTATTAAATCAGTTAAGTAAAATCTGTCCCAATTTCTGTAAAATAAATGTCTTGAAAGAAAATCATTGAAAGCACATCTATTATAGTGTTTTATCAGACATGTTTCATACACATATATTTTTATTTGTCAGTAAAATATTAAGATTGTGATATATTGTGTTGTCAAATTTCACCAGAAGTGAGTTTGATATTTAAAGCCCAGTCTGTTTATATTAATTAAAAGACTGATTTATTTTGTAATCTTCCATGATGAATTATTTGATAACTTACTAATACATTAAATACTTAGAAAGTGTGGAAGACAATTTATTCTAAATTTAGTTTTAATACTTGCCTTTCCTTTTTATATTATACTTTATGATCCATTCTTTAATGGCCCAAGGTTTCTGTGGACTTCCTATTACGTCAGGGAACCGATTATTTTATTCAGGAATTAAGTTATTATGATCATTAGTGATCCACTATATATATATATATATATGTCTAAGGCATTATATATTTTGTAGTTACAACCATTGATTTATTATTATTGTTCTTGATGCCCTCTTAGGACCTTCGGAATTTTAAATATGACCAGTTCAATCTTTTTACTTTCCCGCAAAGTAGACGTATTTCCTACTAAGGGACCCTTTTCAGATATTGCCATTAAAATATGTATGGGAAGTCCAGCACACCAAATCTATTATTATTATTCAGAGACATGTTTTGGCTGAAGAGCCAGCATTTCTCATCATCTACCTGTATATACCAGGGATTTCTTTTAGCAAAGCCACCTAGAGGTTCGTAACAGACCTCATCTATTCTTTTGTTGTAATCTATAATATCATGCTGCCTTTATCATTATATATATTTATTTATTTACAAACCTGAAATGCTCTCTGCCGTGATGGCACTTCCTTCACAAACCAATCCTGTTAATTATTAAATCTGATTATCTAATTTAAAATGAACTATTTGCTTTCCACACTCTTTATAGACAACATTTAAATGTAATAGTGTTTTAAATACACATCGTTCATGTCTTGTTATATATATAGAATAGATTTATTTGTAATTTTATAAAGAGGGCTAATGATATTTTACTGCTGATTGGTTCTTGGCAGACCAATTAACAAATTTTTACATTGTTATCAAAGCCACATCAAAACGAATTCAAGAAATATAATAACCTAGTTGTATAAACAAAACTCAACTTATTTTGTATAACAATAACTCAATTTCTTAATAAATTCCTGTAATATTATTATTTTAAATTAGCTTAGTTTGTCATCACTCCAAATCTCTAATATTAATTACCATAGTTATTTATAATATTTCTTTGATTTAAATTCACTTCTTTGTAATGTTACCAGAAAGAATTACAATTATTACGGTTCAAATGATTAGTAATTGATATCAAATCACATCTGTACCATTTTGCAATTGTCAGAATTCAGTCAATCATTAATTTCTCATATTAACCCTTTATTATTTCGAGTCTCTTTGTGAAGTGTGACCTCCATCTGGGATGGAAAAAAACCAAGCACTGCTAGTGTCATCTCAAACGTTATCCATTAGTCAGAGAGTCAATAGTTCAGGCAAATAGGTTAGAATTCACTATTCCCCTGACATCTGTATCTTGTGTATGGTTGGATTCAAGGTACTTTTGCTTGGATTATTGGTCTTGTGAATGAATACACGATTTTGACCAGCACAATACTAACAATGATAATAGATAATCCTGAAGAATCACATTTTCAAGAAGAAAATGATACTGTGGAAATAATTCAATGTGCTGTGCCTAAAAATAAAAAAATAGTTAATGAACTACTAAAGATAACAGATGACTCTGTTACTTGGCTAGAAAGAATGGCCAGCAAATAATAAATTATATAATGAAAAAAGCACTACCAAAAATTCTTTGGGATAAATTTCCCCACCAAAAAATGGAACTTATTTTTCAAAAAGTAAATTTAAAAGAAAACTTCCAAATGATGAAATCACATATTATCTCAGGACAATATATTCTGATAAAAAAATAAAATACTTTGTTTTTATAATCATCTTTTCCATGAAGATATAATTGCTTTTTCCACAACAGGATTCAATAATTAGCTGAATACCCAAATTAGCAAAACATAAAAAAATCAAATTATAAATATGTGACTTTTTTTTTTCCGCATTAAATAGTGAAGCTATAACTATATGAATAATGTATAATAGGTCTGCTTAGCACTTTTGAGATTCAATGTTGTAATCTCATACTCAAAGCTTTGTGAATGAAGACTGTTGTGATTATGCAAATGAGTTTGAATTTTTAATTAGTTAGTCAATTATTTGGGGAGAACAAAGCATGCCTCTCTTCTATTAATGGCACTAATATCATTTGCTATGTAGAAAGCTTCTTTAACTTTTCTTTTGGCATCTCTTCTCTGTACAAATTATTTGAGCAGAACTGGGTTTGAATATATGGCCTGTAGCTGCTTGGTGGTCCCAGAATACTGATGTTCCTTCATTTTTATTTTTAACCCTGTTGTATACATACCTGTGTTGGTAAATTCTTGTATTAAGGTTAGCCCGAGTCTCACCATAGTAGGATGCATGGCAGCCTAATTGAGGGCATGCCATTTTATAGACCACATGAGAGGCTTGATCCTTTTCCATTTTATCTTTTGAATTATTTATTAGTTGGTTAGTACTGGGGGGTGTTCTGAAGCTAAATTTGAAATTGTTAGACAATTTTTTTGCAATATTTGAAGTTACGTTAGGTATAAATGGAATTGGTAGGTATTTCATATTGTCTTTAGGCTGTTTGCTTCTGAGTTTTCTATAAAATGTTTTTATTCTCTGATTGATTGTATTGGGTTTAAAGCCTATTTAGTCATTTCCTTCATATATTTGTCAATGTTATTTTTCCTATCTGCTATGTATTTACATAAATGGTAATTTCTGAATAGGAAAGCATTCATACCTGCCCATTTATATGTATTGGGGGTGTTAGACTTTGGAATTGTGTAACCTCTTATGTGTACTGGTTTAACCAACATTGACAAATATGTAAAGGAAATGACTAACATAAGCTTTAAACCCAATACGACCAATCAGTGAACAAAAACATTTTACAGAAAACTCAGAAATAAACAGCCTAAAGATAATATGAATTACCTAACAATTCCATTTATACCTAATGTAACTTCAAATATTGCAAAAAATTGTCTAACAATTTCAAATTTAGCTTCAGAACTCCTCCCAGTACTAACTGACTAATAAATAATTCAAAAGATAAAATGGAAAAAGATCAAGCCCCTCATGTGGTCTACAAAATGGCATGCTCTCAATTAGGCTGCCATGCATCCTACTACGGTGAGACTCGGGCTAACCTTAATACAAGAATTTACCAACACAGGTATGTATACAACAGGTTTAAAAATAAAAATGAAGGAACATCAGTATTCTGGGACCACCAAGCAGCTACAGGCCATGTATTCGAACCCAGTTCTGCCCAAATAATTTGTACAGAGAAAAGTGATGCCAAAAGAAAAGTTAAAGAAGCTTTCTACATAGCAAATGGTATTAGTGCCATTAATAGAAGAGAGGCATGCTTTGCTCTCTCCAAACAATGGACTAACTAATTAAAAATTCAAACTCATTTGCATAATCACAACAGTCTTCATTCACAAAGCTATGAGTATGAGATTCCAACATTGAATCTCAAAAGCGCTAAGCAGACCTATTATACATTATTCATATAGTTATAGCTTCACTATTTAATGCGGAAAAAAAAAAAAGTCGCATATTTATAATTACAATTTTCACTAGTGAAGAGAAAAACAATTTATTAAAAAAATCAAAGCAATTTTTGATTGCAATATTAAAATGTACAGAATTTCAAGCTATGGAAAGTATAGATAAGATACAACAAAAATTATTACATTAACTAAAAATTGTGATTGTATCAAGTTTTTGAAAGATTATTACCAGTGATACAATTTTTAGCTAAGTGTAATTTGGTATTGAGAATCTGCTGAAACATAATTAATTTATGTAATGAAAACTTTCTAAGAATTATTGAATTGCTTGAGAAATTTGACTCAACAATTCAAGACAACTTTTGATGAATTACCAGTCAACAAAAACAAATGTATGATAATGATTCAAATATGAGAGGAAAAACTTCTGGAGTTGAAGCTACCACTTAAAGAAAAATTCAAGAGCCTTCTTTACAATCTGTGTTTATTAAAATTGTAATCTTCTTTTGAAAGATACAGCTAAAATTTGTCCTGATACATAAACTTTTTTTAATATAATTCAATGCCTTTAATGTTTTATTATCATCATCCACAAAAAGATGATCAATTCTCTATAAATATGCTAAAGGCCTTACTAGGAAGTCTCTTTGCAATACAAGATGGGAAAGTCATATTCAAAAATTACAGTAGTAAAATATCAAATAGACAAAATCTATGGTATAGTTCTCAAAATATCAGAAACATCAGAAGATCTTTAAGTTAAAAGTAATACAAAATCATTTGCACACTCAATAAAAGATTACAAGTTTATGTTTTCTTATGATATACTTTTCCAGGTAAATTTGTTAGCAATGCACTTCAATGTAATTCATTGGATATTTTTGTAGTGCTTTTTTAATTTGAAAAAAAAAAACTATTACATTGATTGACTAGAGGGATGCTGGATTCGAGAAAGGATTAACAAAATATTACAGTAAAATTCCACATCCCTATGGTCTACTAAAAATTCTTAATGATCATGTACTATTAAGATTTATTGTTAATTTTAAAATTATCCATATCAAAATTTGTTAAATTTTTTTCTTTAGGTTCTTCATCCATTGACATACAAAACATAGACACTTGTTAGAGATTTTAAGCAGTCTGTAATTAGTCAAAGACTTAAAAAATAGAAAGAATTGATACAATGGTAAGCTTTAATGTGAAAAATTTATCTTCACACATACCAAGTGATGAAGCATTGTGTATTTTAAGAAAAAGATTAAATGAAGGTAACACAACAAAACAATTTCTTCTATTGGTAGTATAATATAACTCTCAACATCCTGTATAACAACATATATTCAAGACAACACAAAATTCTTCAAAAAAAATCAAGAAATAGCTATGAGTTCACCTATATCATTCATGATCAGCAAAATTTAAGTGAAAAAAAAACTTGAAACCACAGCCATAAATACTATTTCAACACCATCAAAAGTCTGGCTTTGCTATGTTGATGATACATTTTTTATAAGATATGTGAAAAATCACTATTATATACAATCAGAGCATACATCAATATCATAACTCCTTCAATTAAATTCACAATGAAAATAGAACAATAACAAAAATTAGCATTATTCTATGTCAGATTCTCTTATGATAAAAAAAGAGCTATGATTTACAGAAAACTCACACACTCAAGAAAATATTTTAGCATATTCATATAATTGTGGCAGATTTATAAAATATGGAGTTATGCTATTACTATAAAATAGAAGTAAAAAGTTTGTTTGAACACCAGTGATTTTGGAAAAAGAAAAGTCCAACTTACAATAATTTCTCATAAAGAATGGCTATCTATCGGCTAACAGTAAAAAACTTTACATAGACACCAAAATAAAACATCCAAAAAAATATAAATAATAGATACTGCATTATATTCAGATATATTAGGAATAACATGCAAACAATATAATATCAGAATAACTTTCCAAAACGATAGCACATTGCAAGAAATTATAACTTATATAAAACCTAAACTTGAAATGCTGAAAACTTACAACTACATAATAAAATACAATATGAGTGTAGAATGACATATTTGTAAAACCACTTGCCATATGCAAAAAAAAATTAAAAAATACTAAGTAATGATTAGAGAGAAAAAGATGTGCCTAAAAAAACAGCCTAACCAGGTTCTAATGAATATATATCTGATTGGAAAAATACAAAAATATGGAGCAGAGAAAAAAATTAAAAAGAAAGAAATTGAAGAAGCTATTTAATTGCTAATAAATCAATCCAATGATTAACTCTGACTTTAAAAAAGAAAAAAATGGAGAAATGAAAAGAATCCTCATAGATAATCATATAAAATTTCTATTAAGTATTGTCTTTGACAGAATAGTATAATTGAGTTAAAGTATTATTTTAAATTCAGTATTGACAAATCTAAAGGTCACTTGACTGATTCCAACAGTAATGCTATCACTGGTCAGACCAACAACACCTGAAGAAGAGAGAAAAATAATATATCTTGAAACATTGTTATATACTAACTTGTGAGTTATTACTAGTAGTTGAAGATATTTGGGAAATTAAAATATTTAACAAACTCAATAATTCAAAATATAATCTCAAATAAACTACTGTCATCACAAATATTCATACAAACATATATTTCTGCGTAGTTGCATTTCTATGCTATATAACATGAAAAATAGAGTATCATTGTTATTATTTTTTCATTATTTTGTTCGATTCCTAAATATATATAATACATTATAATAATTACATATGCAGTGCAAAATTTAAATACTTTGTTTAATTTCATAGTAAAAAAAAAGTTCCTTAGTTAATGTCATTTTCTAATTGCATCATTTTATTAAAGTAAAACAGGTTTTAAAAGTTAATCATGTTTTTTTTTTTAAAAAAAAAATAAAAATCAATATAACAAAAATAAAAGTCATCCAACAAACTCTGAAAGTACATTTTATAGTTGTAAATATTACAATACATTTAATATACTGTATACAGAAGCATCTGGGCTATATATAAAAATTGATATTCTGAATGTTGTATCAAATATATAATTTTATTTCTTCATTAAAAATTTACAAGATATTGGAATAAAATGAAAATAATTACAGGATGTTAAAAAAAGAAATAAATACTGCATATTAATAAATATTCACATTAATTATAGTCATAATTCTATCAGAAAACATTATTTAGTATTTACAGAAAAATGATGAAATTGTTTTAATGGATGTAAAATGTAGATTAATATTTAATTATTGATTTCTAACTAATAACACTATAATATCTATTTATAAATTTAAATAACTTCAATAATATTGATGATTGTGATTCGATGACATTTTTTGAAGTTGAAAATTTTTTTATTTAAGTTTTATTTTAACAGTAAAAAAACTGTGATACTTTTTATTAATATATAAGTCCAATATATTAAAAATAAATTCAATAATACTCTTCTTAGCTTCTACCACATTCTATAAACCCCATATCAAAGCTTTCATAGGCAGCTAGAAAT
This sequence comes from Epiperipatus broadwayi, assembly GCA_028023455.1. Lineage (NCBI taxonomy): Eukaryota > Metazoa > Onychophora > Udeonychophora > Euonychophora > Peripatidae > Epiperipatus > Epiperipatus broadwayi. Next base: position 183,780 of record JAQFVV010006263.1, read on the forward strand.
GTAATTAAATGTTACATTCCTCCCCTCTCCCATTAAAATCTATTTTTAAAAACTTCAAGTTTTGATTTTGTTACAGTCTGTATCAAAGTAAAAGATTTTTTTTTGCTTAGTAAACGAAAACCTATTAAAAGTTAAATAGACAACCATCCCAATATACCAATTACATTTATTAATTTACAGATATTTAGTTAGTTGTTTTTGTTATGTCTGCTAGTTATACCTACTGGTGAACAATGTATGCAGGGAGCTAACCTTGCCCTGCCAATAAAGGTATACAATAATTATAATCAATAAAGACTAACGCGGGTAGAAATAGTAAAAGCAAATTTAATTATAGTACGTATGCAGAAAGAAGTATTAGTTCTACATTAATATATATTTACAGGAATACATTAATATAATTATATGTTTACATCAATAAACCAGAAGGCATATAAAAACAATAATAAAGATCGATATGATCTACTTTACAGTCCCTATGCTGACTCTTGGATGTTCAGAGGCCAATGATCCACTCTGGACCTACCATGCTAAATAAGCAATATTCAGCGCCTTTCAAAGTTCATCTGCATCAGTAGAGTTTCCAGTTGCAAGTATCACAAAATCTTTACACTGCACTCATTTTCCCTAGTCCTGATTCCCTGGATTTGATTGGTCACATCTTGTCCATCCTGGTCGAATCAATCATCCCAGTTCACTTGCAGAAGATGATTTAGAAGTCATAGTTTGATTAATTATCTTTGCAACCCGATTACTTTTTAATTACATACCTTGTTTATCTGTAAAGTTCTTTCGTCAACAAAACTTCTCATCTAAAGGGATTTGCTTTCTTGCTGTTTTAAAAATAACACAACTATTAAAGTTTAATAAAGTATTTTTTATCCTTCATGTATAAATAACTTTACGTATGTATGTGCGATGATTTATATACCTACATACATTTAAATATTAAATTCACATTTACAATGTTTATTATTATTACTTTGTCTGAATATGTATTTTAATTATACACACACATAAAAATATTTTCCCCAAGTTCGAAGATTATTTATTAGTCCTCAAACTTAGAATATAATCATTTAAATATTTGGGGGTCTTTATTTTCCTTTTTAGTCATTGCTGTGAATTATTTCCTTTTTGTAGTGGTGACTTCTCTGGAGACAACGTATTTAATTGAAGATCAGTTTCTTGGGTGGCACAAATCATAATTTATCATCTCATCAATTTCTGTTGTGTCTAGATTTGGAATCCAGTCATCACTTTTGTTTCTCCGTAGCTGGTTCAAATTTTTTTTACTATTTTTCCATTATCTGTGCAAACTGTCTTGACTTGTTTTGACAGATGGTTAATAACTTTTCCTGATAGTCATCAATTTCTTAGTGTGTCTTTTATCTACATTCTCTTTCAGCTGGAATTTGTATGAACAACTCTATTGTTTGTCACGTTATTTTATTGGCACTATTTTTTCTAGTTTCATTTGCAATTTCCTGCCTAAGTATATTTCTGCTGGCAATTTTCCCGATTTGGCCACTGGGATAGAATGCTGGTGGAGAAAAGCAGTCAACATAGCATCGTGAATTTTCATTTCTCCCATTTTTTATAGATGACTTGAGCCCCTGCACTGCTCTCTCAGTCAGTCCATTTGATTGGGGGTGGTATGGGGGGATGAGTACATGTTTTATTCCCCCCATTCTTGCATTGCCTCTGTGAACTTTTCCGATGTGAAACCTGTTCCACTATCTGAGACTAAAGTTTCTGGGAACCCATGATGAGCAAAAATCTCATACAGAGTGCCAACTGTTACATCTGCACTGGTATTTTTCACTATTTTATACTCAGACCACTATTTTATACTCAGACCACCCTCAATAAGAGTAGACTACAACTAGAAATAAATGATCTTTGAATGGACTGCAGTGGTCTATATGGATGTGTTGCCATGGGTTGTCTGCTTTTGGCCATGTTTCAAAAATAGATGGTAGTGCTTTAGTACATTTCTGGCAGTTATCACATTTCTTTATATATCTTTCTATATTGTCATTGATGTTTGGCCAACATATAATGATATGGGCTAGGGCTTTTGCTCTCACAGTGCTCAGATGTCCTTCATTTTTGTCTCCCCAGCACGGGTATTAGCACTTGGTCACTCCCCAAAATGCATCCTTTACATACCTATAACTGTTTGCAGGCATTCCATAATTGTCTGTGGAGAAAACTTTGATGTTTGTTCGATCATCCTCCTCTGATCTTATTTATTCCACTGATAGTCATTGTCTTCTGTCCATTGAGCTACAATTTTTCTATTTAAGATTTGCTTCTGAAATACATCTATATAATTTATTTCTCTTTCTAATACTGGTCCTTCACAAAGATCAGGCATACATGATAACATGTCTGTGTGCCCAATTTGTTATCCTTTTTTGCATTCCAGATTGTAATCATAACCCACGAGAATGTTAAACCAATGTAATACTCATGGGCTTAAGTTACCAGATGTATGCTTATTTCTGATAATTCCCAGCAGGAGTTTGTGATCATTTATAATAGTAAATTTTGTCCCATACAGAAGATATTGGTGGAATTTTTTCACTCTGAACAAAATTGCAAGTGCTTCCTTGTCCAACTGGCTATAGTTTTTTCCTGCCTTGGACAATGTGTATGAAGCACATGCTATGGGTCACTCTTCCAACTGGGCTGGGTGATTTAGTACTTCCCTGGTGCCAAATTCAAGTGTGTCGGTGGTCAGCATAATTTCCAGATCACTGTTATAATGTACTAATAATTTCTCTGAAGTCAGCAGTGCTTTAGTGCAAATAAATGCTGTTTCTTCTTGCTCATCCCATTTCCATTTGTGGTTTTTCCTCAGCAGATTATATAAAGGAGTGGCCACATGGGGTCTTTTCCTTTTAAAAAGGTTTCAAAAAAATTTGCCAAGCCCAGGAAAGCTTGTAGTTGCTTCACATTTGTGGGTCTTGGTGCTTCTGCTACTGATTTAGCCTTTTTGGGGGAAGGGGATGTGCCACTTCTTGATATAATGTGGCTCAGGAATTTAATTTCCTTAGTTTTCCAAATGCATTTTGAGTATTCAGCTTTGTCTAAATTCATTTAGCCATTCATATATCTTATCTACTTGGCTTCTAAGTTCTTTGTCTATGGTCACTGTTAGGGCAATGTCATCAAAATATGGTATGATGCCAGCCAATCCATTGAGAAGATTTTTCAATTTTTGATTGAAATATGCTAAGGGCTGATGTTATTCTGAATGGTAGTCTTTTACATTTGTATAGCCCAACAAGTGTAGTAATTGTCAGTATTCTAAATGCTTTCTCTGTAACTGGTATTTGATGGAATGCAGTATTAAGGTCTAACTTCGCAAAGAAATTAGATTTTTGCAATGAAATGATAACTTCTCTAGCACTTGGTACAGGGTATATGCTATTGTTTAATGCTTTATTTACATTTACCCTGTAATCCCCAAACAAGTGTATCTGACTGTTAGGTTTAGTTATGATGACTACTGGGGTGTCCCAATCTGACTTTTCAGTGGGTTCCAACACCCCTTTCTTGATGAGGTCATCAATTTCTTTTTCTACTTTCACCTTCTAGGAAAACAGTACCTTTCTAGGTTTGCAAATTATGGGTAGCACTGATGTGCTCATTTGTAATGATACCAGCACAGTTTTAATAATTCCTGGTTCCCCCCTAAATAAATTTTGAAATGAAAATCCATTTCTTTTTCCAACTTGACATTTTGTACAAATGTCAATCTAAACCCTAATTTGTTAAACTACTCACGGTCAATTAATAGATTTATCGGAGCATATACTATGTATAGTAGTAAATTGGCAATTTTATCCTCAACTCTCTTCACTGGAGCTTTAACTATGCCTTTTATTTTAATAGCATTGCCATTTACATATAATGCTTTCATATCAGTTTTTACTATTTCAGGTTTTTGCTTACAATTTTCTATAATGGTCTGCCAATCATGTAGTGAAATCAGGGTTATACCACTTCCACTGTCCACTTCCATGTCTATAGGACAATCATATATTTTAACTTTTATAATTATTTTATCATTAATATTGGTTGCTGTATTGTTGAACATTGCAAACTATTTTTCTTTTCCCTGCAATTTACAGTTAGGACTGTTTCTTGTGTATAGGGTTTCATTTTTTCTCTCCAACACATTTTGTCTACACTGCTTCTTATTACATTATTTACATTGTTTCCATCTAAAACAGCAATTAGTGGTTTTATGTCCTTTTTTCCACAACAAAAACAGATAACAGGGTTTCTACTATTATTGCAATCTTCATTGCTATTGCCATTACTTTCACTATTTTCTGTGGATTTCAGTTCCACTGTTTTGAAAGTTTTGTAAACTTTGGTCTTATTTCCCTCGTTATTGAAGTCTGCATATTTTTTGGAGTGTTCCAAGATGAGCTCATAGGCTTTGTTACATTTTATTGCCTCTGTATAATCAAAATTCATTACTGACAGTAGCTATTGATATAAGATGTTGCTGTTTATGCCTGTCAGAAACTGTTCAAAGAGAACCTCATCTAAGTAAGAATCATACATGCAGTTTTTAGCTAACTCTTGCAGTGCACAATCAAAATACTTGATTGTTTCATTTCTAGCTTGTAAGCAGTGGTAGAACTGTAGTCTAGCAATGTGACATGAAGGAGTGGAGTTAAAATAATTACCCAATTGCTCTTTGAAGTCACTGTACAAGCACTGCTCAGGGATTAAAGGCACTTCTAATCAATTTGCGATTTCTATAACCACTTTACCCAGGAAACATAATATGGTGGTTTTTTTGTACTTATCATTGACTCTATTAATAAAAAAATATTTTTCTATATGTTTGCCATACAATGGCCAACTGCTCATCTCATTTACATTGAATTCACCAATGGCCATGTTCAATTTATCCATTGTACCCAAACTACTGTACTTAATAAATTTCTGCTTTGAGTAAATGACAAATAACAGCAATTTTCATGCATGCCACTCTAACTTTACTACATTTGTACTCTTGACTGCATCAAAGGTTATGACCACCAGTTATAATACCCACTGGTGAACAATCTATGCAAAAAGCTAACCTTGCCCTGCCTATATAAGTATACAATAATTATAATCAATAAAGACTTACATCATCAGAATTAGTAAAAGTAAATTTAATTATAATACATGTGCAAAAAGAAGTATTAGTTACACATTAATATATATTTACATGAATACATTAACATAATTATATGTTTACATCAATAAACCTGAAGGCATACCTTATGCTGACTCTTGGACATTCAGAGGCCAGCAGTCCAATCTGAGAATACCACACAAAATAAGTAATGTTCAGCACCTTTCAAAGTTCATCTGTATTGATAGAGCCTCCACTTGCAAGTGTCACAAATTCTTTACACTGCACTCATTTTCCCTAGTCCTGATTCCCTGGATATAGAAGATTTAGATTTAAGTCTTAGTTTGATTATTTATCTTGGCAGCCTGATTACTTTTTAATTACACACCTTGTTTATCTGTAAAGTTCCTTCATCAACTAAATTTCTCATCTAAAAGGATTTGCTTTCTTGCTGTTTAAAAATAACACAACTATTAAAGTTTAATATTTAATTAATAAAGTATTTTTTATCCATCGTATATAAATAACTTATGTATATAAGTGTGATCATTTATACACGTACATAAGTTTAAATATTAAATTCAAATTTATGTTTATTATTACTTTGTGTGTATGTGTATTTTAATTATACATGCACATAACAGTTTTAAAAATAGATCTAAATATTATTTTAGTTACTAAAATAAGAATATAAGTTTTTTAAGTACTTATGTTTGAAAAATTAAACATTTTTTTTACTTAATTAAATTGTAACTCTAATTAAAATAATAAAGACTGGTGGTTGTGAAAATTTGCAAGAGATCTTTTATAATTTTATCTGGATCATAGAAACTGACAGACTATAGACAATTAGTTTATTGATATTTAATTTGTATTAATAAAATGTATTTATAATTCCATAATTCTAAATTACAAAAAAAAAACCTCATTTTTTAATTTCAATCTGCAAAATATGAGCAAACTGAAATAAAATAGAGATTCATTGTAAATATTATCAGTAAAAGATAAAAATAAAACTTTAAATATTCCACTATAAAAAAAAGATATATCCAACAGTCATTCAAAAAGAAATGATAAATAGAAATAATTTTTTTTTATAATAAACACTGCACTAAAACACCAAAAAGTAATTGTTTGTACAACTTTAATTAGGGTTTTTACATTTAATTTGAAATAAACATGGGGAGGGGGGGTCCAGAAATTAATTAACTCAATCCCTTGCTATTAAAAGTAGGGATTGACTTAATTATTTTATGGACTCTAAGCTTTTCTTTCAAGTTAAGTTTAAATCCCCCAATTATAACTTTAAAAAAGAAACAACTATTTGTTGATGTTTTAGTGCATAGTGAATAAGCATTTATTATTAAAAAAAATTATATCAATTTATTTTTAACTTTTTAGTATTGGTACAGTTTTTCTATATATTATTGTTAAATATTTAGTATTGGAATGTTTTCCATAATTATTCCAATCTCAATTAAAACAAATAATAAAAAAGTTATAATATTTAAAAGAAAAACATCCCTTTAAAATCCATTGCTAAAACCATGTATCTAGTTCAAATAATGCTTCATTTGTCTTGAAGCAGCAATTGATTTAAGTGTGTTTTCATATATACTCTTTTAAATGTTATATAGAAATAACCCAATTGTTGGAAAAAAAATTGGGGCGATTTTTAGAGGAAAGTAAATAAAAGTGATTTTTATTTTAAAATTTGTTACAAATATATATTTTTTATTCTTTAGTATTTGCAACTTATTTATGTTAAGAAATTGATTTCTTTATTTCTTAAAATTTTTCAAAATCATTTATGATAAATGGAAAAGCAGTTCCTATACAAATTTCAAAAATTAAAATGTAAAAAAAGATATTGTTGTTTATATCATGCTCTTGCATGCATTGTGAAAAATTTATTGAAGTAATATCAATGTATTCTAAGTTTGAAATCAAAATACTTGAAATTTCATTTTCTAACTCCCCTGGATTTAAACAACTACCTAAAATATTTTAATGTCATATAGCATTGCCAGTGATTATAACAAATACTAAAATTTGAATAAATTCTATTGAATATAAATATATTAAACATTTATTTTAAATGTTATCCAAATAAACTTTGAAGTAAACAAACAGGTTCTAATTTAAATAAGTGTTTAATAATAAAAAAATATATATCCACATATATGAGATAATAGTTTCTTCAAGTTCAAATCATTCTTCATCTGCCTTGAAGTAACAATTGTTTTGCCTGTGCTTTTATATATACTCTATTAAATGTTATATAACTTAAATATAACTCAAACTCCTGTTGAAAAAATTTTAGGAGAAATTTTTAATGAAAAGTAAATAAAAGTGTTTAACTAAAATAAATAAATTGAGATGCAATCTTCATCAGGCAATGTCTGAATTTTGTCATTTTTCCATAACTATTATTATATTCTGATAAAGAATAGTTGATTATTTGTTTACTTATAAATATTGAAGAGTTAGTCAAATTTACTGTAAGATTATTTGAAAAAAAAATTATAAGCCTATTTAAAAATGAAGTTTATTTGGTCCAGTTTCAAATTCACATGACTGCACATGATGCACTATCATTGTATCATGAAACCTTCCTCATTGACTGCACCAATTTATTAATAAAAAGTGCTGCTCTAATCTGTACAAAATATAATTATGATTCATTATAAAATAAATTGCAGAAGTTAGTTAAGAAAATTTTTTTAACGCATACGTGTTGGTTTATTGTATTACCAAAAAATAAACGATCTTAAATAAACTATATAAATTAGTTGAATTAGCCAATAAATGAGTTTTTCATTAATTGGATACAAGTATTTTATAAACCAGTTATAAATCAAATAAAAATAATTATAATTATTATTCAATTTTACATTATAAACCAAATTTTAGTTTGGGGTGTCTTTTATTGCTAATTAATATTGTTTCTTACCACCATAACAAATTTTAGATAGTTCCTGTGCATAAAGTTTTCCATTTCAAATCGCAAATAGAAATATACAAAATTTATTTAATAAAATTAAAATATTAAAATAAATTATATGATTATTATTTCATTCATTTAATTCTATTTTCATATCTTAAATTTTTAGTAGAAAGAACCTTATAATATAATAGAATTTGCCTGCTAATAATTTAGTTTCACATTCTGAGTGAACTACAATTTTTTCCAGATACAAACAAATATTCAGTTTATTCAGGTAGCTATCCTGTAACCATCACAAGAAGTTACAATTAACTGAAAATTAACTACAATTATGTCTGATTCCAATATTGAAAAGAGAATGATACAATATAAATGGGGCATAGACTTTTTTATAGTTCCAACAGATCAGAAACTTATAATAAATGAAAAATACCTAGCTCTTAATATTCACTTAGCTATCAAATTCTATATACAGAAGTTATACAAAAGAAATTAGCACTATATTTTTGAAAATAAAGCTGTTGAAATACTGAATCTGTTTGAATTTAAAAGAGATTGGAATTACATCTTATTGTCAGGAACATCAATATCAAATATTACTGGAATATTCACTATTTTATAACTGATAATCTTAATAATTACGACTGCATTTTCTAAAGAAAGAGGAGTTAGAACTATCATGACCAACAGCTGCCAAAAATCAATGCTTACTGATAAAAATGGTAGACTGATAAATTGTATTATGAAGTATTGTATCCAAATAAATAATATCAGAGCAGAATAAATTACTGCAGATGTTAACACATCATAATGCTCCAGATCATTATTCATCAATCACAACCATCATAAAAAATATTTGTAATCAAATTGCTATTTAAAAATCATTATTTTTCATTGAGAATATGATGTGAAGTAATAGTATCATAAATTAAACTGAACAATAAATAACTGAAAATGTGTCATATGATAAGACAAACTATAGATTTAATTTTTATAATTACTGAAAGAGTTTATGCCTGGAAATGGCTAAAACAAACATATCAATTACACTGTCTTCTTTCAACTGTAAAATATGACAGTGGAAACATCATGATTTGGGAAAACAAATACTATGATATTCTCTTCATTCAATCATTAAACTTCACAAACATATTAGACAATATAAACAATTTGAAGAACCAGATTCATACTATATTATAATCATTGTTTCCAAATAACATTATCATTTTCCAAAATGATAGCTATTTAATACATAAAATCCATATAGTCAAATATTTATTGAAAAAATATAAGAGTAATAAATATTACACTATCTCATTGCCTTTTTAATAATTGATTTCAATATTAGTGAGAATATAAAGTTGACATCTTCCATGAGAAATGATTTAATATTCCTCTAGATATAGTTTAAATGCAAAAATTATAAGGAGTTTTGAAATAAAGTGGTCCTTTTTCATATTAATAAAAGTATTACATATGTTTCTGTTATTTTCTTCTCTGTATATTTTTAATTAAAAAATCAATTTAGCTTAATAATTACAGACGAAAGTTGTCCATATATGCACAAACAATAGGATAATTTTAGATTCCATCTTGATAAAAATTAACATGATTATTGAATACTGAATTAAAAAATAATAATAAAAGTCAAGAATTAAAATAATCAAAAACCATAAACAGATTTTTGTCTCAATTCTAGAGAAGAGATATTATTTTATAGCAAAAATTTAGATTCCATATTCAAATAAAACTTTCTGATTACCCTGGTGCTTCTAAAATATATATCTGTCAGCACCTTTCTAGATAATTACATCTATTAGATTTTCAAATATTTGAACAAACCTTTTATGAATTCTATGACATGGTCATTTCTTGACAGAAAGTCATATTTAAAAAAACATATGAGAATTGCTTTTAACTGGAAATTAATCATGAACATTGCATTATAATACATTATTTCAGCATTGACTTTTTTTAATTACAAATTTAATAATCTGAGGTAGATCTGTAAATGATACTGATGAAAATTTCATAAATCAAAAAGAACTATAAATATAGAATATATCTTCTCAATATAAATATACCAATCAACCATAGTGCTTTTAATGAAAAAAAATTCACTGACTCAACCATTGCTCAATGCATAATCAGTAATGATGTTGCAAGTAATGATATTGAGAACATTAAACTGTAAAATTTATCTTAGTCAAAAATCATATTTCTTTCAAATAAGCTTATTTTATCAAAAACTTTCCCCTCTATTCCAATTGTATACCACAATCATTATACAAAATGAAGCATTTTATTATCCTTGACAGAATTCAATTTATAATAAATATGAGTACACTTGGGTCTCATTTTATGCGGTAGATAGGTTCCTCAGAAAATGCGCACAAAAGAAATCACACAAAAATAGTCTTAACTTACTTTGAAAAATGGGGATAGGGGGTTGTAATTTTCAGAAATCGCATAAAAGCAAAGCAAGAAGGAGAAATTACTTTAAAATTCGCATTAAAAAAATAAGAAAATAAAGTATGATAATAAAAAATTTCAAATATTTGGAAAAAAATAATACAAGACAAACTTTTTTAACTTTTTTTAATAATTACAGTATTTAATTTTGCATTTTTTCATACATATTTTAATCATTAGCAGTTATTTGGCTATTTGACAATATGTGTTTCGTTTGTGAAATGTTAAGAAATCAGATTTGTCATGTGACATACAAGTAGCGCCACTTTCAGTCTTGAGCTGTGTTAATACTTTTTGTTTCTATATTAAAAAAATGAGATTGTAATCAAAACAAAAAGATTATAGATTATCATTAGATAGATTATTTTCAGTTTATAAAATCAATAAAATCTTTGTTTTTGTTTATTTTAAAAATCTAAAAAATTATTTATTTCTATTATAATTAACAAAATACATTTTAAAAGTTTAAAATTTTTTAATATTTATTGCGATATTTTATATATAAGTATAAAGTAGGTTATTTACATAGAAGCTAAAATTCTAAATACAGCTTCAGGCCATATTTATGTTAGCTGCTAATATAAAGTTATATTTTTGAAAAAAAAAAAGTATTTCAAGTCAAAATAAGTTATTAATAATTTAAATTTCTTGATATCTACTAAATATAGTGAAATATGAAAGATATTAAGAAGAAACATGAATCACATAACTTCAAAATTGCATTAAAATAATCCACATAAAATGAGACCCTGGTGTATTTGTATATATTTTGTGACCTTTACTTTCTTCTGAAGAAACCTAAGATCAATGAATTGAGAGTAATGCTGGTTTTGAAGGATTTGAAAAGAAATTTTTTTCTATTGGAATTTTAAATCAAATAAAAATCAAAATATATATTTTTTTGAAGGAATTAAAATTTCATTTAGCAGTTGTGCAACTTATAAATAAAATTATGTCTATAGTTATTAAAATATATGTAAACCATAAGATGAGTATGTGCATCTTAAATCATATTGTACTCATGTTCAAATCATTCAAATGTGTATAAATTAAGTAAATTTAAGATGCATAAAATAATGGTTTTACTTCGTTTCTTCATGTGTTTGAGTGTATGTCAATGCACAATTTTAAAATATTATTAAATTGTGGAATGAATATAGGAATGCTCATACATGTATGACCGAATATTTAATGATATAATCTAATTTCTTTTTTATATTCCCGAATATGTACATATGGGTATAGAACTCAGATCACTTCATCCAAACATTTTAATGAATAAAGGGAGAATAGATAGAATAATATATTAAGTTGCTTTTGGTGGTGGGTTAATAGAGTTTAATAAATATTAAATGATGTGTGTTAATAAATATTTTACAACTTATATCATTGTGTTAGTGTTACATTTGTTTTTTATATTTCTTTTTTTAATATCACAAAGTGTATATTTCCGAGAGCGACTTTAAATTTTTTTTATAACCTGAGATAAGAGAGGACTGAGTATAGCATAATGGGATATGACTCTATTGGGCATTAGAGAGTTGAGATCACATCAATATCATTAATATGATTGAATTGTGTTGTAGGTTGGGTTGGTGGCTGTATATTCTTTCATGCAGGGATTTTCTCTGTCTGGGAGTGGCGTGTAAAGATGTGAATTAAACATGGTCTTTCAAAGATGTGCAATGACTAATCTCTTGACATCTGTTGGCACAGTAGTGAAATAATCAATCATTGTTCAATACCTTGCTTAATTAATAATGTATTAATATAAATTAAATTATAGAATTCATATTTCTATCGTTACTGTTATTGAGATCTTATCCTGAGGTGGTACAATCACTTCATGCATGGTATGTATGCTAAAAATCTTAAAAAAACAGGTTAGCAGGTTCACCCGGTACAATATATTAATCTACCTACAATCTGTTTTCATAATAATATTTCTTGATTCTAATTCTTATCACACAAAAAAAGTTTTTTTATTTGAAACAAAATACACTACAACAAAACTTATTATTATATATTGCTAATACTCCCCACTCTTCGTAGCCACATGTTGGAAGAACACTGTAAAGATTTCCACCTTATATACAAATATATTTGGTTGATCATATGCTATCTGAATGAAATCTATTATCTATAATTAACTGAGATGGCTGTATAGTTGCCATTGAACTGGATGTTATTCTAAAACTCCATAATATATATATATATATTGAAACGATAACTTTCCAAGCCCCTATCGTTTCACCATCAAACCTAATGACACTCTCATCTGTGCTAAGTTCGAACCTATTTAAATGTTAATAAATCTAAAATTCGCTCATGTCTGTATAAACAGTATTATATATTTGCGTGCAAACCAACGCTATAATTAGATAGGATTAGTAAAATTATAGCGTACTAAATTTAGTTAATATGTCTAAAAATGTTTATTATATTATTTAAGTTAAGAGTAAATTATTAATTTTGTTGTTTAATATTGTAATTTCGTATGTGGATATATAATCTGTGCTATATAGAAGAAAGACATGATTTAAAATATGTAAAAGCCATTATCTAAAAATAATATTGAATATGTTTAAAAATTGTTAAAAGATTTCTTGTTTTAAATATATTTCAGGGAAAAGTTTCTCGAAAATATATTTAAAAGCTATATCAAAATATGTTTGTAAATTATTTTTAATAAATATGTTAAAAATGTTTTCGTTTTAAAAAAATGTTAAAAGGTTGTTTTTAAATAGAAAGAGTTTCTATTATATGTAAGATTAAAAATAAAAGCTGGTCAAGTAATTAAAAGATTTTTGGTTGTAAACAAGTGTCATTAACGACCACACCTGGAATTCGTAAAAAGTAAAACTAGTTCAAAATTTACTAATTAAAATCTCCTTAGATAAGATTTAAGTTATTTTAAAATCTAAATTGGACAATTGTTTGCAACAAAAAATCTTAATTATAATAGCTTATGGAATGTTTCTAACATAAGTTATCTAAGATCTGGATTATAAATTGAAAAATATTTAATTAAATTCCTGAGTTTAGTGGGTCTTGAGGCGAGAGATTCCGATAAGGAAAACCTATAAATACTCTGTATTTTTTTAACAAGATATAGACAGCCATATTGTTAGTGAGAATTACAGCCAGTCTTCACAATTGTTAAAGTTTAACATGTCCGTCTAAAAGCGGGCATCTTGTTGCTGTTACTCCGCGGGAGAACGGGGTTTCTCTCGTCGAAATGCCTAAACCACCATCATGCCGATGGAAGAGACGAGCCTAACATAATGGGAAAGATGATGCCGCCCAGTCAAACTAAACCAAACCAACAGCCAAGAACTTGCAGATAAATCATACCGGTACCGTTTTATTTTTCAAACCGCAGAGCTCTGTTTAATTCTGTGTAATTCTGTGTAAATGTAAATAATATCTATATAAGTTAGCTAACTTTCTTTTAAAATAATGATAAAGCTAAAATGTAATCAAAACTTAAAATCCATTTAATATTTTAAATATGTCAATTGCTATCCAAAATTTAATGTGTTAAAGTTTAAATAATCTGACGAATTTATATTTTCCTTTCATTTAAAGTACATTATAAGTGTATAATTTAAAGTTATATCACTGCGGTTGTGTCTATATTTCTTTGCTTATTTTAATTAAATGCTTTTATAATTTATATGCCAATATTTCAAAACAGCGGGCACTTAATTTCATCTTTTTAAGAAGATATTATTTGAAAATCTTCGCGTAATTTGTTTATAGCATCAACTTTCTGCGCTGTTTCGAAATCCTATTTTTTTTATTATTTAAATGATTTAATATGCAAAATGTGGCTCTTTTGATCAACCAGTTAAACACTTAACCATATAGTTTTATTTAGAATTAAATTTAGCCTTGATCATATTTATAAGTATATTTGACATTTAAATTCTTAAGTCCATAGTAATATACTTTCCCTCCTTAAATATTTATTATCTATAAGTAACTTAATAGATCAAACATGTCAAAGTACAGATGTAGTAATATCACCTTTTGTAGCATAGACGTTTATTACCAGGCTACACAAGAGTTGGTCCCAATTTGATAGAGCTAATATGCTATTAACTCGTATTTCATAGTATGAAATATACTATTCTTTGCTTGGCGGATGTGATAGTATTTTATAAAATTATTCTCGTTTTGCTGCTATACGTAATATACGTATCTTAAGATGGAGCCACGGCGTTGCCAGCACATCTTCTCTTATAGGGTAGAGCAGTAGCGAAGCCTGAGCCAAGGCCAGGTTAGCACGTAAGTCCCCCGCCATTCCTGAACACAAATGTTCCTTTTCACGCAGCATTGCGATCGGTTACAGGGTACCGGCGTTTGTCGCAAGAACCCTGAAGTTATTTCATCCATCTGCAGAGCGACTTTTCCTATTATTGTTTACCTGTGCCATAGTGCATTGGTAAAATCTTATGCAGCCAACTCTCCCACCTTAACCTTACGCTTTCAGCATTCTGAAATTTTCTCTCGAAAGCCATGTTCGATCGATCATTACTTGGGCTGGTTTATGCGCTCGTTATTAATTTATAGTGTATATTTTAGTAAATGAATTCATGATCAAAGTTTAATATAATTATTTATATACAAGCCACAAATGCAATAGGATTTGGCTTATCGAGATTTATAGACATAACGTAGTGATTAATTATGTATCAATTGTAAACAATTCATAAGATGGGCATATGTTAAACCCCTCTATGAAATTTTAATGATTACTTATGTAAAGTGATTTTGAATTACCAAATGTTTGTACATTCGATGCTGAAATGTGTAAAACTTATCAATTTCATGCCCATTGTAAATAAATATATAATTAATTTAATGTATTTCGTTCTCTGTTTCGTTATTGATCTAATTCAATCCAATTCTATTACTATTTATAGCCTATATATGTGAAAACTATGCATTAAGTTAAATTAGATTAGTGATTTATCTTAGTCAATTAAGAACCTCTCTTTTAATTATCAGAGTCTCATTGCTTCTCCGTGACCTATGTCGGCCGTGTGGAAAGAGGTGTACTACGTGTAATTTCAAGGTGGTCATTCGTAGGATCTTTAGGGTCTTGATTCTTGGAATCCTGGCTTACGAGTTGAAGTATGGTCGGACTCGGGATGTCACAGTCCTAGTCTGGTCAGCTTCGGTCTCTTTTGCTTGGATTCTGAATTCTGTTACGCGAATGTACAAACTTGACTGTTACATAGTATTTTTTTTTCACCGGGTTTGGATGCCCAAAACGTGGGGCTTGTAACTTATTTCCACCCCTGAAGAGATTATGGAGTATATATATAATTCTTTTGGTCAAAATTAACGATTTTGAGTCAATTTTTTTTTAATAATGTATATATGTAAGATTTTTTTTCACTGGGTTTGGATGCCCATTGTGTGGCTATTCTATTCCCACACCCTGCTATACCCTGTAGAGCATTTAATATGTACATATAATGGTTTTTTTGCCTTCCATGTTAAATAATAATGAATAATATATATGTAGTATTTTTTCCCGGGTTTGTACACCCAAAATCATGGGGCATGTAACTTATTTCCACCCCTGAGGAGATTGAGTATAGAGATAAAATTCTTTTGTTTAAAATTAATGATGTTGAATTAATTTTTTTTCGTTTGTATATGTATAGATTTTTCCCTGAGTTTGAACGTCAATTAATTCCATACTCTGAATAGATTATTATTTTATTATATAAAAATTATTTATATAGATGCATAGTAGAATTTTTAAGGGGATTTATAATATATGTTGTGTAAACTTTCTTGCTCACTGTGACTGGCGCCTGAGGATGATTTGAATAAATGTCAAATCGTTCTCACATAAATTTTGTCATCAGGAGTAAAGAGAGAAAAGGGGGGGTCTATTATTTGTTTTATGTTTTATGAATTGGATTGAATGAGAAAGAGAAGGAAATAAATGTAAGGTCAAATCAAATCTTAAAGGTTCGAAACTAGCACAGACGTGTAAATTAAATTATAACCATGAACCGTGGAAAATTTAAAAAAGAAAAACAGCTGCAAGAGGCCAATGGTGAGTTGCATTTTATAATTTTTGTTGTTATATATATATTAAATTTATTTCACTGTTAGTTAAATGTTGGGTGGGCATCAGGCGAATGTATAGCGAGAAGTTAGGTGTATTAATAGTTAGGCATAGGTGTTGAGATGAGTAGGAGACAGATTGTTTTCTTTGTGGAGTGCAGCAATTAGCCGAGTTAGTAAAGCAAACAAAAACCAAGAAACTTTAGTAAAAACGAATTGAGCCAGTAAAAAGAGAAAAAATTTTTTTTGTTGTTAGTATATTAAAATGTATATTAAAATGGATAGTAGTATGGAGGAAGAAAGGGAAGTAGCAAGCCAGATTAGGGAAAAGGCACCTATACAACAGAGCGTGGCCATGTCAGAAAAGTCAGACACCACAGTAACTGAACAGAGACCTATAGAAGAAATTAAGAAAGAATGCTGGAATATGAACTCAATGATGGAGTCACTATTAAAGCAAATTAGACAGGAGGCAGAAGAGAGGGATCATAGAAATAATCTAGAAATGGAACGACGTTTTGAAGCTTTGGGCAGGCGGCGTGAGAAAGGAACAGCACAGATTAGAAAAGACTTAGAAGAAAAACTGTGTAAAATCCTGCAGGGATGCCAGCTAAAAAGTGAGGAGATTCCAGTAAAACTCGCAGAGAAGATAGAAAAAGCACAGGATGAAAATGACAAGGAAATGCAGAATACTGTAGAGGATGAGATAGAAGAGTTAGTGTCAGATCAGGGAGAAGTAAAGTCTGATCGCACAATGCTAGAAGAAGAAAATATTAAAATTGATATAATAGTATTAGTAAAAGAAGAGTTAAAACCAGTGGAAAAAAAAGAGTTTAGGAAAACTGAGCTGGACAAAATGAGCAAGCCAATGATTAATGAAGGGGATGATGAAAGTTGCCATTTCCTTTTGAAGAAGACCGAATTGGAAATGTGGGATAGCAAGGACACGCTGGAGAATATACTAGAGACTGAGAATAAAGAATCCAAATGTGTGGATATTGAGGCAATAGTAGAAGATAGAAAGTGGGAGCTCCAGCAGGACAGAACAGAGTTGGATAGAGAGCTTTGGGAAATAGGTGGACTGTATGGGAAGTATGAATTGAAGAGTACCATAAAGAACAAGAAGAAAAGGAAAAGAAAGGATCCAAACCCAAGTAGGAAGAAATCAAGGCTGGAATGGACAGAGAGAAGGCAGGAGACAGCCGCAGAGGTTCGCCAGGGGAAAAACAGAGGGAGAGAGAAAGAACGGGTTCAAACCCTACTATTCAGGAATAACAGATCTGGAAAGCACCCAAAGTATTTCTCTAGCTATGGAGTAGACTTACATAGATCGGATAAGGAAGTTCCATACAGTGGAAGTGAGTTTCCACAAAGTCTAGAAATGCATCCGGCACACCCGCCTGTGAGATGGGAAGATGAGTATGAGGGATATGGATGGACATCAGATGAAGAGGATGACATCATATTCGGGTGCTGTTTTAAGTTAGATAAAGAGGAGTTACTTAATGTACCACCAGATCCTATTTAGATAAAAAAAAATGTATATATTTGTTACGATTACCCTTTCTTATCATTATATAGTGTATAAATTATTATTATTATTATATATATAAAAACTAACAGCCCCTTTGCATATTAATTAACGTATATCCAGTAGGATATAAAAGTTTGTTTACTGTAAATATTTGACAATATTCTATTTTGTGTGGAATGCTTTTAAACTTTTAATTTAGTCGTATTTTTTTTTGTAATAATTGATTGTCTAATATGTATGAAGTTCCTCGGTATATAATGTAGCAGGCAATTGGGTTTATATGTTTTTCATCTCTATGTGGTAGCTTAATTGATTTAATATTACTAGTAAAAAAAAAAAAAGCTTATCAAATTATTTAATAGCCAACTGTAAGTAAATTCCTTTTTTTTTTGTTATTTTTTTTGTCCCAAGTATTCGGATTTGAAACGATAACTTTCCAAGCCCCTATCGTTTCACCATCAAACCTAATGACACTCTCATCTGTGCTAAGTTCGAACCTATTTAAATGTTAATAAATCTAAAATTCGCTCATGTCTGTATAAACAGTATTATATATTTGCGTGCGAACCAACGCTATAATTAGATAGGATTAGTAAAATTATAGCGTACTAAATTTAGTTAATATGTCTAAAAATGTTTATTATATTATTTAAGTTAAGAGTAAATTATTAATTTTCTTGTTTTTAATATTGTAATTTCGTATGTGGATATATAATCTGTGCTATATAGAAGAAAGACATGATTTAAAATATGTAAAAGCCATTATCTAAAAATAATATTGAATATGTTTAAAAATTGTTAAAAGATTTCTTGTTTTAAATATATTTCAGGGAAAAGTTTCTCGAAAATATATTTAAAAGCTATATCAAAATATGTTTGTAAATTATTTTTAATAAATATGTTAAAAATGTTTTCGTTTTAAAAAAATGTTAAAAGGTTGTTTTTAAATAGAAAGAGTTTCTATTATATGTAAGATTAAAAATAAAAGCTGGTCAAGTAATTAAAAGATTTTTGGTTGTAAACAAGTGTCATTAACGACCACACCTGGAATTCGTAAAAAGTAAAACTAGTTCAAAATTTACTAATTAAAATCTCCTTAGATAAGATTTAAGTTATTTTAAAATCTAAATTGGACAATTGTTTGCAACGAAAAATCTTAATTATAATAGCTTATGGAATGTTTCTAACATAAGTTATCTAAGATCTGGATTATAAATTGAAAAATATTTAATTAAATTCCTGAGTTTAGTGGGTCTTGAGGCGAGAGATTCCGATAAGGAAAACCTATAAATACTCTGTATTTTTTTAACAAGATATAGACAGCCATATTGTTAGTGAGAATTGCAGCCAGTCTTCACAATTGTTAAAGTTTAACATGTCCGGCTAAAAGCGGGCATCTTGTTGCTGTTACTCCGCGGGAGAACGGGGTTTCTCTCGTCGAAATGCCTAAACCACCATCATGCCGATGGAAGAGACGAGCCTAACATAATGGGAAAGATGATGCCGCCCAGTCAAACTAAACCAAACCAACAGCCAAGAACTTGCAGATAAATCATACCGGTACCGTTTTATTTTTCAAACCGCAGAGCTCTGTTTAATTCTGTGTAATTCTGTGTAAATGTAAATAATATCTATATAAGTTAGCTAACTTTCTTTTAAAATAATGATAAAGCTAAAATGTAATCAAAACTTAAAATCCATTTAATATTTTAAATATGTCAATTGCTATCCAAAATTTAATGTGTTAAAGTTTAAATAATCTGACGAATTTATATTTTCCTTTCATTTAAAGTACATTATAAGTGTCTAATTTAAAGTTATATCACTGCGGTTGTGTCTATATTTCTTTGCTTATTTTAATTAAATGCTTTTATAATTTATATGCCAATATTTCGAAACAGCGGGCACTTAATTTCATCTTTTTAAGAAGATATTATTTGAAAATCTTCGCGTAATTTGTTTATAGCATCAACTTTCTGTGCTGTTTCGAAATCCTATTTTTTTTATTATTTAAATGATTTAATATGCAAAATGTGGCTCTTTTGATCAACCAGTTAAACACTTAACCATATAGTTTTATTTAGAATTAAATTTAGCCTTGATCATATTTATAAGTATATTTGACATTTAAATTCTTAAGTCCATAGTAATATACTTTCCCTCCTTAAATATTTATTATCTATAAGTAACTTAATAGATCGAACATGTCAAAGTACAGATGTAGTAATATCCCCTTTTGTAGCATAGACGTTTATTACCAGGCTACACAAGAGTTGGTCCCAATTTGATAGAGCTAATATGCTATTAACTCGTATTTCATAGTATGAAATATACTATTCTTTGCTTGGCGGATGTGATAGTATTTTATAAAATTATTCTCGTTTTGCTGCTATACGTAATATACGTATCTTAAGATGGAGCCACGGCGTTGCCAGCACATCTTCTTATAGGGTAGAGCAGTAGCAAAGTCTGAGACAAGGCCAGGTTAGCACATAAGTCCCCCACCATTCCTGAACACAAATGTTCCTTTTCACGCAGCATTGCGATCGGTTACAGGGTACCGGCGTTTGTCGCAAGAACCCTGAAGTTATTTCATCCATCTGCAGAGCGACTTTTCCTATTATTGTTTACCTGTGCCATAGCGCATTGGTAAAATCTTATGCAGCCAACTCTCCCACCTTAACCTAACTCTTTCAGCATTCTGAAATTTTCTCTCGAAAGCCATGTTCGATCGATCATTACTTGGGCTGGTTTATGCGCTCGTTATTAAATTATAGTGTATATTTTAGTAAATGAATTCATGATCAAAGTTTAATATAATTATTTATATACAAGCCACAAATGTAATAGGATTTGGCTTATCGAGATTTATAGACATAACGTAGTGATTAATTATGTATCAATTGTAAACAATTCATAAGATGGGCATATGTTAAACCCCTCTATGAAATTTTAATGATTACTTATGTAAAGTGATTTTGAATTACCAAATGTTTGTACATTCGACGCTGAAATGTGTAAAACTTATCAATTTCATGCCCATTGTAAATAAATATATAATTAATTTAATGTATTTCGTTCTCTGTTTCGTTATTGATCTAATTCAATCCAATTCTAATTACTATTTATAGCCTATATATGTGAAAACTATGCATTAAGTTAAATTAGATTAGTGATTTATCTTAGTCAATTAAGAACCTCTCTTTTAATTATCAGAGTCTCATTGCTTCTCCGTGACCTATGTCGGCCGTGTGGAAAGAGGTATACTACGTGTAATTTCAAGGTGGTCATTCGTAGGGTCTTGATTCTTGGAATCCTGGCTTACGAGTTGAAGTATGGTCAGACTCGGGATGTCACAGTCCTAGTCTGGTCAGCTTCGGTCTCTTTTGCTTGGATTCTGAATTCTGTTACGCGAATGTACAAACTTGACTGTTACAATATATATATGAACTCAGCAATAATAATCTTTTAAAATTTCTAATCAATATTTTTCTATCAGTATATTTATAGACATCAATATTATCTAATTCCAAGCACCAATCCTATAGTTTACATAAGAATTATCTTGATGGGTTAATATAGAATGACAATAGCACAACAGTAGAAGCCTGATCCTAGCTAGCTTACTCAGGACAGGTAGTATTTGTACTGATGGATATGTTACTAAAAGAGTAGATCACACAAACTATTTAAAATGCATGGGTATATTTTAACTAATGTAACAATTAAAAAAATAAGAAAATTAATGGTGCTCATTTGTTTTAATAAAATGCATGCATAAATATAATTTAATAGCTGGAAATTATTATTTAATACATATAATAGTTATTTTGTTTTAATGTCATTTACATAAATTAAAATATGAAGAAACTACAAACTGTACATAGATAACTTATACTTTGTAAGATTATAAATTAAAAGAAAAAGTAAAGATTATCTTTAGTCCCTGGGAACTAAGATCATTCATATTCATATAAAAAATAAGCTTACTCATTGAGGATATGGCCAAGAAGATTGTTTGAAAATATCTTTACTTTGAACTTTTGATGAAACAGTAAATGAGATGTTATTTTATTTACTAGATGAACAAATAGGTGGGCACAGACTTCAATTTTGGTAGATGATAGGACCACATAGCATATTTCCTCTCTGTGGGTGATGAGATAATGCCAAGGACATCTAGAACTTTACCCCCACATATCATGTTGGTGCACATATAATTTTCTTGCAACAGTATAATTCAATTTGATTTATTGGCAGGCAAATTTTATAATTCTGGGAAAATATTTCTTTCCACAGATGATGGTTCTATCCAGTCTCCCCAAGGTTTGACTCTTCCATTTATTAAACTGCCATTGTTTTTTTCCTTTTCTGTGGGATCATGTTAAACTTTCAAAAAAGCACAATAATAATCATAATAATCCTGATTTCTTGATTTTTTTTTTTCTATTTATATATTCTAAAAAGTTCTATTTCTCTCGTCTCATGCAAAATTTCCCATAACTCCATAAAATGTTCGATATTTTTAATCTTATATGATCTCATCTAATCAGTCCTGCATACCACTGTTTCAGATCTAGTTTCTTTGTCTTCTCTTTTTTTGACAAAAGAAAATCTTTTAGAAAAATTTATCTCAAAAACAGTCCATTCAAAAATTTTAAAAATAACTTTATACAACAATGACACAAATAGCATTTCATAGATAAATATCTGTTTCATTTTTTAGCAATTATATATTTTCTTTTAAGTCTTCTTTTAAATATAAAAAAAACAATTATACATAAAAATATATAAATTATACATTTTCAGAAAGTTTTACATTTGGTTATATAATAACATATATATATATATATATACACATACTTCATCAAAACAATGAGCAGAAAACCCTCCTTAAATCTATCTTGGGTAAACTGTTAAGCTATCATCTGATTCTTATTCAATCTTAAACAAAATATCTTACTTATACACCTATATGGTATCTATGACACTTAACCTTGTGACAGGGTTTAAATTCGGATCCTGTTACAGTATTAAAAAAAATTATATCAAATATATGCAGAAATAATGTTAATGATGTCAACCTAAATTTAGTTTTGAAGTTTATAAGGAAAAATGTCTTAGTGAATCATTCTAATAATCCTTGTTAATCCATTTCAGATATAGACGGTAAGTTGTGAGTGTTCTAGAACATCCATTAGGTCAGTTATTATTTATAGCCTTGGAATTTTGGGTTTGAAGTGGATAGTTATTGAATCCATTCATTAAAAATTGACTTGTTGTTTTGTAGTGCAGATGTAAAGTGCAAGGTCAATTCCATCTTAGTTCTGACAAGTTATAGCTCCATGAGTGACAACTTTCTTTCCTCGATATTACTTTTGCAGTTAGCAATGCATATTTGTCTTTATATATTTCTTTAATAAATTATTTTGAATGAAGTAATATCAAAATTTCTTATATTATTGTATATCCTCGAATCTAGATTTTGTGATCTATAACTTAGAATTATTAATACTTTGGAAATTCAAAAGATCTGAATTTACTTGTGAAGATTTCAATTTCAAATTCCTTAATTTTCTAGCTTTAATTCTATACGCTTGTTGTCACTTTTTCAGATATTCAGATATTGGTTTTTAATATTATTTCAACTCAAAATTGGTTGATGTTTCTCTTTGAATTGTAAATTTGAATCCTCTATCTAAATTTTTGTAGGTTATTCAGCAGATAGGCAATTTTCTCTCTCCTTGGAAAAGCTCGTTCTTGAAAAACATTAAGTTGGTGATTATCTTTTAGATCTATTGTTGACAACATTTTTTAATAAATATTAATATATGTAATTTGTTAATAATAATAAAAATTTTATTTGATATTTCTTTACTTAAATTTTAATTTCTTGATTGTGTTAATTTTTTCCAATCTTATTTACCATCCATTGTTATATAGTGTTGAAGTTATAACACATTTAACAAGGTAATAATTAGTAAAAGTTAGTTATCATGTGTCTTATAATTTATTTGAGATATGCATTTATAGTATAATTAAGTTGGGGTGTTAAATGTGTGTTGCAATTAATGGGTTGTCAATTTTAGGGTTTTAATTTTTATTAATCTAATGATTAATAAATAATATTAATATCATGGATCTTGGATTCAGATTAGGCCACAAGGTGTGTAATTGGTATTGGAGGAATGTAAGGAGTACCTGTAAAAATTTGCATATATATTGTACACATTCGAATTTAGCCTGTGACTAAATTGCAATAGCGTGCATAAAATAACAAAAAAAAATCATCATCACATTTTCTTGTGTAGGAAAGAGAAGCTGTAGAAGATCTGAATTCAAACCCTGAATAACTAATTCCCAAAAGACCTGAGAAATATATCTTTATTCAACTCATTTTATTAATCAAAGAAAGACAACCTATATTTTAAATATCTATTAGAATTTTAAAGCACATATAAATAGTTGTCTGTAGACATTTTTGATTTTGATTCTTAACCTTAACAAATTCTAATATTCTTTCTTTGATAATACTTTAATTCTAAATAATTTTAGTAACTTATTTTATGAATTTGAAGTTATAGCTTTTTGAATCATTCAGATTATATTTTAATAGGGAAGTGTTATATGTTGGAATACCTGTGGGTGTGCCTGTATTTACAGACATAGACTTAAAACATTCACAGACACATTTTGATAATAGAAATGGTTTTATTAAAATCATTTTATAATTTCTTTATAAAAAGTTATATTGATAGTTATATATTATTTAAGATCAATTTGTTTTATTATGTCTGGAAGAGTTAAAGTTTCACTTAATCTTTTTAGACTGAGGTCAAGGGTTAAAAAGACAGAGAAAGGTCAATTTTTGACTTGAGAAAAGGGACCATGTGGAAGGCTAAAAACAAAGAGTCATTAATCAAACATTGTAATTAACAAGAAATGAAGATCATATTGGGGACCAGACTCAACAATAAATTTTAAAAAATTTGTCAATTTACAGAAAAGGTGTAAAACAGCCACTACTAGAATGCAGTTATGACTATCCAGGTGTTTTTAGTAACAAAAATATGTGAGATCATGAGACAGATTAACTTATATAAAAAGCTGAAAATAAGTCTATTGGGAGGGAAATAAACTAATTACTTTGAAGAAATCAGAGATTGTTTTAAAGGTTTCTATATCAATGATGGCAGGCTAGAAAGATATTTTGTTACGGGCCTCCATTGTCCATCCAAGAAAACCATGCTCATCAGAAGAGTTAAATATAAATTATATAAAACATCTTATAACTGAAAAATAAAAAATAAGAAACTTATTATTTCACATGTGCTGGCAAATATAAATGAATTTAGAAGTAAAAATGCTGAAATTTGTGAAACCATGCTATTTCATTTATGCCATTTGCTGAGTTTGAATGAAAGCAAAATGCTAAAATATATGGAAAGCAGAAAAATCCATGGTCTATTAAAAGTAATTATATTTAGGAGAAATGAAAAAACAATTCTAATGCCAAATGGTCCCTATGAAAGCAAGTCATTTCACCATCATCATCACAGTAAAAGAATTGCAAGTCCCAGGCCAGAATAGGACTGTTCCAGTAAACTACTGTATAATATACATGTATTACATATTGATGTGTGACTGCTGTCAAATTGTAAACTTCCAACAAGCTGACTTTAAAATTGTTGGACTCTTGGAAACTGTGTATGCCTCAAAATAAAACAAGAGCTAGTAATATGAATTTTAATCAATTTTTTATCAATGACTATTAACAGATCTTTTAATAATATAAATCCATTTATCTCTCTCTCTCTAAATTTTTGAAATCTTAAAATGAAAATCAATTATAGAAGATTTTCAGTAGTAATAGCTATTGCATTATTGATAAGTTATACATTCTTAAATTATTACATGTAACCATTTATGTGTGTATTTATTTTTATAAAATGTGTTCATTGTATATTGATTCAAAAATTATGAAATGTTGATTTATATTGTATGTCAAAAGGATTTAGTAGTTTTTTATTCATAATGGGAACACCTATACACATGCGTAGTAATATAATTATGCTTACTTACAGTATATTTGTTGAGCCTGAATGTTAAAAATCAGTAGAAATTTAGCATTAGGGGAGATGGATTTTTTTAAAGTAATTAATGACCTAGATTGGTGGACAGTCAGACAGGTAATTTGAAGCCAATTTGACTTAAATACTCTAATCTCTATAATCTGACTAACCTTTCTTTACTCATTTCTCTTTTTAATATTATGTTTAAATTTATAAAGATAAAAATATGCAAGTTATATGCAAGAGGTGAGTATGTGCATGCATAGTGTTTATTTTTTTCTATGAAATTTTTTTTTTAGGTTATAAAAATTTTATTTATTCACTATAGAAATTGATGCACATACATTGCACTATAATATGAACATTGAGTATGGGTCATTAAAGAAAAGAGGGAAGTTCTTTGGTATTAATATTATAATTTAAATGTAAACAATTTATCATTGTTAATTATATAAATATTTTATCTGTATTATTAATGATCAATCAGTAATAAATGTTAATTTGTTTTTATTAAAAAAGGCTATATCTTTCTTAAAAGTTATTCATTGTCTTGTTAATTATGACCATCATCATCACTGATGAATATTAATTGTTAAATTCATAATTTAAATATGATAATATTTTAGATAAACAATTATAGGTTTATAAAAGATGAAATTTATGTTGTGAGTTAGTTCTAAAGCTGTGTCTGGAAGTATCATTATCATCATCACCATTTTGTTAATCAAGTCTAGATAAATATGTTTAATGGCCATATGAATAATGGTTTTCACCATAATTGTTATTTGTGAGCCATCATAAGATATGACTACCATCTAAGATCATCAAATGTCACTCAAGGTAGTGAATTGCCAGTGATAAACCCTAGTGTTTAATATGAATTAGTCAGACTTGAGAATGTTAAAATGCATTTCTGATATTAAAATCTTAAGTAATAGTTAGTCTGATAATTTTATTTGCACAACTAAAGAATCATAAGGATGTTTTGTTTTCTTTAATGTTAGTGCAAATGTGATATGGTTCTAAAATACAAAATTCTACATCCTGTTTTAAATAATGTGACAAATGAGTTTGAACTAGGTACATCCATAAGTAGGTATATAATGTAACTTTGTCTAGATTAAGATAGCCTAGTGATGCCCAGATAGACCATATACACACAAGTAAAAACTAATAAAAAGATTATATGAAAACTGCTTTAACAGCATACTAACGATCTCTTATTAATTTCATTCCCCCAGGCCATTTTACTAATTATATTAATTATTTTTGTAAAATAATATAAGCACTATTGCACCTGACTGCAAAGCTATTTTTACTTAAAAACAAAATAAAATTATATTACTCTGCAAGCATTTTCAAGAGACATGCTCTCATCTTCATAGCTCTGAGTGAAATAATTATATGCAAATTATGCAAAGTTCAAAGGTTAATAACTCCATTTCTTTGAGATTGCGAAGCATGTGTCTTTGTGATTGATGGTGTGGCAATCCTTCGCAATGAAGCAGGCCTCCTTAACTTTTCTTTTTATGTCGTGCCTTTCTTTGCAGACCAGGTTGACATCTTGTGGTTCACACTGATGTCATGTTACTTTCTGATGAAGTGCAAAAATGAAATAACGTGATGGCTCTGAGTGAGCTTTGATGTATGCATATTTGTGTTGTAGTAATGTTTTTTATTGCTGCCTTGGTTTCCCCATAATATGAAGCTCTACAATTTGCATGAGTGCATGCAAATATGCATGCATATTTGTGTTGTAGTAATCTGGTTTTTATTGCTGCCTTGGTTTCCCCATAATATGAGGCTCTACAATTTGCATGAGTGCATGCAAATATGCATACATCAAAGCTCAGTCAGATCCATTACATTATTTCATTTTTGCACTCCATTAGAAACTAACAGGACACCAGTGTGAACCACAAGATGTCAATCTGGTTTGCAAAGAAAGGCATGACATAAAAAGAAAAGTTAAGGAGGCCTGCTTCATTGCAAAGGATTGTCATGCCATCAACCGCAAAAACACATGCTTCACGATCTCAAAGAAATGGAGTAATTAACCTTTGAACTTTGCATATAATTACTTCACTCAGAGCTATGAAGATGAGAGCATATCTCTTGAAAGCGCTTGCAGAGTAATATAATTTTATTTTGTTTTTAAGTAAAAGTACCTTTACTGTCAGGTGCAATAGCGCCTATATTATTTTACAAATATATTTTCACACACAAAGTTTTCTATTTAGGTTTGAATTAATTATTTTTGATATTTTTTATTAGTTATAATATATATCTTTTTTTCTTGAATATTATTTTGTTTTATGTAACACATTATGTGTCACAATATGTTATTTATTATATGTTAATAAAATATTACCCTTGTCTAGTATTAAAATTTGAAGTTGTAATTATATATATTGGAGTATTTCAAGATGAAATTTGATTGCGCTAAGACATAGATAGTTTCATGTTTTCCCCTGATGTAACAACTTTGAAAGATATATATTCACAATGATAGAATGGATTGTGAATAACCACAACTTCTAGGACATCTCCCAATTAAATTTTGGAATATTGATAGATATGATGTATAAAGAGTCTTGAGTATAATATGTATCTATTCAAAGTACTAATGCATTATGTAGCATCTAATGGGAGGTTTGTGTATTAGTAAGTCAAACACTTTCAATAAATTTATTTAATAGATTGCTTCCAATCATGGATGAAAGAAAATCAAAGAGTTGGTTTGTTTTTAAAGAATTAAGATATTATGGCCTGATTTTTATTATAAGGTAAAGCAAAAAAAAATGTAGTAAGCAAAAGCATGACTTAAGTATTGTTTCTAATCAAAAAGATTCTATACAATTTTTAAAATTATCTGCTCATTCATTAAAGTTTATTTATATTACATAACTATTACAGTATAATCTGAAAATAAACATTATTGTGACTGTAATAAAACTAAAAAATCTGAAATAGAAATTAGTGTTAAATAGGTATATGTATCCTATGTGACTTTACATTATTACAGAAGATTATAGAATAGTTTGTAATTGATTTCATTAAACAGAAATCAAAATGTAATACAATTGGGAAAATAAATCAGTTATATGCAAATGAATATAATTTTATTTTCTTGGCTTTCATATTTCTAATGCACTGATACTTGCCAAATTCATAAACTAATCTACTGAATTTCTTAAACTGAACTTATAAAAATTTGAGTTTAATAATTAACACTAAAAAAATCTACACGGCTTAATTTCAGCAGTCTTTAATTTAAATATTTATTAGTTTGAAAATGTGAATCAGTACAAATACCTTGGTAACTTTATGTAGAAAGACAGATAGTAATGTTAATGTGCAGCTCTGACTCTCAGTGTGATTCTACTGCATTTAATGATTTAAGATATTTACTTCACCACAGTGCTGTACCTATTTCAATTGCATTAGTTGCATATAAAGTTATTAATTTATGAAATTTTTTGTACAAAAGTGATACATGAAATCCTTATCATGCTTAGCATGCTTTTTAAGAATCTGAAAATATAATGATAGTGCTATAAAAAAAAAAAAACTATTTGTATATTTTTCAGTTTTCTGAATGAGACAACATTGAATCCATTATTGTAAAAGCATATCTTTATTGAAATGAGTTTGTAAAGTAATTGAATGTTAATATATATTCTTTAAAAAAGTATTTTCTGGTGAACTTGAGTATAATTTTCATGGAAGAAACTTATAAAGATTATCTCAAAAGTTTTTTAAAGGATGCAATATTAGTTTCTTTCATTGGAACGATATAGTTAGAGATAGAGTACAATAGAGAGTTACAATTAGTTAAAGTAGTGATAACTTTTTAAAAAATAAAAATAAAAATCAGTATTGCAGTAATAAGTCAAATAAAAAAACTAAATGACCAGAATGTGCTCTATAATATTTATATTTGTAAATACAAGCTTATTAAATTAGGTTATGTGACTTCTGACTTGATGTTTTTGTAATTCTATAATATTTATATTTATAATTCATGATTAGTTTTTATAGTCATTGTAAAATTCATCTTTATCTATTTATTACTTGGAATTCTCTTAATATCTGTTTTCCCCTACCTCTTCTAAAATTAGAATGGCATACACGTTTCCGAAAGATTGCAATTGTTTAGTTGTTATGATGCAATCATTCACTTATGTTATAATTATTGATAGAACATTATACATATCATATTGATATAATAAAAAACCAGACTATGAGTGCCTATTTTCATATCTGATTATATTTTTGATTTTATTTTATAAGTATATTAGTTATTCCATCCTTCTGTCCATTTAATTTATCTTCGAATTTATTATTTGCTTTTGGATGTAATTTCATTTACTATGTTTTATTCTTATTATTTATTTTCGTGTATTTAACGATTTTTCAATATATTTTTTTATATATATAAAGGCAATCAATATGTTTTTTATTTAGTTTTATAACAAATTAGTTTTAGCAGATTTTAATTATTACAATGCTGTGTGTATATATATATATATAAGTAAAATTTAAAATAATTTAAAATAAATAATCTTGTTTTTACTGATGCATAAAACTGCTTCTGTTGGCATTAAAAAATATTTTACTGATTAAAAATGAAAGGAGAAAAAAATTATCATCAGAGCAAACATTTCAATTGGAAACTTGACATGTATATCTCTGACAACCAAAGAGCAGAACAGTTTTCATTTAGAAAGATAAAAATTTAATTATATGTGTGTGAGAGAGTATGTCAAATTTATTTTTTCTTTTATAATATCAAAAATAAAACTGCATAAAAATTAAATATTTAAAAATTAAATATTAACTTTTAAATAAGAAAGTATAATTTAGCTGAATATTTATTTAATATCACAATAAGACAAATAAAATTTATGTAGAAAAACATTAATTATGTATGTCCATGTCTTTCTGGATTAATATACATATATTCAGTAATTTCAAATATCACTAAGCAAACGACGTGCCTGGAGAAGGATGAAAATGATGTGGCATATTGATATCAGACTTTAGAGATTTAATTTTTACCATCCGAGGTCAGCGCAACTGCCTTGCACTTGCGGGCGGGTTGCGGGTTCGCGTCCCAGCCGATGCTATGACATTTAAAAAAAAAAAAATTAATAAAAAAAAATATGTTCAAGTCTGCTGCTTCTTTATTAAAAAATTTAAACATCCAGTTAGAAATTCACATAATTTATTTACAAACTTGTAGAGAAAATAAACATTTATCTATATTATTAGTAGCATATGAATTCCAAAAATTCTAAGTATGTACAATTTTAGATATATGTTACGCATGTAGATAAATGTTTTACACAAAACGATATGCAATTTCATAACAAGTATTTAAATAATATTCATATAAGCATCATAATAATTGCTATATGTGAGGTGAACAAATAATGAAAGAATGATCAACAATACTGTTATCCGAACAATGATGGGTAATATTAGATGGGCAATGTTTTCCTCTTGTGTCCATGAAAACAAATAGTTAGAAACTGAACATGGCTCCAAAACATCATAAATGTTTAAGTTTATACTTGCTTACTATCTATCTACAGTAGTAAGTAAGGGAACATAATTAAAAAAATCAAATTATAATTAACAAAAAGATAATTAAATGATATAAAGCAAGCAATACATAATAAAATTAATAGAACTAGATATATAAAATTATAAAAGAGCTCTGCTGTCATTCTAAGTGTTAAATTATCTACAATTTATCTCATTATTAAAATTGTAAAATACAAACTAATTCATTGCACAGATTACTAATTGTATAAAAGATAGAAAACAAACTAAAGTACTTTTTGACATGAATAAATATAGAAGTTTACATCTTTCTATTAAATACATTATATAACTATCAACTTCTTGAATAAAAAAAGATAGTTTATAAAGAATTTTCATAAATTATGCCAACTTAGCAGCATTTCAAATTATAAATTTATTATATAACATACCTTAAATCAAGATATTCTTTTTGGAAGTTCAAATAAAGTATTCTGATGGTTTAGAAATTGAGCTTCATCTGAGATTTCACTAAATTCCATATAGTCAATAAATAAAGTAATTAAACATTAAATAATGCCAGAATTCATATCATTATTTCTTTTAGAAGAAAGTTGAAAGATAAATAAGTATTGTTGTTTTATTTTTGATTAAACAGATTATTCAGTTGATGTAATGATTATTAAAAAAAATGAAAGTTTAATAGACATTGTGATTTTTGGGTACTACTATTTACCTATAGTGTTAAATAGAATTTTTGCTAAAAAATGATTTTTAGAAATAATTTGGCAGTATTATAATTAATATACCTTAATATTGATTTCTTGATCATAATTTTTCCTTTGATAGATTCTGAAATCATAAAAGTCTGGCCATTAATCTATCACTTAACACAGATAAATTCAAAAATACCTGTTACACAAGAATGATCATTAACTGCAAAATCAAGACTTCTCCAAGTTGTATCCAGTTTAACTAATTCGTAATTCCTCTTTGCCATACTACACCAGAAACATTTTCTTAATTCATGCAGTAGTCCCTTTTTAGATTTTTAACAATCTCTTGTGTTCTAATTTAAAATTCAACTATCCATCTATTATCATCTCTTTTAATAATATGTCCAACCCATATTCATTTCAGGCTATTCTTTCAATGATGTGATATCTATTTGTTTCTCTAAATTCATGTATTTTATTTTTGTTTTCTTTTTGTATTCTTAATATAATCATTCTATAGTCTATTGACTGGTTTATATTGTTCATCTATTGAATATCCAAGTCTCAGAATCATGAGTAAGAAATGGCAAACATCTACTAAAAATTCTTCTTTTCACACACCTAGAGATATTTCCATTTAATACTAAGTTATTTCTAGCAAAAGCACTCCATCCAAGTTTAATTTTATGTTTAATTTCATCCTTTATGTTTTCATAATTATTAATAATCTGATTAAAGTATTTGTGATTATTAAATTCTAATTTGTGATTATCAATCTTTATTTTCTTCTTCTGAGAAAATCCATTTAATATTATTTTAATTTTATTTAGCATTTATCATTAGATCTAATTTCTTATTTTTATTTGATAATTTCTGCAACATTTTCTAAAGTTAAACCATCAAACATCACATGATCACTATTCTACATGTTTAAACAAGCTGTTTGTCACAGAAGTGATGTGATGCACTGTGACTTCTTATAAAGAGTCAGGAATCTGTTAGCACTTATGCCCACAGAAACCTGTTAGCCACTTCTGACTTCCCTTTCTATTACCCACCCCAAGTTTTCCCATATTCTTCTCTATCCTGCTACATCCCATTTCCACAACATAGACTTTGTCAACTCCATGGCCTTTATATCTAAAAACCCCTTATCTTTTCCCAAACCCAGCATAAAAACCAATAAGCCATTTTCTGTATAATCACTCTGTTCATATTATTCTTCCACAACTTCATTATTTGTACCCTTTCTGCTTTCAGACATTTACATTCAATTAACAGATGGCTAATATTTTCTATGCCTTCCTTACAAACTTGCAGACTAAATCACCCATATTTTTCCATTTATGTGTATATTCCCTTGTTGCTAAAGACCCCATTTGAGCCTTAAACAGTAAACTCCTTTCCTTGCTATTATCATAAATTAACTCACACCCAACAGAAGTAACACTCTCCATACATTAGTGCCTCTCTGTGCATACCAGAGTAATCAATGGATGCAGGAAGGTTTGTGCATAAAATTCCTATCTAATGCCTACTCATTCAATATTTTGGATTAGTTTCTAGCTTTCATCAGTGAGGAGCCTTGGATCTAAGAGCACTGCACCAAGATGTTATGATCTAATTCAACCCTTTGGAAGCCACCTTTTACTTTTTAAATAACTATAAAGCTTTGAAACCAAAATGAAAATGCAATTTTGTTTTCAACCTAAGCTCATTAGTTTGTATAGATCTGAATTCAGTTCAACATCCATATTTTTGGTGTTTTTGGTTCTTTAATAACCACAGTCACTATAATTCTATTGGGCACAATTGGTATTTAACAATCAA
Organism: Epiperipatus broadwayi; assembly: GCA_028023455.1. Lineage (NCBI taxonomy): Eukaryota > Metazoa > Onychophora > Udeonychophora > Euonychophora > Peripatidae > Epiperipatus > Epiperipatus broadwayi. The sequence goes on from JAQFVV010006263.1 coordinate 218,137, forward strand.
ACATCACGTGATCACCATTCTTTATGCTTACACAACAATTTCTCATGGAGGTAAAATTCTCTATACAGTAGTGCCACTCAATGAAAGACAGAGTAATCAATAAATGCAGAAAGGTTTGTGCATAAAAACAGCTTATGTAGGCATAAAGAATGGTGATCATGTGATGTTTGATGGTTTAATACCAATCCTTCCCCATAGGATTATGGTGACTGTGATTATTAAAGAACCAAAGACACCAAAAAGTATAGATGCTAAACTGAGTTCAGATCTATACAGCTATACAAGCTAATGAGCTTAGCTTGAAATCATTATTGTGTTTTCATTTTGGACTAAAAGCTTTATAGTTAGCTAATAAGGTAAAAGGTGACTGCTGTAGGGTTGCTTTAGAGCTTACGATCTTGTACAATACTCTCAGATCCAAAGTTCCTCGCTAATGAAAGCCACAAGCTAAAAACTAGTCTGGGGATATTGGATGAGTAGGCACTAGATAGGAATTTTATGCACAAACCTTCCTGCATCCACTGATTACTCTGGTTTGCACTGAGTGGTGTTACTTTGTAGAGAGTTTTGCCTCTGTGATTTTCTAAAGTTCTGAAGCACTATTTGCAAAAAAAAAAAAAATTATACCATCTGCAAAATTTAGATGATTTAAATAATCTCCCTGTAAAATATTAAAAATATTGCAAAACATTTTAGAGATATAATCTAATCACTGCTATTATATTTTGATAAATATGCTTCATAATATGACAGTAATTTAAGTCTTCATCATTATTATCCAAAGCTTAAAATGCTTATAGAATCAAATGTCTTTTCATAATTTACAAATTCAAAACATAATGGCAACTCATTTTCATTTACCTTTTCTAACTTCTCATAATACTTAAATGTGATCAATTACATTAACCCACTTTTAAATTGAACCTGTTCTTTTGTTTGTTTACAATCCAAAGTTTGCTACATGTGAGTTGTGTTTACCTTCACAAAAATTTTGTATAGAACTTATAGAAGATTAATAGGTCTATAATTTCTATTATTTTCTTTAACATTTCTCTTACATATCAATATTTCTACTACATAATCTGGTACACCTTTAACATTTAGACATTTAATATATGGATTTTGTAACAATTTTTTCACTTCATCAATTGTTTCTTTTAAAACAAGAATAATAATCTCATCATTTCATAAGATTTTTTCCTTCTTCATATATCTAATTGCATGACTCATCTTTTCAATTAAAATACTTGGCAATTCATATAGTAATTATAAAGAAAATTCTGGATTTTTTCTGTTCTTTATCACTATATAATTCTCTATAAAACTCTTACACACTTTTTATGATATCTCTCTTTTTAATAATAGTCCCATTTTTCTTCTTATTACAGAAACGATTTTCCTTCCAATACAAAAACATTGTTTTACACTTTTGAGACTTTTATTCTCTTCTATAGTTTTTCTTGACAATTCATAGTTATATTTTCTCATATCATTAATAAGACTTTTTTTATTATCATTTAACAAAACTCTAGCTATTTAGTTCTTCGTAATGGATCATTTTACAAAAAAAATTATATTCCTTATATTTTTTTTTGTATATTGCTTTGCCTTAGTAAAAGAATTAATGGTAAGCTTCAGAATTTCTGTACCAGATATCTTTACAGCTTTCTTATTAATTTCAGTCAAATATGAACCATCTTCAATGTCTATTAATATTTCTAAATGATTTGCATGTTCTAACTTAAATTCATTAGAGTATTTCTGATGATTAAGAATGTCAACTATTGATTACTATTTTTTCAGTAGTTTATATCATTAATTGATAATCATTTCCTGTGTTAAAAAAATCAGAACATTTCAATCTTGGTAATACATATTTCCTGTTAGGTAAAATATAACCAATTCTACTATATCTTTATTTGGATGCTTACATGCCTATTTCCATTTAGCTTTTTCTCTCAAATAAAAATTTCCCAATATTGTGAAGCTGTGAATAATATTATATTTTGTTAAGCCCCTCCTCACACCAAAACATATATAGTGTACAAAAGTTCCTTTTGTTGCTAACACTGATTAACATAAAATATGTATTGTTTATGGAACTGCAACTGTATAGTAGTTTTCAACATGCATATATATATATATGAAAAACAAAAAACACAGGTTAAAAAACTTGCTAACGCTTGTATTTATGATAACAGATGGTGTTCTACCAAAAACACCGTCAAGCATAGTTTTCTGTTTACATAAACATCAGAGATAGTGAATATTCGCTCTGATGTTTATGTAAACAGAAAACTACGCTTGACGGTGTTTTTGGTAGAACGCCATCTGTTATCATATATATATATTCAATTAAATAATAAACCAAAAATAAAACCTTATCCATGCAAACTGAGATAACTTTTGCCTTTGATGATGCCAGAAATCTATCAATTACTACTAAATGACAATCTCTCTGAGACTAAAGTTTTTTCCATTAACCTATACTCTCACCTTTCAGTCTATACAATAAATAGAAAATAAAACTAGCTCAATGAAAATAATAATGCTCCAGCTAAAATACTTATGATCTTAATATAATAATTATATAAAGGTATCCTATAATAATTTCTACCATTCGACTAACTCTAAATAATTAATAAAAATAATATATGGTTCGATTCATGAAAATTAAACTAATAAAATACTAATAAATCATGAGACAATTTAGTGAAGGTAAAGCAGTAAAGAATTACATTGAGCCTATATCCCACAGCATACAATCTCAATGGCATAAGAATACTATCCCCTTTATTATTTCAAATAATAATAATAAATTCATAGTATTATTAAGACTTTAGAAAATAATAAGTAATTTAGTATAGTATTATTAAATAAATTATAATTTCTTTTACTAAAAATATAATTATCTCAGGTTCTTGAAAATAAATCTAGTTAATTTTAAAATATCTACTGTAGCCAAGTATGATAAGGGATTTGTATCATTCCTAACTACACCTAACAATAATGATAACAATAATAAATAATTATATTCCTACTCCTAACCAGATAATTATTAATCCTATCTACTATTTAACTCTATGATAACTAATAATAATGATAACAACAATAATATTAATAATATAATTCTTTTATTTCTCATGTGGCATCTTAATTGGCATAATCTAAAATATGTGGTAACAAATAATAATAAATTCTATGTAGTAAATTGTGTAATCAATTATAACTATGATAATATTATTGCAAAAGAAAAATTATTCAAATATATTCTGGATAACTATTATTTCTTAAAATGAATGTGCAAATGTATCACATTTATTTTGGATTCTGTTAATCATGTACCTGTGATGGTGAATAAATCAATCAAAATAACACAGAGATTTGTAAAAACAAGTTTAACAAATTTATTATACTTTTCATTAAAACAAAACAATTTACAGTATGTACAAGTTTCACTAAATAAATCTAACAAAATACAAATTTAGCTAAAGTAAGATTAAGTTACATTTTTCAATATTATACAAAATCAAAAGTAAATAAATAAGCCTTCACTCTGGCTTATGCATTATTTGTTATACACAATATAAAATAAAATATTAATTTAGACCTACACTTCATGGTTTAATCAAATTGTTTGCTAATTAAATAAATAGATGATATAGCTTTAATAAGTGTACACCAAAAATATAAATACTTAAAATAATGTTCATTTTGAAAACATGTTTTAAGATTATTCAATAAATGAAAATTGAATTTAACAAAAACAATGTTGATGTTATATTAGATACGATTGCTTGGCACAATTCTCAAATCCTTATATGTGTTTTATGTTTTGTTAAAAAAAAAACAATATACAATAATATTCATAAAATACAAGCATACATCACACTTTGTGTTGTTCATTTTGATGTTTTCAACTTTTAAAAATATGCATTGATTTGTGTAAAGTCAAAAAATATCAGAATTATTTTAAAATATCATGAATAGTTGTCATTTATTTTATCATCGAAATTGTTTAATAAAATTATGAAAATAGATTTATGATTCTTTATTATTTTACTATCAGCATTTACATTCAATTTCATTTGTACTTCATCTTAATCCAAACAAGAAAAACCCTATCTTATTTCCTTTTGAAAAATAATACATCAATCAAAAATTATTCATTATTTTCTTTTCATAAAATACTATGCTACATGATATAATGACTGTTGAAATTAAGATAGCAATATGATGCATAGGACATGAAAAAATGACTAGAGTAAAGACTCAATAGTATAAAACATATTTAATAATCCACATGGTAACAGTGTGAAAGAATAGGTATGACTTTTCTGTTCAATACCTTCAAAAATAATGTCCAGGCTATTCATTCAGCTCCTACAGATCATTATAAAATACAAAAATATCACCACTGCCCACAGAAAATACATACAAGACCCAGGGATATATTAACTGTGCTTGCATAAAACTACTAAGATAAAAATATAGGCTATTTCTCTATCTTCTTAACATATCCTACATATAAGGCATCCAAGGGTTTCTTTATATGTACTTCCGTGTCACTACCGATTAACACTTCAAAATAGATCTTATGACCTACACCGCAAAATAGCTAGCATTACTCCTAATAACAAACAAGTTAACATATGATGCTATCAATCCAGAACTACTCCAAGAAAAAGGTTTTATTCACTTAAAACTCAGCAATAAAAATACAAATGACCTTGTTTTAAAAATATTAAAATCAATATTCAAATATTTCAAAAGTATGGTTCATTCAGTAAAGAATCACATAAAAATTTTATGAGCATCAATAAATTATATTAAACTTTGTAATATAAAAAAGAAAAATGTATGCATATGTTTTTTTAATCATATCTTATATCTCAGAATAATAATAAAATTTATATGTGTAATTAATACATATACTTATGTTCATACATTCATATGATAAAAGCAATACCTTCAAAAATATTCCAAGCAACTCTAAAAAAAAAGTAAATAAAATGTACATCATATGATAATAAAACACTTATAAATTACCTAGTGACACTTTGACTTGCAAATCACTATTTTAGATGTCTTCTGTTCCAAATTCAGATAAGAAAAACATATTAATCAAAATATCAGTCATCTAATACACTATTATACTTTTAAAATGTTTGGAAAAACTTTAAAATATTAAAAGTTTTTTTTTTAATATTACTGTTGTTAGAATAAATATAAAAAAATGCTTAAAAATGTAACCTTTCCTATCCTAACAATACATTCTAATACTACGTTACTATGTTTAAAATAATAATTCAAAACTAAATTTATGTAATTCCAATTCATGTTTTGTTCCAATAAAGTCCAACCAAAGTCTTTCATTACAATTTAACACTTCTAAATGGGAACCTTCCCTGGTTGCTATGTGACAAACATTGTCTAAAAGTTTTCTAGCACAAAGCCTTTTCCTCCTGCAGTGCATAAACTCACAAATAAAAAAAATAATGTTGACTTTTAAATCCAAGAAATTTTGAAAATTTATTATTAATCCTGTTCTTGAAAGTCTATAAACACAGTTCTATTGGCTGTTGCTTTCTCAGGATAATAATTATTAACATGATATCACTTGAAAAATATCCCTATAGGTAGGTTCCAGTATTTTCTGTCCACGTGAATTCTATTGTCTTCAGATGCATCATTAATGGTCATTCAAAATCAATACATACACTAGCAGAAAATATGCATTTTTCATTCTATTCAAAATATTATTATCTCATAATGCAGATATGTAGTCATTAATAAATTCATGCATAAGTTATTGATTTAGTACTGATAATATTTATTTCTATCATCCATTAATTCTCTTTTTTGATGTATAATTGAGAACAAGTTTTTTTATATTATATCAAAATATTCATATATTTTGACAATACTTAATAAAGTAATTGATATCCATAATAACATTCATTTTTTATTTTTTATTATTTTTCCAAAAGTTTAAATAACTTTAAACTTAAATATTTTAAAAAATTTACTGCAATTTTTAAAATTACACAGTTAATAGTATAAACATATAATGATATATTTTTTCTTATACAATAACTTCATCTTAAGTGCTTTCATGAATTTAAAGCAAACACTAAGTTTTAGTTTTTTTCCAGGTAACTTTTACTATCCAAATAACTTTAAAAATCCTTAAAATATTATACATATAAGTGTTCTTTGAGTAATATTTCTAAATAACATCCTTCTTAATATCCAAAGTATCCTATGTAAATAGTTATAAAAGTTTTTTAATAACATGAAAAAAATTATACTTTCCTCTGCCAACTGTTTTTTCATCATCATTAATCCTCTTATGCACATTATTTCTGGCATTACTCCATAATTTATCATGAATTTGACATAAGTTTTAAATAGGAAAAAACTACCAGGAAATTAAATGGTGTTAGGGAAACATTCTTGTTTTAACTTTAATAAATTTTTTAATCCTTTACACTTTTTGAAAAATAATAAAATTTAAAAATTGAAATTAATCGACTTATAATAATATACTGGGTACTATTTAAAATAATAAAATAAAAGAAATAGTAATAAGTGGTAGACTAAGTGGCAAATGTTAGAAAAATGAGAACATCCATTTATATACCAGCTCTAAGTTACAATCTGATTGGTTACCTGACTCTTAACTTACAAAACTAATTTACATAAATATCAATTTCATGTTCTTTAAAATTTAGAAACAAAACTGAGAGTCATTATTATAAAACTAACATTATTAAAATATTTAATTCTAACTTAATTTTATAATTATACCTAAACAAATTAAATATTTTAAAACAACACATTTTAAATAATACTTTATCAACTTATCTAATACTTAATTTTCATGTATCTATTTTTAAATTTAACTAATTATTTTAAAGACAACTAATTAAATAATTTCCTATATTTATTTTTATGGTATTCAAATGTTTTCAAATTTTTTAAAACAATTCTGAAAGTAATTTTGAAACTTTCTTTAAAAAAACCTTGCAAGCACACAATAAAAGTACATGCATTGTTAGTCACATGACTAAAAATTCCAGACAAAAATGTTGCAATTTTTTATATTCACTGTCTGAAAATAGGATTAGTTAAATATTTAACTACAAAATATTACATTATAAAAAAAATAATAAAATATAATGATAAAATTTGGAATAATAATTTTGACATTATTTAAACAATAAACAAAATTGAATACACCTGTATATCCCACACATAAATAAAACTTTTAATAAACAATTATAATATCAATTTAAATCTACTTTTATTAAAATACATTTAACAACTTATTTAATTTTTAATCATTATTTAAAAATTAGTTTTCAACACTTTGCTTAACAAAACTTTTAATACATAATTTTTATTATTATCACTATGGCCAGTTCTTCTAGCCATACAAAATTATAATATTTAACTTTTACTTTATAATTTTAGCATTTTATCATAGCTTTTAAATATTTATAACTCTCAACTTCATTTCAAAAAGCTTTAAAAACTCTATTAACATTATTATAGCACCTATATATATTAAATTTCTTTTAATTTAATTTTTTTTAAGAAACTGACTTTCAAAACCTATTTAGACTTAATAAAAAGGGTACAATATATATAACAAAGATGTTTTTTATATATATAGTATACATATAAATAAATTAAGATTATAATACAAACAAATTTTTAACAAATATTACTATCACTATTAATAATAAATTGAGGAAACACATTTACATATATCTTATTGAGTGACTATTCATTCAAGCATTCAACGAAACAATAGGAATAAAAAACTAGATATCTACCATATTTTTATTTTTAAAGTAAAATAAATAGTGAAATATCTCACTTTCACCACTATTAAATATGGTCTGGATAATAGTCTTTCTTTTCAATAATCTTTTTTTCTTATAAAAACAGAATAGACTAGATTCTTTATCAAGAATTTATGATCTTTTTTATTTATTTATTTTTAAGTCAGTATTAATTTTAAGAATGTTCTAAAATTTTATAAAACTTTTAATATAACTCTTGTTATGGGAAATAATGCACATCAAATTCATAATGGATAATAAAGAAAGAATAAAATGGATATGCTTTCAGCATAAAAATTGTTATTAAACTACATTGGTTATAATGTGATGTAGTAACATTAAGACTGCAACATGGCATCTCATACTTGTACTAAGATATGTATTTATTTTATATAAATATTGTTTCAAACTTGATTTTTTTAATCATAATTATTTATACAATATGATAATTTTTTTTAAAAAATATAGCTAGAAAATGAAATAAAATTACTTTTGTTTAACTTGATTCATTTGACAACTTTTTATATTAGTTGATTGCTTTCATTTATAATCAATAAAATAAATTAGCTATTTGTTATTGCTATCATTGATTACCAAAAATTCTATAAAAGTAAAAAAGAAACATTTAAATAAGCTGAAAAAAATGTAAAGCTTTCTAGATTACAACTGCTATTAAATGAGAAAAAGGGGTATAATATTAAAACCCAAAAGCTAAATTTAAATTAATTTGATTTTTGCAAAATAGATACATATTTAAAAAGATATTTAAAAAGACATCTGTTCAATTTAAAAAATAATATGAATTTTGATGTGGGTATCACATACTGGTAATAGCTGTTGAATGATAATATATATAATCCTGTATAGTGCTCTAAAATGGAAAAACAGCTACTGGTGTATTGTAATATTTATTTAAAAAGTTTGACTTTTTTTAAAAATGTGATCCTGTGCAGTGCTCACAGAAAAAAAATGACAATTTGAATATCATGAAATTTGTGAATTTTAATGGATTGTTTTGTTTGTTTGCTTATATATTTCTTTGGATAATGTATAATTGCAATCATTTAGTTAGATTCAGAATAGTTCATGGCTCCAATATATACAATTTTTATTTTAAAACAGTGTCCTTTCTCATTTTTGTAACTGTAATAATATTTACCCACAGCATCTGTGTCTTTCAATCATTTATCAATTTCAGTATTTAGGTCTCCCAATACAATTTTAAAAGTCTGATCTAAAGCTTTCTATACATCCATATAAAAATTCTCTACTTCTTCATCACAATAAAAATCTGTTGGGGCATAAACCTAAATTATCTCTATTTAGTATTCTTCATTAGAATGAATAACTAATCATGCCACTCTGATATGCCATCAAGCTGCACAATGTTGTTCTTCCACCTCTTGTTTATAATTAATCACATTACAGTTGTGCTTCCAATGTTTTTGCCTTTGTAATAAATTACATGTTATCTTTTCACTTTTCTACTAACTTCACAAAGACCAACAATGTCATTAGATACTTCTTTTTTCAATTCAATCTTTCTTCACTTAAAGTGATTTGTAATTGTAGCTATCTAAACAAAATGTTACTTAATAGCTGCAATGGTCCACAATCAACATGTTCTTAGTACCCTCTATGTTCAATGACCAATCACTTATCTTGACTAGAGTATAAGTGGCGTAATTTAGTTTTGTCTACATGATTATAACTATATAAAATATAACATTTACATGATCATTCATCTTGCCTTCAAAAAGACTCAACTGACACTTCAGTTAAGAACTATCAGACAAATCTTAAATTCAAATAAAAGTAAACTTATCATGTTTCTGCTTCATGTATATATCATTTACATATTCATTCATCTTATCTTCAAGAAGACTCAATGGATATTTCAGTTAAGAACTATCAGTCAAATCATAAATTCAGAAATAAGTAAACTTACCACTTTATTTGTTTCACATTGAGTAGCAGTCCATCTATGTTTAATAATTATCTAACTAATCATACAGTAACAACATCTGTGGCAATAACATTAGGAATTTGTTCTATTCCATTCATTTAAAGATCTCAAAGAAGAATTGAAAGATCTTATTTCAGTTAAAATTTACTCCTTGTTATGGCTTATATCTAATAATAATTACTCTACAGAAAGAAAACCTCTCTCTCAGATGTAAATATTTCATTACCATAGGATGTGTAACTCAAAAAATAAACTAAGATGATTGCTCAAAAATAATCCAATCCATATATATATATATATATATATATATATATATATATATGGATTGGATTATTTTTAGCGATTTATTAGGGAGTAATATATATATATATATATATATATTACTCCCTAATAAAGTTTAAATCACATTAGTAAATAAATTCACCAAAAACAAACTCTTACATTTTTTATATCATGAAATAATAACAACTCTCTGCATACAGTAGTGCCACTCAAACCATGGCAATCAGTAGATGCTAAAAGGGTTGTACATCAAAATCCCTATTTAGTATCTCCTCATCTAATATCGCCAGACTAGTTTCTAGCTTTTTACTTTTATTAGTGAAGAGCCTTGAATCTGAAAGCACTGCACCTAGATCTTTAGATCAAATGTAACACTCTATCAGATTGTGTAAGCATAAGAAAAAATGGTCATGTGATGTTTTAATGGTTTTGATAGCATATTAATGTTATCAAGTCAATAAGACTTCCATAGCAATCATTTCAAAGCTTATATCAAAATTTTTCAGATGGTTTCAATGCTCACTGATAATATTGCAATGTAATGTATAAAACTTTTCAATATGATTCTATAAAAAAAAATAATAGAAAACAAAATACTAGTTAAGCTATTCAATTAGTTTTCTTAGTTGAGATTAAATCATTAGATTGTAATGCAAATATAAAAAATACTTTTGAAAATAGTAAAACATAATGTTGGACAACTATGAAAGGTGGTACTAAAGGTGGAATAGGTGAAAATTCACGAGTTTATGTTGAGTAAATGCACATTCTGATCAACATATTCATTTGTTGGAAAATATATATATATATTACAAATAATAAATCATTTTGATCAATTATTTTTATTTAAATAAAAAGTGAAATTAAATTCTTAAAAATTGCAATAATATTTCAGAGCTTTCATCTCCATATTCATAGCTTTCAACCATAATAATTTATGCAAATCTATACAAGCTCATTTATATTGTCCATCTCTTTGAAATAGAAAAGCATGTATCCTTCCTGTTTATTGCCTTCATATCTCTTGCTATATACCATGCCTTCTTAATTTTCCTTTTGATGTCATTCCTCTCGGTGGAAATTATTGTAGCACTTGCAGGTTCAAATTCATGCTTAGCCACTTTTTGGTGGTCCACAAACACTGAGCTACCTTCATTTCTGCTCAATACTCTTTTGTATAAATATTTGTGTTGGGCCACTCTATTGTTTATAGTGGCCCGAGTCTCACCATAGTATACTGCTCCACAGTATGCTTGAGGGCACGTCAAGCGTATTAAATCTTACATAGTTGTTAATGGTGAAGAAAAATCTGAAATTTAAATATAAAGGAAAAATCTGAAATATAAATAAAATATTGATGTATAAAATGTATTTATTATTATATTTACAAGGTTTATTTATAGAACAAAAAAAAACCTAAAAAACTGAAAGCATTATTAGACGTTCTAGAGTAATAAAAACTTTGAAATGATAAAACCTGAATAATGATTGCTTTTTTTAGAATTGGTAGAAGAATAAGATATTTGATTTTTACAATCAAGATGACTAGCTATAAAGAAGCAGAGAAAAGGGGGAAAGATCTCTTTGCTTATCAACTACATTTTTAAGGAATTGTGAAAATAATTTACTTCAAACATCTTTCTCTCTCTCTCAAAACTGACCTATGAAATTTTCAATTGCTAATACAATTTAAAACTATTGGAAATCTTGATCAAAGAAATATTACTGAGTTAATCAAATAACATTACAGAAGCATCATCTATAAATCACAATGGGCCTAAAGATTAAAGAACAGACTAAAATTAAAAAAATCCCGCAATGTTCAATATTAAAAATAATATAATGCAAATGATAACATAGTTAGAGATGTTACAAATAATTGTACAAGGAAAAAAGTGTTAAGTTTAATTGCATTAACTTGATTTAATAATTCATCATCATCATAAAAATAATAATAGTAACATTTAAACCTTAAATTAAAAACACACATTTGTTGATAAATGTATGTTTGAAAAAATAATTAAATGTAAGCATTCTTATAATTTGATTACTTTAAATTGATATTATTATTGGTATTTCTTATCATAAGTATGAATACAAAAATTATGTAAAATTATGAACATTAATTTTCTCTTGAGACATATTTCAATACACTTCAATGAATCTGCATATATCAAAAGATGTGATAAAATATTATAACACTTTACATTGAAACAAATTGCATCTTATGAAATTAGGCAGATATATTAAATTTAACAAAAGAATAAGTAATTGTTATCACCTTGTGACTTAATGGTTAGGAAACATATAGCCAATGTGATACTAAATCACACATTAGAGTATATGGATTTCAATATATTAATAAGTTAAATAAAGATTTCAGTGCACCAAACATATAAGTTTAAAGCAAAATATTTTGTATCAAAATATAGTATTTGTGGTATATGTTAACCACAGTAGAATTATTTTACATTTATTTATCTATATAGTAAAATGTAAATATTTTAAGAATGATCAATAAAACAAGTCATATGTAACATGACATTGCTTTTATAAGCTTGTTTTTACAAAATGTAATATAGAAAGCATACCAATAGCTCAAACAAGCTCTTAATGGATAGGTGTGGAAAGAGAAAATATTTAAAACTTATATTTTGGAAGATATTTACTTTATAATATTTACCAATAATTTCTGCCCAAATTCAGAAATGGGATATTTTCATAAATCAATATGTCACAGACAAAATCAAGCACATATAATGAATAACTGGAATATATGACTTAAGTGGTACTGATGTACTTGGGTATCTACATTCCATATTATATTTAATTGTTTCTTTAAAATACTGTTTCTACATTGTGAAATAATACTGAGATAATTAATTGATAAATTTAAGATTCAACATACTTTATGTAAAATGAAATATCAGTACCCAAGGACATTGGTATCTTAATTAGAGCAATTTTGCATAGTCCATGTTATCCGCTGCTAAATTACTCAGTCTATTTTTGGGAAATAAAAAGAAAACAACAATAGTAGTAATCCAAAAAATACTTTTTATTTAACCATTGATTTATTTTGGTTTCTTAAGTTCAGTTCATTTTTATTTGGATTATTTTATTTGTATTATTGTAATTTCTTTTGAATAACAAAAAAAAAAATTCTTGATGAAAATTAAAAAATTTGTGGCTGACAATTATTTTGGCCTTTAGTATTATCATTTTCATAAAACTTGATGATACTTAAAAATGATCTTATCCCCCTCCCCCTTTTTTAAACCCAAATAAGAAATTTAAAAATTTTAAAGACAAATAAGAATCAGTAATAAGAAGTTGTTTTAAGCACTTCAGATGAAAAAACCTTATCACATACTGTGCACGCTATCAAAGCATGCCTTGTTTCCTTCTGACTGTCATACATACATTGTGCTACATACACATGTTATCCAGATTTCTTTATTTTTTCAATTCCCCTACTCTATATTTAATTTTAAAATTTTTCTACCACTCTCCAAATATACAATTTTTTTTCTTTTTTATAATAGAGAATGAGAAACACATGCTTCCCTAACACTCGCACTTTCAACATTAGTCCTCTTTTTCAAAATGAATCATTCTTTAACTTAAATTATTTTTTTATTATTAGCAAACCTCCTAAATTCCAACTAATCTTATGTATTCCTTAGTTTTCAAGACGTCATTACTAAAAATCCAATATATATATTTAAAATGCTGGTGTTTGTAATTGCTCTCCAAATGTTAGCAATATTTCCCCTCAATCTTTCCAAATCCAATTACATCTATTTCTCTTTGTTACAACTCTCTTTTCTCATCCATTATCTAAACATATATTCCCCAGCAACAGAAATTTTTATATAAATGTTATTAAAATAAATAAAACTTTAACTTATTTTGCAAAGCAAAAATCAGCCACACCAACACAAAATGCTTTGTGGAATTTGTTTTCAGAGACTGCTCAGTGACTTCTCCAAATATTAACAAATGACTCTGAGAACCTACTTAGTGTTTATTCAATAAATATCCCTCAGTGCTTATTAAACAATTATTATACAAGCAGAAGAAATTAATTTATTTTTAAAATCAAATTAATGAAGACTATCATTGATAATAAAAAGCAAAAGGGTTAAATCATATTTTAAAAAAAAAAAAAGACTTATGTTAATTTTATTAATTTTAAATAAGATGGATAGACAATGATTACTTTTTTTTTCCATGTGTCATAGCATCAGCCGGGAAGCGAGCCTGCTAACCCAGGACAACTGCTTGTAAGACAGCTGTGCTGACCTCTGGACCACCAATGCTTGACAATGATTACTTTATCAAGAAAATTAAGTACAATTCCAAATATTCATAATGTACTTTTTTTTTTTAAGAATGTAAAAAAAAACAGACAAATAGATTGGGTAAAAATAATTAATGTATATAGTGAAATTTATAATGGGTAAAAATAATTAATGTATATAGTGAAATTTATAATGGCAACAAATCCTAATATGAGATTTAAATCCTATATAAAACGCTTTATAAATAACTCATTAAATATACTTAATATAGGAAATAAAATGTTACTATTATTAAAATTGTTGATTTTTTATTTTTTTTTAACCAATAAACTTTTAACACATATTACACAAGTCATAAACATTTACTTCATTTCTTTGGGAAAAAGAAATCAATAAAACAATGTAATCAGATTTGAAATAAACTTTTATTGATTATAGATGACCCTCCTGGAAACATATGTTGTACATATAACACTGAAAATATACTGCCATCTAGTGAGGGGAAAAACCTTAAATAATATAGATTTATATATAAAAATCAATCATTAAAAGCAATTCTTTCATTATAAAAAAAAAAAAGTAAATTAAATACATATATATAAACACTATTTTTAAATGCTCTTTAAATTTAATATTTTTGTTACATATTTATAATTACATAAACAATATTTGTGTACTAACTTTAGAATCAATTTTTAAAATAATTCAAATAAAAAAAATATCAGAATTAAAATCTTCATTTGAATTATAAAAAGACCATTCACAATTTTGAAGTAAATAAAGAAATATTTTTTTAAGAAAAGTTTTTCTTTTTTTTTTTTAGTTTCAATGATTTTATAATGACATAAAGTTCATAACATTAGTAAAAAAAAATACATCAGAAATATGAATAATATATGAAAATCATTGAAACTAAAAAAAAAAAAAAGTATTATAAAATTAAATGTCTCTGAATTTCTCTCCTCTTTTCTCAGAAGCAATTCTAGTATCTCCAGTATCCAGTGTAAAACTTACTAATAACATAAATTTTAATTTTATTAAATGAAATTACATGTTTAAACCATTAATTATCTGCCAAAAGGCAAAATTCATATATCAAACGAGCAACCCCCTTTCAAAAATTCATGTTATTTGCTCTACTACTCATATACTTTATGCCACTTTTATTTTGGTGTCCTCTAACCACAAATATTATTCATATTAAATATATTAAAGGCTAATCTTAACAAAAAATATTTTAACAATGATTAATAACTGAAAATTTACTATGTATATCTATAGAGAAACAAAAGAAAGCTTGCATTAAATAAAAATGTTCAAATATCACTGAATTGATGTAGATATTTCAACATTTATTTTAAAAATTTTGTGCTTAAATATAAAATGTCATAAAATAATTGAGTAATTATTTTTCTGGACATTATATAAAATTTGAGTAGCAAAATGGTAGGTAGAACTTCACTCTAAAAATCTTTAATTCTCAAATGCAACACTCTATCATTGCACTAATCATGCAGGGAATTAGATAATACAGTCTTGTTTCCCCATGAAGCAATATTAGAATATATTGAACATAAACATTTATCAATAAAGTATAAGTTCACCATTTGTATTGAGATTATGCATGCAGCATAACCACATAATATTCGAACAGTGCATTCATGAAAAAACTTCTGGTTTTCTATGAGATTTAGTAAAATATATCATCTATAACTTGTTGTTCAATATTGGTGCACAGATTTAGTAAAACTTAAATATTGCAATTAATAGGCCATAGAAAATATGACATCATCCTATCACTTAAATCAATGTCTGATTTATAGGATTGTATAAATTAAAATGTTATCATCTTGTAAAATTAAAATGCTATTTGAAAAGTGTTTCAAATCATGAATCTGTAACTGTGATGCATTTCAATATAAAAGGTCATAAATGTTTTATAATGCAAATAATATAAAACATTTCATAATAGTAAAAAGTGAGATAAACAAAAATAAAGATAAACCATAAGACATGTAAGTGTATGATGCAAAGTTGGTAAACCGAGACTAATGTAAATAAATGAAATAAATGATAAATTAAAATTAAAATAGATGAATTAAAAGGATATTAGACTAAAACATAGACAACATCCAAAAGGCTAGATATCAAATGGTTAAACAGATAATATGAAAAACTGTGACATTTATCCAATTGTAGCACTATAAAAGGTTAGACAAATATTTGAGTAAATAGTTAGATTTATGATATTGAGAACTGAAAAGAAGTTAATAAATATGAAAGTGAGATGTTATGATAAGTACATGTTGTAGTAGTGATGAAGATATATTAATTTTTAGGAAGGGCTTTTGTGTAGCCAAACACCTGGGGTAGGTAATTTGCAACCGAGCTAATGACTTTCCCCAAGTACACATCATAGTCCAAGTGACATCTCAAACTCAAGGAGCATCTGCAGGGGATATGGATCAACCATCCAAAATTGAGGTCACTCAGATCATGGGCAATGGGATGACCATGGAACAACTATACCAGGCCATCATGGATATGAACCATAATATGGAGACAAGTATGAATCATATGAAAACTGATATGAGGACTGAAATGAAGAGTATGGAGACAAGTATGAATCGTATTAAAACTGATATGAGGACTAAAATGAAGAGTATGGAGGCAAACATGAAAACAAAAATGACAATCAAAATAGACATAAGTGGCATGAACAGTAAAATGGATTATATAAAAGAAAATGTGAACAAGTTAAAAGATAATATGGCTACTAAGGAAGAAATAAAAGCGATAAATAGAAATATGCATAGCATAGAAACTAGGATAATATAGCAACTAAGGATGATGTAGATACCCTGGAATCTGGAGTAGACATAGGAATAAAAGAGAGTGTAGTAAATGCAGATAAACTTGGAGAAAGGAATTAAGAATGCTAAAGCCAGACAAGCTTGGGAAATGGAACAGCTGTCTCTAGATGTAAGCAATGTTCAAGAAGTTAATGCTGAATTAAAAAGAGAAATAGTGAAATACAGAAACAAATGGAGGTGCGAGATATTCAATGTCAGCTCTGACTGGAGGAATTCAAATGTAACATCACTAATCAACTCAGCATCAATACAAAAAAGTACATCAAGACTACAAAGCCTTTAAGGAAGAGATGATGGAAAACCAAGGGAGACAAAGGAATGAAGTGTGGGGGGAATTAGAGGTCATCCACACAAATTTAGACCAGGTATCCATTAAACAGAATGTTGGAATCAAAACTATAGAAGCCATGGCCCAAAATCTAAGGCATATAAAAGAAAAGTTAGTTTTAAGGGAAGTGGAAACCATTATAACAGCATTAGAGAGCCATAGAAAGTGTGTATGAGACTAGGGATCAAATCAGCCATTTAGATGAAACCATAACACACCAACTCACACTTGTTGAATCTCAAGTATGTCAAAACACACAATTAATAGGCATGCAGAAGACTGAAGTAGATCAAAGGACCAGGATAATCAAGAAAGATGGGAGGAAATGGAGATCAGCCAGGAGATTGTTTGTGAAGGATCTCAACCAAATGGTTGGCCTCTGTCTGGAACCCATTTCTCCAGGTCAAATACTGCCTGAGATAGAAGACTATCCACTCTATCATAGTCATGAAAAGATGATCCCAAGCATGTGCCATGTTAATCTAGACACCCAACCATTGACACTTCAAATGAACTCTGGTGAGCCAAGCAAATCTCACAACCATGTGATGCAAGCTAGTGCAATTAATCAATTTGTCAAAATAAAGATTTCAAGAAATCAGCTAGTGAAATTCCCCCATAGAACACCTGGAAAGCCTCAACTTATACTTTTTTGTGAATTGAAACTTAACAAAAGGGAGACAGATTATCATAGTGTACAGTATTCTACAAGGGTATGTGCTGATGTGATGGGAGACCCTGTTTCAAACCCCATTCACTTATGATAATAACCACATCATACTGATAAAAAACTTTTGGAATAGAGACAAGCAAGATATATTACTCTACCAGTTTCATCAAGAAAGGCAAAGAATCAGCCCCAGGAGAAACCTTAACCAAGTTTTTCCACTGCCAAGTTAGTGCCTGAGTGAGAGTGAAATTATAAGAATAATCAAGAAAAACTTGCCCCTGAGGAAAGAACAATTGCTTTTATGCACCAATGTCAAGAGTATTGAGCAAGTAGCAGAAGCCCTGAAAAGAGAAAAGATGGAGTCTCTGTGAATGCAATCCATTATAAGAAGTTAAAGATTAATAATTATCCAAATCATTGGAAGGGGAAATCATTGCAACACACCACCACATGTCATCTAGTAGAAATGAGGCAAACAACCACCAAAGTAGAATGAGCCCTCTTAATATCCCAGGGAAATCCTCTAAACCAGGGTGTAGCAACCCCTTGCTCAAGAGTCGAAAGAAACTAAACTAAAAGGGTACTTAAGATTATGTTTCCTACCTCAAGAGACCAGAAAAACAATGGAAAACACAAACCAAAAAGTAAGCAAGGAAATCTAATGTGTTTCTGAGAGGATAAGACACCCAAGTATGTGATACAGAGCTGCCCCATAATAGAGATTCTGTTTGAAGATTTGCCAGTTAAGTCATTATTAGAATCTGGTAGCCAGATTTCAGTAGTGTCAGATACATTTTATAACAAACCTATGACCAGCAACCCCAACATTAAAACCTTGCCACTGAAGTTGATTCAAGCTATCATGGCTAATAATAGAAAAGCCAAACTGATGCAGAAACAAATATGGATTCAAATCAAGATCAGCCAAACAACTCTCTATCATGTTTTCCTTATCCTGAATAGCTTAATACATGAGGTCATTCTGGGGGCAGACTTTCACCACATGAACCATTGCATCATTGATAAAGTAGTTAGGGTTAATGATGAAATTTTGGAAATGACATTATGTCCAAGATAGGACTTACATGAAGTTGATTGTATATCTGTAATCCCAAAGGCACTGATTGAGAGTAAAATTGCAGTCCAATTTACTTGGAAGTGATGAGAAAGAAAAATTACAATCTGTTATCATTGAATTTAGCCTCATTTTTTCAGAAATACCAGGTATAATAGATTTCCATCAAAGAATAAAACATAACCAACCATTTCAATCCAAATCATACCTTATTCCATACTAGTATCGTGAAGAGGTATATAGACAGCTTAATAAAATGCTAGATTAGAAGATTATTTCCAAATCTTCTTCACCTTACTGTAATCCGGTTGTAATTGTAAAAAAGAAAGATGGGTCGATGAGATTTTGTTCAGATGCTTGACAACTGAACAAATTTATAGTTCATGACAGCAACATTCCATTTTCCATACATGAATTATTCATAAGATTTAAAAATAAAATGTTTTCCACTTTCAATCTAACCTCCAGATATTGGCAGATTGAGCTCCATCCAGATGATCACCAATACACTGCCTTACAATATGAGGGTTTTATATATCAGTTTAATAGGATGCCCTTTGGATTGATCAATAGTGGTTTTGGTCTAGTACAATGCCTGGATAGAACCCTATCTCCTAAAGTCAAACAGATTGCAACTATTTATGTGGATGATGCGATCATAGCATCTACCACCATTGAAGAACATCTTCAACAACTGATTTTGTTTTTAAAGAATGCTGTGAAAAGGAAATTAAGGTCATCTTCAAAAAGAAAATGTTAGCTTATAGCAAAGTGGACTTCCTGGGTTATATCATTGAATGCAATGAGATAAGACCTCATCCTGATAAGATCAGTATCATGCAGAACTTTCCAAAACCCACAAATAAAAAACAAATCAGATCATTTTAGTGCTGTGCAACTTCTATAATCACTTCTACCATAAGTTCTTAGACCACATGGAATCATTATTAAAATTAATCAGGAAAGATGAAAAAAGAAATGGACTGAGGAGCAAGATAGGCATTTGAAAAACATAAAACAGGGTTCCAAGAGCAAACTGTGTTAACTTTCCCTGATTTTAATAAACTGTTTATTGTCCAGATGGAGAGTAATGGTTTTGGATTGAGGGTAATGTTATCCCAAATCCAGAAGGATGGCCAACTTTCCATCTTCTATTTTATCAGCCAGCTCTGTTTATTGTCCAGATGGAGAGTAATGGTTTTGGATTGAGGGTAATGTTATCTCAAATCCAGAAGGATGGTCAACATTCCATCCTCTATTTTATCAGCGAGCTCCTAAAAGGTTCCAAAATAAATTATACAATTATGGAGGAAGCACTAGAAATAGTATGGGCCTTCTAAAAATTTCAACAGATGCTTCTTGGATCAAGTGATAGTCATCACTGACCACAAAAGCCTCAAATTCTTGAATCATAGCTACCTGATTAATAATTGTCTAGTCAGATGGAGTTTACTGTTATACAAATTCAACTACAGCATACAATACAGTAAAGAATCCAAGAATATGGTAGCAGATGTGCTGAGTCAAAATCCATGTAGGTCAAAACAAAATCATCTTTCAGTATATAACACTACATTACTAACATCGATTCAATGATTGACAACCAACTTGGAGAGTGATTTAAAAAATCTGCAAGAAATTCAATCTCAAGATCCAAATTTAAAACCAATCATGGAAGTATTAAAAGGAAAGAAAGTTCTGCATATGCACAAAAAAGATCTTATTTGTTACAAGCTAGAGAATGGGGTCTTACTTTATAAATTAAGCTTAAACATGGAAGAGTGGAGGGTAGTAATATCTAAATCATTAACAGTCCCACTCATAATGTATGTCCAATGTCTATATGGACACTACAGTGCCCACAAAACAGAAAGCAATCTTATGAATTGGTTTTACTGGCCAAGAATGTATAAGGACATCTTGAAGTCAGTCCAAGATTGTTTGGTGTGCTTACATATCAAGCCAGTAAACCAAAACTATGCCAGTTTAACCAAATGAGTGATACCCAGAAAGACTTAGTGAGATCTTAACCATAGATTATTATGGGTCCCTACCATCTATTGGTAGCAAATAATCTCTTTTCCAAGCCCATACTAGACACACTATCAGAGTTTTACACACCATCCAATTCATAGGGAGAGGAAATCAAAGAACCATACTAACAGATCATGGTATACCATTCCAATCTAGAGAATGGAAAAATTGGATGAAAAAATCCCAGATTAAACAAGTGCTCACATCTATCAGGAATTCACAGTCCAACCCTTGTGAACATGTAATACAGCAGCTAGGATGATTGTTCAGGACATACCTGGATGATAAGGAGTGAGTAAAGCAGATGGAGTGTGTGGTAAATTTCATCAATTGGAGCATGAATGAATCAACTGGATTTGCACCCATTAAATTGCACTTTGGCAAACCTACCCCAATTCTATTTGTAAAATATATGCCCATAGATCAACACCTTAATACAAATCCAGAAATGGCAAGACAACAAGCCTACAACAGATGATTAGCAAAGCAAATAAGAATGAAATAGTTTTAAAGTTGGTGATAAAGTACTAATAAAAATTCCATACATGGGCAAACCCTGTGAAAGCAAATATCAAAAATTTTATTTACAATATGAAGGACCCTGTATGATAGTGAAATAAGCAGGTCCCAGTACCTTTTGGGTCAATGTAAAGGAAGAAATGAGAGGCACATATAATGCCAGGATATTAAAATCATATTGTAGTCAATCAATATAAGTATATGGTTATTACTTCCAACCTAGACTAGATACAAAAAGTTAGAAAGAGAGATGATAGAATAAAGATAGGAGAAAGTGAGAAAGTTAGAAAAAGAGATGGTAAATGAAAGATAGGAAGTGAGAAAAGATCAAAAAAATGTATAATTAGGATAATCATAATTACATTATATTTAAAAAGGTATGCTATAGCAAGTGGTCTAAGACAGTTTCTGAGATATCTTAAAACCTACCAAGACTATAGATCTGCAGGCTACAAGCTTTCAACACCTGACAATTAATCACCATTACAACTTTGTGGACTTGACTACAGGCATTCACATGCAAAATGTCAAGTGGTAAAACCACAAACAATGGGGAACTGCCATGAAATTGCTGGACAACTACCTGGCAGAATTTATTTGATGTCTGCTGCATAAGGAGGAAGACATTTTCCTGGCCATCCTCTCAGAGATGTCTGTGAGACCCAATCATCCACAGCAGTAGCTTCTTTAGAAACTTGTAAAAAATATTTTGTTGTTGTTGTTGTTGTTGTTCATATTTCACTTGAAATTTGTTACATATTTTGATTAATAAAAAAAAGACAAAAAAACAACTTTTCATTGCTGTTTTTGTGTGTGTGTGGTATGTGCTATGAAAAAGCATTATTTTTTCTTAATGGCTAAAGGTTTCATACCAAATAATGATTTTAAAAAATTGACTAACCTTAAGACAAAAAAACTGTTGATTTCGTGTTTTCATTAATAAAAAAGCAAAACAATTTTCCAAAAAGCAAATCAGTTTTTATTGCTCTTTTTCTGTTTATATGTGTGTGTATGTCTGGATTTTAAAAAAAGGCTGACAATGTTTAGAAAAAAAAAGTTGAACCAAAAATTCACAGTAACAACATCTAAAAAAAAAAAAAAGAGCAAAAACAATTAAACTACCTTATCAAATTAAAGCAAGCCCCGTAATGCTGTGTCTGTATTATATTAAAAAAATAGGTTGACAATGTTTATAAAAAAAAAGTTGAACCAAAAATTCACCATAAAAACATCTAAACAAAAAAGATCAAAAACAATTAAATTCCCTAATCAAATTAAAGCTGGGCCTGTAAAGTTACAAGCAGTGTCTGTATTATTAAAAAAAAAAATTGTCAATATTTATTAAAAAAAAAAAAGTTGAACCAAAAAATAATCATAACAACATCACAAAAAAAAGATAAAAAAAAACAATTAAAATACATAGTAAAATTAATGTCAACCCAGTAATGTTACATTTTGTGTGATGTGATGTACTGTGACTTCTTAAATGGAGTTAAAAATCTCTCCGCAGCTATGCCCCCAAAAAACTGTTAGCCACTTTACCTTCCCCTTCCATTCCCCACCCTAAGCTTTCCTATAATCTACTCCATCCCATTTCCACAACATAATCTTAGTCAACTCTAAGGCCTTTATATCTAAATCCCCTTATCTTTTCCCAAACCCAGCATAAAAACCAATAACCCACTTTCTATATAATCACTTTATTCATATTTATTATCCCATAATTTCATTATTTGTACCCTTTTTGCTTTCAA
The DNA here is from genome assembly GCA_028023455.1 of Epiperipatus broadwayi. Classification (NCBI taxonomy): domain Eukaryota; kingdom Metazoa; phylum Onychophora; class Udeonychophora; order Euonychophora; family Peripatidae; genus Epiperipatus; species Epiperipatus broadwayi. The sequence goes on from JAQFVV010006263.1 coordinate 241,792, forward strand.
ACATTTACATTCAATCAACAGGTGCCTAATATTTTCTATATCTTCCTTACACAATTTGCAAACTAAATCACCCATATTTTTCCATTTACACGTATATTCTCTTATTGTTAAAGATCCTCTTCGAGCCTTAAACGGTAAGCTACTTTCCTTACTTTTATCATAAATTAACTCACACCCAATGTTCTATTTACTTCTATATATATTTAAACTCTTTTTACTCTCCACACTAGTTCTCCATCTCTCCAACTTCCTATTGTTTATTAATGCATCTATTCTTTTATCCCATTCCTTACCACTATAACACTCAACAATCCTCCTAATACAATCATCCCACCTTTTATACAAGTATACTGATATTGTAACAGTCAAAACACGTGTATCTCGTTAACATAGTGCAGAATTCGACCACCACACAGAACAGCAGCACCATCGAGTAGCGAAGCCACCCGTGGTACCGAGTTCGAACATAGTTTATCGGTTCCACAATACAATCTACGGAATAATGCCTCTGATGCGACATAAGTAAACACTTCTTTAGGCACGGTGGTCAGGGAGATGCACGAGATTCATGGTTTTGTTTCCGAGTTGGCCAACAATCAAACGAATATTAATTAACATCTATAATCGAGGAAATATGTATAATGGGCATCGAATAAATGAAAACTTAACTACAGACGTATAGTTAAAATTATTTATTTACGTATTTAATAAAAAAAAACATTATTAAGGTTATTAATCATATTTTATATTCAGAGTTTCAATAGTTAATTGACAATTTTATTATATATAAAATACATTTATTTATAAAGAGCATTCCTTTATATGAAGGCGTAATCTAGCTACCTAAGGTTCTCGAGGGAGTATTTCTAATACGTGCTGTAGGGAATTTATACTTTGCACTGCAAGAGTCATCAGTAGCGGCAGACATACATTTATTTAATAAAAATATTTCTTTTACGACTAAAGGCAAACATTTATTTGAGAGTGGATGATGAAGATAATGCCGAGGCAGAGTGATATAGAGAATGATAAACTAAATAAAGGAACACGTGGTACGCTTTAGAAGGACGATATAAAATGGCAGCACTGAAACTGCAATGCCGTGAATAAGTTTATAAGGGTTTCGGGTTGGTCTCTGCCTCGACCCGAAGAGGTAAGGTGTCACATGAGCATAACCAGGGACAAGCGGTCCGTGTCGCAATTTGCCCGCTGGCTGCGTGATGGTCGTCAAGCCCTACGGGAACATTATCATGTCCACTTGTGTAGGACGACTGGGGTTAATTCAACCCTATAGAATCCGGAGTATTCACGGCGTGGAATAAGTCATCGTGGCTTCAAAACGTAACACATGTATAAGATCTAAAAGATTATGGTAAGATTTAACTAGATTTCAAACTCAGCCCCCCATTATCAACATTGACTAAAAGAAAATTGGTGACTCTCAAAGAAATGAAATTTCCGTAATTATTCATTAAAATTTAATAATCAAAAATATCTAAAAGGGGAATTATTACAGCGAGTATGCCAGCTATTACGAAGTAGTAGACCCTGCATTACAATAACTGATTCTTTGAATGCGCGTCGTATTTACATGAAATTTAAGTTATTTATAAAGCAAATATTAATGACAATTTGACACGCATTCAATGTTCAAGCAATTATAGATTTAGATATAAAACTAAGACAATTATGAGAAGGTAATATTTCAATAATAATTATAAATAAAGTGTAGATTTGAGAAATACACACCTAAGAAGTATAGAGGGAGGTAAGCTAGATTAAGCGAGAAATTTACAGATTACATTAATTCTCAAATTTTAGTTTCACAAAATTACAATTTTAACATTTAGACGTTAGACAAATAGTAGGAGATGAGCTATAGCTTATTATTACTAGAGTACTCTATAATTTGGAATACACACACAGGTACCTGTTTGATAAGATGTTTTCTTCCATTTGTTTAATAGTAGATTGTTCGTGATTAGCAGTTTTCTTTCTTGTCTTTGGCATTTTATTGATTTTAACAGCAGTGGCTTTCTTGTCTATTTCAGGTAGCAGATCATTATGGTGTTTTTACGATGGGCAATGTGGAGTTCGGCATACGGTGGGCCATCTCCCGATGGAGAATAATCTCGGTGCTTACTCGGTCATACCTTGGCAATATCAATTTATTTTAAGATATTTTAGACTCTCCACTCGAGAGCAAAGCTAAAGTTCAAGTCCAAGTCTCCAGCAAGTCCAAGATGGCCTCCTTTTTTTTATCTTGATCTTTTAATTTTTCTGTTGAGATATTTTTAGGTTTTCTTTATCTTGCCCTCAGGATAATCAATGCTTTTGCTGGTTTTAATTAGAAAGAAATCTGCTGTGCTATTGTTTGTTTTGTTGTTTTTTTTTACATTCGTTAATTACATTCTTTTGGAATTTTTCTATAATTAATTTATTATCTGTCACTGACCGATGCTTTTAAATTTTCAAAGACAAAAGGGAATAAAATTATTTTAACTTTAATTAATTATTGCATCAGATTTTGTTAGAATTATTATTTAACGAAATTTAAACTAAGCAATAAATACGAACTTTATAAATTCAAAATAAATGATTAATATTACACAAAATTTTATTTAGCTAAAGAAATCTAAATTATATTACTTTATCCGTATTTATTGCCTTTAATTTGAGATCGAAATGTGTGCGTGTTTATGTTGAATTCTACATATATTTATACATTTTTAATATTGTTACACACACAACTCGATACCAAAAGTTTAAATTTGGGTGGGATAGACCGGTCAGTGAGAGACGACAGAAAAGGTGAAACTTAAGATTCGAATATGAATCTTACTGTTTCAATATATATTCTTTATCCAAATCCTTTGCATACCGCATTACCTTTGTCACCTATCTCGTTGCCTGCCTTTTACTCATAACTCAATTAAATACTATTTTGGCTATTCTTTTATCATCCATAAACTGCAACTTTCCAAACATTTTCATTTTACTTTTTGCTTCTCTCATATAAAAACTTGACCATCCCATTTCTTTTTGAATTGCCTCCTTTGCTGTCCATACATCTGCATCTAATGCATGTCTTCCCACTTCCCTTTGTACTTTCTTTAAAATCAAACACCCTTTTACTAAGCACATAATGCATCATTACCATATGTTAACCCTGCTACTACAACTCCTTTCCATACAATTCTAGCTACATCATATTTATTATATGAAAACACTGTTTAATTTCTTTACTAACCCCTTTCTTCTCTTTGCTTCATTTACCAATTTTTTCTCCCATTCAACCAAGCAATTTTCCTGATTACTTAAGATAATTCCCACATAACTATATCTATCCACCACACTTAACTTTATATCCCCCAATAAAAATTCTACATCTTCTCTTTCCCCATTATTAATCATCATTATATTTGATTTTTCTTCACTAAATTTAACCCCATCTCTTTACCCACCCTTGCACATATCCTCAGCATAACTTCCATATCTTCTCTTTTTTATACATACAAAAAATATCATCCACAAAAAAAAAAAGACCCGGCAAAATATATACTCCCTTGCCACCCATTAATGGTATCTCTATCCCTCTTCCTAGTCTTTCTATTGCTTTCTCCATTTCACTCGAATACAACAAAAACAAATAGGTGACATAGGGCATTTTTCCCTTAATCCCACCCCATTTTTAACTTTAACTGATTCTATATCCTCTAATTGGTAAGTATTGTACCGGACAGTTTTGATATCACTCACATTTTACCTCTTTTTGAACTCCTTTATCATATCTACACAGTACATAGTATTATTATTACGCACAAATCCTTTTTTCGGCCCGCTAACTCACGGAGATTTACATGAGAAACCCGAATAAATTACTTAAAACTACTGTTGTCACAGATCTTTACTTTACTAATGGAATTTATATATAAATGAATAAGCAAACTCATCAATAAATTGTCTAACTAGGCTAAGAATTTAATAAGTATGTGTGTTTAAGCCATCAAATCAGCAATACAATATCTGGGGTTAATAATAATAAAAGCAATATAGACTACAGATTTGTTTTACAATACTGTTTAATATAATTACATAATTGGTTAACATAATAAAGCTACTTTCTTTACTAGTTTCTAATATTTGGAAAACATTATTCAACATTAATTAAATGCTTCGTTCAGTATAGGTGGGGAAGATCTATGTGCCAATGAGGTAGTGATTTGTAAACTATATATAATTCATTGCGATTAGATGCACTAATTTATTATTAATAAAATTAATATTTTATAAACACCAAATAATATCTTTCACAAATGAATATTTGATTTATATGTTTACAATATGGTCTTTTAATTATATAATGCTTTAACGTGAAACGACTAACAAATAAATCAATAATTAAAACATGGGTTGGTAAAATATTGCGTACGTTTAGGAATTCACTGTTAAAAAAAGAATCGCTTTAAATCAAGTGGGTTATCAACATTAAAAGGGATAACTAAACAATAAATCACTTTGATTTTGACTTACTTCACTTCACCACGACTTAAGAGGCAACTTTAAAGGAAATAGATAGATCTTGTGAACGAAAGCAGTACTGACATAGCAGGAATAAAAACATTGATAAGATTGATGCAAATTTCGCCATTATATTTGGAGAACAAAATGGTCACTCTGCATTTTCACAGATGGAAACCTGGAGAGAGAGCTTCCTCGGACATAAGGAGAAATGAGGTCGGGACTTTTTCACCCTTGAGCCTTACTGTCCAATTATGGGAATCCTGAAGAATGGAAATCCGCATTAATAGCTTAGATTTCCTAAAATACATTTATTAAAATAATAGCGAGTTCATTGAACTTAGAATAATTTGCTTGTGCCAGCAATGCCTATATTAATGAAATAGACGCTTTATTCACATCCATTACTTAAATTAAATACTAAAATAATTGTCCAAGCATAGCGATTTGAACCCCTTCAAAATCAAATTGGAATAAATCAATCACGACTACAATGTCGTACTAAATAACAATAAAAGTAATTACTCCCTTTTATTTAGAGATCTCCCAAACGCAAATTTCATTTAAACCCTCTTTAATATCTCGTCAAAGCATATTAAAATCTATTGCGATAAATATTCATTTCCTTCTCACAAACTCGACTTAGTGCTCTAATAACAAAATAAACACACACAATATTCATTTTATTGACAGATCGCAATTATGAAGTATATGTATTATTGGATTACATTTAATAAAGTAATTCCAATTCGGTGAATAAAAATGAGCTAAACAAATACTCGTTCATTTAGGAGAGTATTAAATCGACCAATCAATCACGGGCCGATTGAAAATATTTAAGGAAGGTTTCAATTCACCGAATTAGATTTATTGGCACATAAATACTTAAATATTTTAGATCATAAATTAATCAATAATAGGAAACTGCCATAAGAAAAGAAATATGATATAAAAGGCATTTTTAAGAGAAACTAGTAAAGTTGAATTAATCTTATAGAGAGCAATGACAAAAGTAAAATTACAAAAGATATATAAGTATTACATATATTACAAAACATGTTTATCTAGGATAGGGTGGCAATATTTAATTACTGATGTTACGAAAGCCATTTAAAACAAGAAAAGTGAATTATATATTTTACAAAGAATTCTTTTGGCAGTAATATTACCTTCCAACAAGTCCTCTCAAGTGTAAGCTTCAACTGCTTGCAAGTTCTTTTGGAGAGTGAAATGAGGCACGTTTCCATCGATGAAATAGCTAGCTATTTTTATATTATTCAGCAAAGTTCATTCACCAATAGTTCTCTTTATAATTTCAGAAGGTATTAGATGGTTTTACGATAGCATACTGATGTTACCGGGAAAAGCTCGGGGTACATCTATGCACCCCGACCTTAGCCTACATTTTTGCGTACATTAAATCATAAAATATACCGACAGATTCAAACTGCAACTCATTCACTATAGTAATCTGATTCCTCTCACTCTCTTTTTTTGGGGAGTATTTATACTATTTTAGTATTGCTCCCAGATATTCTATCTTTCCATAGCTTCAGGCATTGTTCTGTCCATTCATTTAAAATTAATATGCTCTATTGTGATGCTAAGATACACTCTTCTGATAAATCTTTTAAGTCTTTTGTTAAGAATCCATTTTTAATTCGCAAATGGATTACTACAATAAAATAAAATAAATTTAAGATAAGTCCCTTTGTTGAGTAACCTACGTGAGTTTCCAGATTTATCCAAAAGAATGTGACTTTTAATCACTAAAATTTAATAGAAAAATATAAAAGTAATTTTTAAGCAAATCTATTTAACGGACTTTACTATTAATATTTAAAATACGTGCATATATGTAATATCCACACACAAAAATATGTAATAAATAAATCTTATTTTATTAGAATTAACATTATTTAAACCTTATTATAGAAATTAAAGTAAAATTAAAATGTTCATTATTAAATGAATATAGCAAGGCTAAAGAAAGAAAAATAGGCTTGGTGTGTGTATGAATATAAACTGTCCGTTAAACAAATTTACTATTAAAAAGGTAGAGATCAGGTTTGATCTCAGGTTAGTGCTAAATAAGGCATGAAACTTGGATCGAGTTTGGATCCAATCGTTTCAGTATAGTAATTATTTTCATATAATTTCTTAATAATATTTACTAAAGCTTCATCCATTCCCAAATTTGCTAACCTTACCCATAATCTATTTCTATTTACTCTATCATATGCCTTCTCTATATCTATAAAACTCATATATAATGATATACCTGAATTCCTACTCATATCCATAAGTTGTGTAACTATAAATAAACTATCTCCTATATGCCTATCTGACCTAAAACCTCCTTGCATTTCCCCCACAACATTATTCTCTTCCATCCATTTTACAACTCTTCCAGCCACTATATACGAAAAAACTTTATATAAAACTGATGTTACTGCTATCGGTCTATAATTATTTAACTTTCTATGATCCTTACCCTTTCCTTTAAATAATAATTTTATTCTTGTATTACTCCAATTATCCAGAAAAACTCTCTTCTGTGCCATCTTATTAAAACATGATAATAACTTTGCTTTTGCTCTATGCCCTAAATTCATTACCATCCCTGCTGCCCATCCATCTAAACCTCTCATCTTTCCACTTTTCAATCTCTTCCCTGCCTCATTCAGTTCATTTTTTGTGAACCTAATATTCCCATTACTAAATGCTTTCATGTTTTCTATCACTAAGTCCTTCACATCTAACATCTTTTCTATATCCATTATATATCTATTTAAGATTTTGCAAAGAAATAACGCCATCAAGCATCAAGCAGCATGTACATCTATTAATTCTTTGTCATGTGTTTTTGGTTTGATCACTATTCAGACAGCCATCGTAACATCTGATTGGCTATCAGATAAGTATTATAATTATAATAAATATGAGAGGTTTGCAGCATGTCAATTTAATTTCAATTGTCTGCGCTTTATAAAATAAATATAAATATTAAAAAAAAACTGTTAAAGAAATAGAGACATTGTTGGCTATACAAAATAGGGGGAAAAAATCAATAAATAATATAGAGATTTAAGAGAAGTGATAAAGAAAATGTTATTCTCCATTAGTTCTATATAAAATCATGTACAATGAACATTATGCTTAAATCAATAGTACAGTAGATCACAGAGCATTAATAGACATTTTGGACTGGATTTATAAATCATTTGCCTCTATAAGCATTTTTGTAGTGATTAAAATTTTATAACATCATGATATAGGCAGAAGGCATTATCAAATTCTTAATAATATTTATCAAAATTCAACAGCAGTTACAGACCACATGGCAATGATTTTTTGTGATGTATTTTGTGAATCTATTAAAATGAGAAGGTAACGAAATGTAAATAAATGGAGATTACTATAAATTATCTACATTTTGAAGATGATGTGATTGTTTTCACAAACAATGCTTCTGGGCTAAAGGAATAACAAAAACTATCAAATAAAAAAGCAATAGAAAAGAATTAAAGACAAATGTCAAAATGACCAAAATAATGTTCAATACCTTTTCAAAAAAAAAAAAAAAATTAATAATAACAAATTTTAAAATATTTGCAACTATCATTTTTTTTGTCAAATAATTAAAATAAATGAAATCATAATGGATTAAATTAATCACAGACACAAACTTAGATACAATGTTTTTTGATATTAAAATATGTGATGAACTTGGAAAAAACTTAATAATTGTTTTACGAGTGCTTAGTTATGAATCTAAGACTTCAACAAGTAACAGAAGAATAATATAATGTTAGTGGAATTTTATTTTTTAATATCAGAGACTGTATATCAAACAGCAATGTATTGAAATAGATATTTGTGTGAGAATTATCATGAAAGAATTAAAAGAAACTATACAGCATTAATAACATCACTGAGTTGAATACATCATCAGATAGCTAAAGTCATAAACTGGTTTTCCAAGAAATTTTAAAATCTCATAAGTAAAACAGATTGAGAGACAACATAATTTTTGTGATGTAGAAAAAAAACTATGTATCAAAGAAACTGAATTAAACTCAGACAAACCTTCATCCTGCAGTAGAATGATAATAAATGAAAATAATGATGATATTAATAATACATAGAAATTTACTTTTTTTCTTATATACAAATATGAGAATACAAAAATAAATTTAAAAAAAATAAAGGGATTAAATTAATTTTAAAAAATAAAATGACTAAAAACATTTAATTCTCGTATTTAGATTATCATTTAAATAACTTATGTCTGATTAAGATTTTAAAAAGTATATATTTAGTAAAGATTTTTTAAAATATATAAAAAATTATTTACTTTTCATTAACATTGTAATAACATTAGCGAAGAAAAAGATAAAAAGTTTCTTTTAATATTCCAATTTATTTCTCTGTGTGCAGTTACATATTTATCAGATCTGATGATTTTCAATATCAATCTGAATAAATTGAAATTCCCTCACAATTTGTTTTTGTTATGTTTTGGGTTTTGTTGTACTATTTCTTAAAAACCAAAAGTTATTACATTATCTTTTTAAAAACAAAAGTTAATCAACATCACTTTAATAAAAATCAGAAAGGTTTACTTTTAGATTTTTAAAAAAAAATCCTTGCATAATATTATTAAAATTATAAATAAATATTATAAATTAAAATATAATCATATAACAGTGATTAATATTGTGCACTTTTTATTAGTCCACTCTATTCTAAAATAAAATTTTATTGTATAATTTTAAATTTTATTAAACTCAGTGATATTTACTTATTGAACTAAAAAAGAAGACAATAATGACATATTAGATCATAGGGTTTGAACTTGGGTTTAATTAATGGAAATTTATAAAGGATCTGACAAGTAAAATAATTAACTCAAAATATATATAAATAATAACCTATAGAATCATATATATGCATATATATAGACAATTAATATCATTTAGTATTTAAAACCAATGAAGTTCAAATTGTATTTTGTAAACATGATGCATTATAGAGACCAATAATTATTATTTGTGCACATTTCATTTTAAAAATAGAAATTATTTATAGTCAAATTGGGATGTTATGCTTAAAAGGAGATAAATATTTATCAATTTTACAAAATACTGATCTAAAATTAAAACAGTAAATTGTATCTTTACTTAATTTCTAAAAAGTATTATATCTTAATATTTAAAAAAAAAAAAAAGAAAACTGTCATTTAAAAAACAAATAAACCAAAAACTTGCAAGTAAATGAATGTTGTTTTAACAGAAAAGGTAAGAAATATCAACCAGTCAACTAGTGTCAAACAACTATAAAATTAAAAAAAAAAAAAGAGGGAAAAAGTAAAGAAAAAAAAGTTTTTCCGCCATCGTAAGAATAAGTAACTAGGTTTTTTCTTTCTTGTTGTTATATATTTTAAAAAAAGTTGGATAAAATTTCATAAAATATTATTATTTACAAACAGAAAAAGTAATGAATTTTAACTCTGCATCTATAGATTGGATAATTATAAGCTTCATGTTTAAAATAATGGAATAACTTAATCGTTTTCTACTAGACAAGTCTACAGTCAATAATTCCTAATAATCTCTTGGAAGTTATTATATTGAAGAAATAATCGGAGATGAATAATATGTGCATATTAAAAAATATCAACAAATATACTCACTGGAAGAGAATGATAATTGTGCAGTATTTAAACCCCCTTATGATAAACAAAAGGAAATAGGTGAACACAGTAAATATTCAGGAAGAACAAATAAAAAAAAGGTAAATCTGTGGGAAACAGCTAAGTATCTATTTTTAAAAGTCAATAGAACTAAATTAATAATAGCTGAAAAGTGTTCATTGCCATTAAGGCTACATATAAAATCCTGATTGCAATAAGTAATGGAAGAAGTAATTAACTCTGAGCCATACCAGCAGGAATGTTATTTTCTATAGAGTTTGAAAAATATTGAATGATATATATATATTTGAGTGTAATCATAAGCTTGATGTATAGTATAGATGGAAATATCTATCATGTAGAATGAATAAGGCAAGCCATAAATAATCTTTTATTACTAAATAAAGAATAAAAGGAATGATTACTGTTGCAATAACCTACTCCCTTGCGAATCTTGGAATAAGCAGAGTCTTCAGAGAAAGAAGAAAAAATGAAAGTGATAATCAGTTTATGCAGTGTGGAACGATCAGAACGCTAGGAAAATTTAAAATTATTTTTATACTTTTTTAGCTGGTAGTTTAAAAAGAAAACTTGTTCCTAATGTTTGTATTTATATGTTTTAATCTCTGAATTGTTAGTACAATAAAGGGGGGGGGGGGCTAAATCAACGGATAGTTGGAATTGAAAAGTGAATTAATTCAATTGTTTATATCAGTAGTTATTGAAAAGTTATGTTGTTATTAAATATTATTAGTAATTTCAATGAACAAATATGATCAATATCCTAGAATGAAATGTACAATAATGTATTTAACACTATATATGTGATTAAGAGAGCAGGATGTGTTTACGTGTTCTAACTGATAAACCAAAAAACGATATTTTCTTATGGGAAATATGTTTTTCTTGTAAACATCCAGAATTATAACAATCTTTTCTCAATTGTTTTATATTGTTACTTTATCACTAGGTATATAACTTTATTACAATTATTATTTTGAAGTTTGAAATAAAAGACCATGAATTTAGAAAAAAAAGAATGATTGTTTAATAAAAAAACTGGATGTATAATATATAGGCATATACATGGGGGTAAATATCCCAACATACTATGGGAGATTATTAATTTTGTTTCATTATAAACACTCCGAATATTAATTTTCCATTGTTTTATTATCATAATGTGTTTGTATACAACTTTATTATAACGGTTATTTTAAATTACTTGTTAATGTGAATGTTTATTGTAATGATCTGTAAATAATGTTATTAAAATTATTGTTTTGAAAGTTTACTTAAGTTCTAAATGTTGCATTTCTTTTTTTTGAGCTCACAGTCACAACATCACATGAACTCAAAATGTGCAGGTTGAAATTAAAATAAAAAATCAATTCAGTTTACAGCAATCTAATAGTTTAATAAGCACACATCTCTTAATAAAGATTTTTACTTGCTACATGCTGCCTTGATCCCATAGGTCATTAATGACATTGCCAATTATTAAGAGGTGTCTATTAATATGTAATTAAATGATAAATTAATTATTAGTGAAAGTATTGGTGTTAATTACAGTTTAGTTATTTTAATAATAAGTATTAAAGAACATAAATATAAAGCTTGATTATAGATCTAAATTGTAAGCCTTTCTTAATTTGTGCACTACCCATGGAAATCCGTAAAATCCCTCTTGATATTCCATGGGTAGTATGAAGAATTAATAAATCAATGATTATCCTGAGATCTCCTTATTATAAAGTTATTCTTATGATTATTGCCAATCTTAATTATCAAAAATAATAGGAATCTAAGTTTATCTGTAATTATATAACAGATTAATTTAATGAGTGATTGAATTAAAACTTAACAGATAACTATGACATGATATATTGGATATTATTGTCAGCCAAAAGAGTATGTAGATACTTAATACGGAGGAGTATCTGGGGATTTTCGTACCATTGAACAGATATTTTGTATTTGTTTAATGTTAAGAAAATGTGATCTGTTTATGGATAAATGAGTCTCACATTGATTATATTCAAAATACGTCTTATTCTAGAAATGTTTAATCATATAAAAGTAAATTGGGATAAATGATAGCCTTACCTTTCAATCTGTTGTCAAAACAATATAATTCTATAATTAAAACACTTCTTTTCTTTTCAAAAACTTTATTTGATGTGTGTGTGTATATATATACACTTGTTCCAACGTTTCGACTATTTTTACTCTATAGTCATTTTCAAGGATCTAGAAAAAACATATTACATTATAACAAACTTCACATAATAAAACCAAAAAAAACCAAAACAATATAAAAACACACAAAAAAATATATAAACCCCATAAAAATTAAAAATAAATAAAATAAAATACATTAAAATCAATTAAATTAAAACACAAAATATACACCACACTTATTTGACTCCCTTCTCAAAAAACTTTCCCTTTTTACATTTTCTTTTATCCAAAAAACCAATTGTTACAATAAAAAACTTAGTTCTTTGAGAAGGGAGTCAAATAAGTGTGGTGTATATTTTGTGTTTTAATTTAATTGATTTTAATGTATTTTATTTTATTTATTTTTAATTTTTATGGGGTTTATATATTTTTTTGTGTGTTTTTATATTGTTTTGGTTTTTTTTTTGGTTTTATTATGTGAAGTTTGTTATAATGTAATATGTTTTTTCTAGATCCTTAAAAATGACTATAGAGTAAAAATAATCGAAACGTTGGAACAAGTGGATATATATATATCAAATAAAGTTTTTGAAAAGAAAAGAAGTGTTTTAATTATAGAATTATATGGCTATATGTAATGTATATTTTGAAAAGAAAAAAAGGATTGAGTCATGATTAGAAACAGAAGTAAATGGATTTGTCAAAACAATCTACTTTTAACAATTTATGTAGATTTCTACCTTTATTAATGGCCCAAAAGATTTATATAGATATTAAAGAATGCAACCTGGCAACAAAGATGAAAATTATTGACATAAAAAAATTTAAATGCATCTCTTTAAATAGGTAAATATAACCTATTCTAAATGCAGACTAATAAATAGTCATTTATAACATTACAAAAGCAATTATAATTTTCCAATGGCATGCAAAGTATTCTTTAAATAATAAGAGTAATAATTCTCAAGGCTAAATAGAATTGTGAGTAATCATTAAATGCCAGTCATTACTTAGATAATCCCAATACCCTAACAATTTCAAACTGGTGTCAAAATAATTTCCTTTTAACAATAAAGGTGGAATCCCACTTTCATTAATGGTTCAATATATATATACACCAAAGATTGCAACTTGATCACAGAGATTAAAATTATTAATACAAAGAAGTTAAGATAAATCTCTGTAAACAGGTAAATATAACCTATTCTGAAGACAGAATAATAAATAATCAATTATAACATGATAACTGCCATTATAATTTTCAAATTACGTCCAAAAAATTACTTAAGTAATAAATGTAATAAAGTCAAGGGTTAAATGGATTTGCAAGTATTCATTAAAATCCAGTCAACACTTAGACAATCCCAATACCAATAATAATCAACAATTTAAAACTGTTGTCAATGCAACCTTTGTTTAACAATGAAGATAGAAGCCAACCTTTATTAATGATCCAATATATTGATATAGACAATAAAGATTGCAACTTGACAACAGATATAAAAATTATTGATAAGATTAAATAAATAACTTTAATCAGGTAAATATAATCTATTCTGAATGCAGAATAATAAATAGTCAATTATAACATTATAAATAGCAACTATAATTTTCATATTGCAGTGAAAGTATTACTTAAATAATAAATTTAATAATACTTAAAGCAAAATGATTTTGTAAGTAATCATTAAAAGCCAGTCAACATGTAGATAATCACAATGTCAGTAACAATCAACAATATCAAACTGTTGTCAAGGCAACATCCTTTTAACAACAGAGGTCAGACCAACTTTCATTAATGTTTAAATAGACACTAAAGATTGCAAATTGATCACAGAGATTGAAATTATTAATACAAAAAAGTTTAAATAAACCTCTTTAAACAGTTAACTTATAATGAATATACACTAATAAACAGTCAATTATAACATTAAAAAGTACAATTATAATTTTCAGTTCGCACCCAAAAATTACTTAAATAATAAATGTAATAATACTCAAGGCAAAATATATTTGTAAGTAATAATTAAATGCCAATCAACACTTAGACAATCCCAATATCAATAACTATCAGAAATTTCAAATTGTTGAAATGGCAATCTCCTTTTTAACAATAAAGATGAAATAACAGCTTTATGAATGGTCCAATATATTTATATAGACACTAAAGATGGCTACTTCACCAAAGAGAATGCAATTATTAACACAAAATTATTTAAAAACACCCATTTAAATAGTTAAATATAATCTGTTCTCAATGCAGACTAATAAATAGTCAATTATAACATTACAAACTAAAATTATAATTTTCCAATTGCATCTAAAGTATTACTTAAATAATAAATGTAATAATGCTCAAGGCTAAATGGCTTTGTAGGTAATCATTAAATGCCAGTCAAAACACAATATCAATAACAATCAACAATTTCAATCTGGTGTCAAAACAATTTCCTTTTAAGAATAAAGGTGGAATCCCATCTTCATTAATGGTTCAATATATATATATATATTGAAATAATACTTAAAAAATTACTTAAGTAGATGTAACAATGCTGAAGGTTAACTGGGATTGTAAGTAATCATTAAAATCCACTCAACACTTAGACAATCCCAATATCAACAATTTCAAACTTTTGTAAGGCAAACTCCATTTAACAATAAAAATGGAATCCAATCTTTAATAATGATCCAATATATTAATATAGACACTACAGATTTCAACTTGATCACAAACGTTGAAATTATTGATACATAGAAGTTTAAATAAACTTCTTTAAACATGAATCTATAACCTATAATGAATGTAAACTAATAAATAGTCAATTATAGCATTATAAACTGCAATGACAATTTTCAAATTGCACCAAAAGTATTACTTAAAAAGCATGTTTAATAATGCTCAATGTGAAATGGGTTTGTAAGTAATCATTAAAGGCAGTCAACACTGAGACAATCCAAATATCAATAACAACTAACAATTTCAAACTGGTGTTAAAAAATTACCTTTTACAAATAAAGGTGGAATCCAATCTTTATTAATGGTCCAATATATTTATATACACATAAAATTTTGCAACTTGACCACAAAGACTGAAATTATTCATAAAGAAAGGTCAAACAAATAAGTTTAATCTGGTAAATACAACATATTCTGAATACACACTAATAAATAGTGACTTATAACATTAAAAAGTGCAATTTTAATTTTCAAATTGCACCCAAAGTATTACTTAAATAAAAAGCATAACAACGCTCAAGGTTAAATGAGCTTGTAAGTAATCATTAAAAGCCAGTCAACACTTTGACAATCCCAAAATCAAAACCAATCAACAATTTCAAACTGTTGTCAAGGCAAGCTCATTTTGGTGAAAACCCACCTTTATTAATAATCCAATATATTTAAGTAGATACTAAACATAGTATCTTGACCATAGAGATTCAAATTATTGATATAAAGAAGTTTAAATAAACATATTTTAAGGGGTAAATATAATTTATTCTGAATGCAGACAAATAGTCAATTATAACATTACAAACTGCAATTATAATTTTCAAATTGCATCCAAAGTATTACTTAAATAATAAGTGTAATAATACTGAAGCTAAATGGATGTGTACATAATCATTAAAACCAGTCAACACATAGACAATTCCAATATCAATGACAACCAACAATTTCTAATTGTTGGCAAGGCAACTTCCTTTTAACAATAAGAATGGATAGCACCTCTAACAATTGTCCAATATATTTATATAGGTAATAGGAATTGCAACTCAAAGATGGAAATTATTGATACAAAAAAAAATTAAATAAACAACTTTAATCAGGTAAATATAACCTATTCTGAATGCAGACTAATAATTTGTCGATTAAAGCATTACAAATTGCAATTATAATTTTCAAATAGCACCCAAAGTATTACTTAAATAATAAGTAAGATAATACCCAAGGCTAAAGGGGTTTGTAAGTAGTAATTGAAAGCCAGTCAACCCTTAGACAATCCCAAAATCAATAACAATCAACAATTTCAGACTGTTGTCAAGCCAAACACTGTTTAACAATAAAGGTGGAACCACACATTTATTAATAGTCAAATATGTTTATATAGACAATTGACTACACAGATAAAAGTTATTGATTTTAGAGAAGTTTAAATAAACAACTTTAATCAAGTAAATATAACCTATTCTGAATGCAGATAAACAAATAGTCAATTATAACATTAACAGTGCAATTATAATTTTCAAATTGCATACAAACTATTACTTAAGTAATAAGTTTAATAATGATCAAGATGAAATAAATTTGTAAGTAATCAATAAAAATCAGTCAACACTTACACAATCCAAATATCAATAACAATCAAAATTTTCAAACTGGTCAAAACAACCTACTTATAACAATTTAGATAGAATTTCACCTTGATTAATGGTCCAAAATATTTATATAAACACTAAAGAATGCAACTTTATCAGAGAGATTAAACTTAGTGACAGAAAAAATTTAAATACACCTCTTTAAATATGTAAATATGATCTATTCAACAAGAAGACTAATAAATAGTCAATTATAACATTACAAACTGCAATAATAATTTTCCAATTGCATCCAAAGTACTACTTAAATAATAAGTGTAATAATTCTCAAGGCTAAATGGGATTGTAAGTAATCATTAAATGTCAGTCAAGATTTAGGCAATCCCAATATCCATAACCATCAGCAATTTCAATCTGGTGTCAGACAACTTCCTTTTAACAATGAAGATGGAATCCCACCTTGTTAATAGTCCAATATATTTATATAGACAGCAAAGATTCCTACATGATCACAGAGATTCAAATTATTGATACAAAGATATTTAAATAAACTTAGGTAAAAAGGTAAATATAACCTATTCTGCAGGCATACTAATAAATAATCTATTAAAACATTACAAACTGCAATTATAATTTTCAAATTACACCCAAAGAATTACCTAAATAATAAATGTGATAACAGTCAAGGATTAAATAAGCCCACACTGAAGCAATCAAATATCAATAACAATCAACAATTTCAAAATGTTGTCAATGCAACCTTCATTTCAGAATGAAGATGGAAGCACACCTTTATTAATGGTCCAATATATTTATATAGACAGTAAAGATTAAAATTTCACCATGGAGATGAAAATTATTGATACAAAGAAGTTTAAATAAACCACTTTAATCAGATAAATATAACCTATTATGAATGGACAATAATAAATAGTCAGTTATAACATTACTAACTGCAATGATAAATATAACCTATTATGAATGGACAATAATAAATAGTCAGTTATAACATTACTAACTGCAATTATAATTTTCAAATTCCACCCAAAGTATTACTTAAATAATAAGTTTAATAATGTTTAAGGCTAAATCGGTGTGTAAATAATCATTAAAAACTAGTCAATACTTAGCTAATCCCAATATCAATAAGTATCAACAATTTCAAACTGTTGTCAAGGCAACATCATTTTAACAATATAGATTGAATCCCACATTTATTAAGGGTCCAAAATATTTATATAGACACTAATGATTGCAACTTGATATCAGAGATTAAAATTATTGACGCAAAAAAGTTTAAATAAATCTCTTTAAATAGATAGATATAACCTGTTCTCAATGTAGACTAACAAATAATCAATTATAACATTACAAATTGCAATTATAATTTTCAAATTGCAACCAAAGTATTACTTAAATAATGAATGTAATAATGCTCAAGGTTAAATGGGTTTATAAGTAATAATTAAAAGTAAGTAAATACTAAGTCCATCCCAATATCATTAAAAATCAACAATTTCAAACTGTTGGAAAGACAATTCCCCACCTTCATTAATGTTCCAATACATTTACATAGACAATAAAGATTGCAACTTGACCACAGAAATTGAAATTATTGATACAACAAAGTTTAAATAAATCCCTTTAAATAGGTAACTATGATCTGTAATGAATGCAGACTAATAAGTAGTCAATCATAACATTGCAAATTGCAATTATAATTTTCAAATTGCACCCAAAGTATTAGTTAAATAAAAAGTAATATATATATATTGTAACTGTCAGATTTGTACACTCATGCAACAAAATTCAGAGCCCAAGCAAAATATACCAAAGCTGACCAGAGTGAGGTGGTTGAGACCTCTAATCCGACCAAACTCCAACTCATCTCCAGTACTCCAAATTTAACACCTTATGAGTGACATTCCTGGGGCTACACTCAGTTCTCATTTACCCGTGAGCCGACATAGAACAGGTAGAAACACGAGACTTAAGGTCTTTACTAATCTAACTAAATAAGTGATATATAACACTTAACACTCTATTAATCTTAACTGCCAGACATACACATATAGCATATAAACTCATTAAGAAATTGGAGTAATGAACTGTGACATTTAATAATATACTGTGGATTGGATAAAATACTATGGATTGGATAAGATACTGTGGTTTGGCTTGATCTAGAGTCTGAGCAAGAAAGATATACAACAGTTTATATTTAAAAAGATTTATTAAAACAATAACAAATGATCTAACATAAAATATCATAATGGCAGGGATTGTATAATCTTCGCAAGGTATTCAATACAAGCAAGCATGTTACAATAGTTGGGACTGTTATCAAGAACATCTGTTCCCTTTTAAACATATTACAATACATGTGTGTGTGAGTTAATTATTTAATATGCTCATCTTATGAATTTGACTTGCTTAAGTTAGGAGTTCATACTTTAGTAGAGATGATGATGAGTACAGCCAGTTTTAATGGCTGTTATATATACTAATTAAATGAGCAACTAAATAAACTCAGTATCATGCAGATTCAACCTGATAAGCCAGATTCAAACTCCAGTCTAAAGCTAAATGATTAATTACTATGGGAAAAAGAACTGGTTACCATTAGGTCCACATATATGTGCTATGGCGCTATATAAAATATTAAAGAAATAAGCTTGCAGTGCGAGTGAGTGATTATTCAAGAGCTTCAGCATCAAATGCTCGGTTTGCTCTGAGACCGACGGTTTGCTGCTATTGATATATGAACATAACGTTCAGGAAGTCGGATTGGCTTTAGGAAAAATCTGGGTCCGCATGCTCCAGTTCTAATGAAGATAGCCATAACCCGAACTAAATAAAGGGGCGGTTTGTTACCGTGAACCCTTGTCAGAGGCAGCAAAACGTAACGCATATAAGTGTACTATATAAAAACACACCCGCAATGCACGCAATATATATATAAAGCAATAAGTATGCATATAATTAATTGTGCCTAAAACAGATAGCTTTTATCTGTCAAGCTAATTCAAAACAGTTCTTAAAATTAGCATTATAAGTATGCTAATAAAATGGGCTTAAACTACATAAAAATAATCTAGTTAAGATCCTGAATCTGCATATAAATATTATTAATTAAGGAGGGAAAGTATATTCGATGGGACTTAATACAAACATTAGCAAATATACTTTATCATCTCTAGACAATATATATATCCCCTTCCAACTAATAGATATCAAAGGTTATAATATAAGATTGGTTAAGCAAATCTTGAAAAAATACGATTTTACAATATATATATAACTATGATAATAACGAGTGGTTAGCGCATTCGTTTATTACCAATATTATAATTTCGAAACAATGATTCAATAAAATAAACAATGCTTGTAAAATGTCTAAGTGAAGATTACAATTATCTCCTTTATAAATTACTTACTTAGTTTCATTGTTTCGAAATCTGAGCATATTATCACATATTAAACATAACAAAATGCATTTAAACAAAATATTAAAATTACTGAAATTAGGCAAGACCGTTAGTTTGTAGGAATTGAAGAGAATAAATTTCGGACATTTAATGAGTATAAAAAAATATGAAATCTTTTAATTCATAAAAGATTTCAGCAGTTTATAAAATTAAAGTAAGTGATTTTTTTTTTCTTTTACATTATATATAAAGTTACACAGATTGATAGTTTCTTTTTATAAGAGGGTAAAAATTAAAGAGTTTTGATAATTTAGATAGAACATTCTTTTTAAAGTGTTATAAGAATTTATAGATTAAAGTTCATACTGCAGTTTTTAAAATTATTACCATTTCTCTGCCTCCTTGGTTGGACTTGAAGCGTATATCAATGATAGTGGCTGGAATAGGGCATCTGACAGCATCATAATCTTCAGTGGCCTTTCAGATAGGTTAAATTTCTTCATATTCTCCATGCAGGTTGCTGGAAAGTCTATTCAAAGGTATGTTTAGAGGAACTGAGAGTAGCCATCTGGCTAAAGAGCCAGTAAATATATTATTTTACTCGATCATTTTGGATTCTGGTCTCCACAATAATTTACAGGAAAGCAAGCTAAAGAATAATGTTAACTTAAAAAATCTGCAATATTTATATTCCCTAGATCAAAAACCAGCGACTATCTATTTTAAAACACAATTCAAACTTCCTCTAAGTTTTACAGCAGTCGGTCTTTTTTGACTCTGATCTTTTTTTATCTTGTTGCCCAAACTTTTACTGGTTTGATCTGGGAAAAGAAATTCATTACAATCGTAATGAATTTGTAATGAGCTCTAGAACAATGTCAATAATCTAGGGACCATCTGATCCTACCTGCAAATTATTCTAAATCGTTTTATTACCAATCTGTGAATTTCACATGTAATTGATAATTCCATTATTCTAAATGTTTTATTACCAATCTGTGAATTTCGCATGTGATTTATAATTCATTTAAACCAAACTTGCTAAAGAATATTTAGCTACATTTTCTAAACAAAATAACCCTTATACAATATATTATTTATATAAATGCAGCAATATCTCTATATAAAAATTAATATCACTATCATTTATAGGTGCTTGTATGTGTGACAATAAACATACAACTGTTTGAATGCATATAAAACTGTGATTACATATATAACTGTGTAAATGAATATATCGCTGTGTGGATATATATACAACTGTGTAAACATATATACAGCTGTGTAAAGGCATATACCACTGTGTGGATACATATACAATTGCACTAAAGAATGTTTAAAACCGGCATAGATGTGTCTATGGAAACATAAAGGTGAAACAGATAGGACAGGAATATCTGTTTCAATATATAGAGCATACGTCTATATATATATATATATATATATATATATATATATATATATATATATTAAGGCTATAATAACCTTAAGACTATGCACATAGATGTGACAGTAGAGACATCTACAAATCTTAACACAAAATTAAACTTTAAAAGACAAGAGCGGATTGTGTTAAGATTTGTAAAAGTCCCTAATGTCACCTTAATATATATTACTTATGTAATGAGTATGTGCTTAACAAATTATTAATTAAATAAAAAGTGTAATAATGTAAGTAATAATTAAAAGTGTGTCCACACTTAGACAATCCCATTATCAATAACAATCAACAATTTCAACTGTTGGCAATGCACTTTTAACAATAAAGATAAATCCCATTTTCATTACTTGTCCAATACATTTATATAGACAATAAAGACTGCAACTCGACAACAGAGATTGTAAACATTGATACAAAAAAATTTAAATAAACCTCTTTAAACGTGTAATGAATGCAGAGTAATAAATATTTAATTATAACAATACAAACTGCAATTATAATTTACAAATTGCGCCCAAAGTATTACTTAAATAATAAATATAAAAATGCTCAAGGCTAAGTGGGATTGTAAGTCATCTTAAAAGCCAGTCAATGCTTAGACCAGGGGTCCCCAACCTTTTTGCACTTAAGAGCACATTTTATAATACCGGCCAGGTGACGGGCACCATTTATTTTTTTCAACCAGATGGCGGGCACCATTTATTTTTTCAGTGTAAATTTATAGTTGGATATTGTTAATAATACACATAATGTACAAAAAATATTTATTTCAAAAATAAAATTGTAACATATAATTAACGTTTATATTTTTACGCTGCGCTCTACAATTTGATTACAATATAATACAATAATTTATAAGAAATTTTAAAAATTACATTTATTTGTATCAGATAAATAATTTTTTATCATTTTCCGATAGCGGTGGGCACACGTAAAATGGTCGGCAGGTGCCATGGTGCCCGTGGGAATAGGTTTGGGGACCCCTGGCTTAGACAATTCCAATATCAATAAAAATTAACAATTTGAAGCAGAGTCAAGGTTACCTGCTTTTAACAATAAAGGTTAATCCCACCTTCATTAATGATCCAATATTAAAAAAAAGGATTGCAATTTGATCGCAAAGATAGAAACTATTGACACAAAAAAAATTACATACACTTCTTTAAATAGATAAATATAAGTGATTGTAAATGCAGACTAATAAATTGTCAATTACAACATGACAAACTGCAATTATAATTTTCCAATTGTACTCAAAGTATTACATAAATAAAAAATATAATAATGCAGAATGCTAAATGGGTTTCTAAGTGATCATTCAATGCCACTCAACACTTAGACCAGAGGTCCCCAACCCTATGCCCGCGGGCACCATGGCGCCCACAGACCATTTTACATGTGCCCGCCGCTATCCGAACATGATAAAAAATTATTTATCTGATACAAATAAATTTAATTTTTAAAATTTCTTATAAATTATTGTATTATATTGTAATCAAATTGTTGGGCATACTATACTTTTACAGTGTAAATGTTAAAATTTTAATTTTGAAATAAATATTTTTTTGTTCATTATGTGTATTATTAACAATATCGAACTATAAATTTACATTGAAAAAATAAATGGTGACCGCCAACCCGTTGAAAAAAATAAATGGTGCCCGCCACTTGGCCGGTATTATAGAATGTGCTCTTAAGTGCAAAAAGGTTGGGGATCCCTGACTTAGACAATCCCAATGCCAATAAAAATCAACAATTTCAAACTGGTGTCAAAACAACTTTTTCTTAACAATAAATGTGGAATGCCATCTTTATTTAAATAATGGTGCAGAATATTTATATAGACACCAAAGATTGCAATGTGATCATAGAGATTAAAATTATTGATACAAAAAAGTATAAATAAACCTTGGTAAACAGGTAAATATAATCTATTCTGAAGACAAACTAATCAATTGTAACATTACAAATTGCAATTATAATTTTCAAATTGCACCCAAAAATACCTTAAATAATAAAAGTAATAATAGTCAAAACTTAAGTGGATTTGAAAGTAATCATTACAAGCCAGTCAAAACTTAGACAATCCCAATATCAATTACAATCAACAATTTCAAACTGTTGACATGCAATCTTCATTTAACAATAAAGGTGGAATCACACCTTTGTTAACTGTCCATAGTATTTATATTGACAGTAAAGATTGCAACTTGACCACAGAGATGGAAATTATTGATAAAAAAGTTTAAAGAAACACTTTAATTAGGTAAATATGACTATTCCGAATGCACAATAATAAATAGTCAATTATAACATTGCAAACTGCAATTATAATTTTCAAATTGCACCCAAAGTATTACATCAGTAATAAATTTAATAATGCTTAAGGCTAAATGTGTTTCTAAGTAATCATTAAAAGACAGTCAACACTTGTCAAGGCAACTTCCTTTTAATAATAGAGGTCAAATAGGATCTTAATTAATAATCCAATATATTTATATAGACACTAAATATTGCATTTTGACCACAGACTTAGAAATTACTTACACAAAGAAGTTTAAATAAATCTCATTTAACAGGTAAATATAATAGATTCAGAACACAAAATAATAAATAAGTCAATTATAACATTACAAACTGCTATTGTAATTTTCAAATAAAACATTCCTTAAATAATAAAGGTAATAGCGATCAATGTTAAATGGATTTGTAAGAAATCATTAAAAGACAATCGATCCTTAGACAATACCAATGTCAATAACAATCAACAATTTTAAACAACTGGCAAGGCAATCTCCTCTTAACAACAATAAAGATAAATTCTACATTCATTAAGGATACAATATATTTATATAGACACCAAAGATTGCAACTTGATCACAGAGATTGAAATTATTGATAGAAAGAAGTTTAAATAAACCTCTTTAAACATGTAACTATAACCAATAATGAATGCAGTCTAATAAATACTCAATTATAACATTACAAACTGCAATTATAATTTTCAAATTTCACCCAAAGTGTTACTTAAATAATAAGTTTAATAATGCTCAAGGCAAAATGGATTTGTAAAAAATCATTAAAACCCAGACAACACACTTAGATAATCCCAATATCAATGATAATCAACAATTTGAACCAGTGTCAAGGCAAACTCCCTTAATAATATAGGTACAATTCCATCTTTACTAATGGTCCAATATGTTTATATAGACAATAAAAATTGCGACTTGACCACAGAGATTAAAATTTTTGACACAAAAAAGTTTAAACATATCTCTTTAAATAGGTAAATATAACCTATTCTAAATAAAGACTAATAAATAGTCTATTATAACATTACAAACTGCAATTGTAATTTTCAAATTTCACCCAAATTTTTACATAAATAATAAGTTTAATAAAGCTTAAGGCTAAATCGGTTTGTAAATAATAATTAAAAGTCAGTCAACACTTAGACTATCCCAATTTCAATAACAGTCAACAATTTTAAACTGTTGTCAAGACAACTTCCTTTTAAGAATACAGGTCATATATGATCTTCCTTAATGGTCCAATATATTTATATAAACAATATAGATTGCAATTTAACCAGAAAGATTGAAATTATTGATATAAAGATGTTTAAATAAACCTCATTAAATAGTTAACCTATAATGAATGCACACTAATAAATAGTTAATTATAACATTAAAAAGTATAATTATAATTTTCAAACTGCACCCAAAAATTTACTTAAATAAGTGTAACAATGCTCAGAGTTAAATGGGATTGTAAGTAATCAATAACAGCTAGTGAACACTTAGGCAATCCCAATATCAATAACAATCAACAACTTCAATCTTTGGTAAAGCAAGCTTCTTTTACCAATAAATGTGGAATCCCACTTTTAATAATGGTCCAATATATATAGACATTAAAGATTGCAATTTGATCACAGAGATTAAAATTATTGATACAAAGAAGTTTGAATAAACCTCCTTAAATAGGTGAATATAATCTATTCTTAATGCAGACTAATAAACAGTCAATTACAACTGCAATTATAATTTTCAACTTGCACACAAACGATTACTTAAATAAGTGTAATAATGGTAAAGATTAAATGGAAATACAAGTAATCATTAAAAGTTAGTCAACACTTAGACAATCCCAATATCAATAACAGTTGACAATGTCAAAGTGTTGTCAAGGAATCCTCCTTTTAATATTGAAGATGGAATTCCACCTTTATTAATGGTCCAATGTAATTTATATTGACAGTAAAGATTACAAATTGACCACAGAGATGGAAATTATTGATACAAACAATAAACCTCTTTAAACAGATAAACATCATTCACTTTGAATGCAGACAAATAGTCAATTATAACATTACAACCTGCATTTATAATTTTCAAATTGCACCCAAATAATTACTTAAATAATAAATGTAATAATACTCAAGGGTTAAATGGGTTTGTATGTAATCATTAAAAGCCAGTCAACACTTTAATAATCCCAATATCAATAACAAACAACAATTTCAAAGTATTGTCAAGACAACCTTTGTTTAAAAATGAAGTGGAGTCACATATTTATTAATAGTCCAATATATAAGTAATCATTAAAAGCCAGACAACACATTGACAATTCCAATTTCAATAACAATCAACAATTTCAAAATGATGTCAAGGCAACTTCCTTTTAACAATGAAGATCAATTCCCACCTTTCTTAATGGTCCAATATATTTATTGTAACAGTAGCTGGGTTCGAATATGGTTAGAGACTTAAGCAAAGACCCTAAGTATTACTGAGAGTTAATTGCGGTTGGTATTATTAACTAAAATAAATAAATATATATATATAAATTATTCATTCAAACCCTGTTACAAGAGAATGTAAAATGAATGCAGTAAACATTAAAGGTGCAACCTATATAGATAATCGCGATACATTGGCGAGATAGATATATTTTTTTTTGGTTGTTGTTTAAAAGAAAAAAAATGTATTATGATCGATAATACTTTATGTTTTGGTAAACTCGTAATCTTAACAATTTCAAAGATAATTAAATAACAGTGTAATTTGCGAGTTAGATATACTGCCAGAAAGGTATAAAATAGTCAGAATATAAAATAGCATTTGTGTGATCAGTAATGTTTGTTCAGCAGGATATATAGAGTCACATAGTTCGAAATTAGGGTTTAAGGATCATTCCAATAGTCAGGAGATTCCAAAAAGTAGGAAGAAGGGATGGAAAGTTTAGCAGGCAGAGCAATCAGTATATCACTGGGATCTAGGGTGATCAACCTGGAACATCTAATCTAAATAATAATAGTAAAATACTAACAGAACACATAAGTAAAAAACCAAATGGAGTTGAAGATAAGAGTATATGGAGGAGGAAGAGAAGAGACATCTGTAGAACACCTCAAGAGCCTTCAAACATACTTTAGATACTACAAGATAGGGGATGAGCATCAAGTGGTCATAGATTATCACCACTTAGAGAAATATGCGGAGATATGGTAGATGTCACTGAGGCAACAACCACAGACATTTCTAGAATATAAGGAAGCATTAGTTAAAATATTCTGGAATGAAGAGATGCAAGAAAGGATAAAAAACCAAGTGGTAGGACAGAAATTTCAAGAAGGGAATGGGGAATGGCACACACAAGTTTTTAGGTGACAGGTGGCTGCATTAAGGTCCCTAGAAGCATGTAATTTATCAGAGAAACAGATTGTAGAAATCACATACAGAAATTTACCTGATAAAATCAAATGGATGGTGGAGAAAAGAGGAGAAATATCAGTGAGTACAATTGATGAAATGTTGACCCAAATAGAAATTGATACAGAAAGAAGACAGAGCATGGAACTAAGGCTTAAGTACAAAAGAGATACAGATGCTAACAAGCAGTTGGTAAAAAAAGTAGGCAATTTGATATGTTCTTAGTAAGAGTGGGTTCCAGGGTATACATGTCAGACATGTCCCATCATCCCTATAAGAGTGGGTTCAATGACCTTTGAAGCCCTCAAGAATTCTGGCAGCCAGATATCAGTTATAGCAGAGAGACTGCGCCAACAAATTATAAGGGATCAACTGGATATACCAACTCTACTTCTAAAAACAGCTCTGGTAGGGATGGCAGACAGCCAGAGAGCCAAAGTAGAGCCCAAACAGATATAAAAAATTAATGGAAGGAGTTATCACACATATTTCTTGTAATGAAAGGTTTAATACTTAAAGCCTTGTTGGGATTGGATGTAACCTAGATTATGAGAAGAGTCAAGCCATGTGTGAAGGTGAAGTGGTATGTTTTCTCGCAGAGGGACCTCAGTGGTTGATAGGAATGTTACACTTAGAAGAGGATCCTCCTGATAATCCTAGAGCAGACAGACTCAAGGAAACAAAAATAGGAAAGGAAATTCAGGACAATCAATTCCAACAAATGTTGACCAAATATCATAATGTCGTTTCAGACAGACTGGGGTTTGTTCGGAAATTTGAGCATAGAATTAGGGTAAGAGATAGTCAAACATTCAAGGCTAGATCATATCCGATTCCTCATCAATATTGACAGGCAGTGAAGGATCAAATAGACCAAATACTGAAATGGGGGGTTATATCAAAAGACTCACCAGCATATTGTGACTCACTGGTGGTAGTTAAAAAGGACAAGTCTGTAAGATTATGCCTGGATGCTCATCAGTTAAATAAAGTGATGGTACCAGACTGTAACATACCTCCCCCTATGCAAGAGTTACTGAGAAAGTTTCAAGGAAAGAAGGTATTCTTGACCTTCAACTTGACAGCCAGCTATTGGCAAATTAAGTTACACCCGGAAGATTGCCAGTATACATCATACAGATATGAAGGTCATTCTTACCAATTCAACAGGTTGCCCTTTGGTTTAATAAATAGTGGGGTGGGGTTACTTAGGTATTTAGACCAAGTGTTATCCTCAGAAGTAAACGACATGGTCACAATCTACAGTGTTGATTGCTTTGACAGATATGAAAGAACACGTATGGGAAATGGGTTTATTTCTGGAGGAGTGTGTGAATAAAGGTACAAAAATAAACTTTATGAAGAATATGCTATGTCGGGATGAGATAGTTTTTCTTGGTCATTTGGTGGGGGCACAAGAACTCAAACTGCATACACCCTGATCCAAGAAACAGATCTGATAATTTTTGGGAATGTGTACATTCTATAACTGATGAGGCTATTAAGGAAAGGTAGTGAATGGAAGTGGATGGAAGAGCAGGAACAAGCTTTTCAAAGAGTGAAGACAGTGTTTTTAGACCAAGTTACATTGGCATTCCCAGATTTTTTGAAGCCATTTATAGTTCAGACTGAAAGCAGTGGGTATGGTTTTGGAGTAATATTGGGGAAGAAACAAGAAGGGAAAGTTTGGTGTACTGTATTTTCTTAGCAGACTGCTAAAGGCCCTGAAATGCACTATACAATGACTGAAAAGGAGGCTTTAGCTGTTGTTTGGACATTTCAGAAATTTAGGACACTGTTACTGAGATCGGAGGTGATTGTGATGACAAATCATAAGAGTCTGGAATTTATCAATCACAGCTATCTCATGAATAGCCAATTGGTATGCTGGAATTTATACTTACAAGAGTACAGTTATACAGTGAGTTATTGCAAAGGTTCTAAGAACATAGCTGATGCTTTCAGTCACAATCCAGGACCTATGCCATCACACTATCTAAGCATAGAGGACCTATATATAGTGAGCATAGGACTAAGAACAGATGAAGGACTTGAAAATGATTTGGGCTGCCTAAACAAGTTGCGAAGAGAGGACCAACAACTTCGCTCAGTCATTGACAGGGTTAGAGGGTAAAGAGGCTACTGTTGAGAGTTAGGCTGTGCAGAATATTCAGAGATTTAAGTTGGAGCAAGGTGTGCTTCAATATAGAGTTAATGAAACCCCTGTAGAATGGAGGGTAGTCATTCCCCAGTATATGAGGATGGTGGTGGCACACATGCACTGTTGATCAGGTCATTATGGGGTGATGAGGACAGAAGGGTGGATTAATAGGTGGTTTTACTGGCCGGGTATGCACGGCAAGGTTGCAGCCATTCTGGGACAATGCAAAATTTGTCAAAAGGTTAAGCCTGCAAACAGAAAATATACCACCCCCATGTTATCCATGATGCTGCAAGAACTTAAAGAAATGGTTGCCATTGATTTTTATGGACCACTACCACCATTCAACAAAAAGAAATATCTCTTAGTGCTTTATGATTTATTTTCCAAATTGGTGTCTGTTTACCCTATTACACAACCAACATGAGGAACACCATATGTGTGCTAGAAAAGAAACATATCCCATTGGTGGAAAAACTGAGAACCATCATATCTGAGACCATGGGACTCCATATCAAGAGAGTAAACGAGGTGGGTTGAAAGAGAATAGAAAATGTGTTAACCTCGATCCAGAATGCTCAGTCAAATCCCTGCAAGAGGGTGATACAGGAGCTGGGTGGACTTTTGCACTTATGTACAAACAAACCACCGGAAGTGGGTCAAACAGTTGCCAGATATTTTAAACTATATGAATTGGGCCATGACTGAATCCACCAGTTCATGTTGGTTCAGTTACATTTTGGGAAACATGCACCCAGCTTGTTCAAAATGGACCTCCCAGGGACTGAAGAACCGCTCATTGATATAGATGACTGACAATGGGCATATTGCTCGATAAAAAAAGTTTACAATGAAAGGCCAGTTTCAAGAGTTCCTCACATTCTTTTAAAGTGGGCGATCAAGTAATGGTGAAGACGCCACATGTGAATGAACCAGGAAAGTTTATTTGCAAAAAATTTTGCAATCTGTATGAAGGTCCATTTTTAATCACAATGAGACAAAGAAAACATGCATTGTGGGTGGATACTGGGTGAGAAATAAAGAGATCCTACAATGCCTGGTCCCTTAAACCTGTTGCAAACTCTTAACAAGATAAAAGATTGGTAATTAGGTAAGAAGCCATTCAAATATGTGTACAGTATTTGAAGGCTATTGCACCGGGGGGTATTGTAACAGTAGCTGGATTTGAATATGGTTAGAGACTTAAACAAAGACCCTAAGTATTACCGAGTGTTAATTGCAGTTGGTATTATTAATTAAAATAACTCAAAATATATATATATATAAATTATTCATTCGAACCCTGTTACAAAGAGTGTAAAATGAATATGGTAAACATTAAAGGTGCAACCTATACAGATAATTGTGATACATATAGTGAGATAGATATATAGATTAAATACTAACAGATATTTAGGTGAAATTGAAAGAGAGCAGTTGTGCACAGTCATATTTTATTGATTTTTTAGAAGACAGGTATTTTGATTTATTACATTGTGTTATGATTTTAAAATAATATTTGTAGCGCATGTTTCTTAACTAAAATAATGTAAAGTATATAATATTAAAGAGAGTTTAAAATTGGCAAGCAGTGCCAAAGGTGATATTTTTATTAATGATATTTGCCATTAAAATTCTAAGAACTCTGTTGAATAATTAGAAACAATGGAAACTTGCTGACACTAAAAGCATTCCAGAGATAGGGGTCATCAGCAGATGGATAGATCTAACATGGGAAAGTTATGAAGGTTACATGAAAAGAAAGAGAACTTTAAAAAACGAGGTAATTCGGAAAATTGATCGAGAAGGGAAGCAGATCAATGAATTGTTAAAGAAAATAATTTAAAAAAATAAAATACTTTCATTCAATTTATAAAAATTCCATAGAAGTGTATCCCATAGAAATGTTGAGGTAAGCTAATTGTGTAGATTCATTGGACCAGCCCCATATATAGCTGTCTTAACCTGCCTGAATACAATGACATTTGTTATGGAAAGTTAAGGATCTAACTCTACCAAATGGATTGTTCGAGTAACTACCATCAAATATATCAACCGTACCATCTGCGTGAAACACCTGTGCAATGCTGGGAATCTTATTTGCCGTACTGATTTATTATTACTCATAAGACAACCTCCAGTATGAAACTGTAAGCTTACAGAGGATCCGCCCTAAATCATGAATGTTCATCCTCCAAAGAGATAATTATGACTTTATGTCTATAATTAACAAATATTTTATGTATTAGTGTAGTAAGAAACATGCACTTTAGTGAAATGTTAAGAAAGAATCTTTCTTAATATATAAGTTCAGCTAACAAACAATTCTGACTTATATATCTGTTCTCTTTTATAAATCTGTGTATGATAAAATAATATTGATTTAATGAATGAATTTAGGTGTTTAAAATAAAAATATATATGTGAATGTATAAATAAATGTTATAATTTAAATTAGGAAATATGTATTTATTTGGATGGTAAGTTGTACGGTTCGTGTATTATCCATATGAAAGTATAAATGATTTACCTTTATTTATCACATAAATACCATTCTTCAGATAGATTTATCTCCCATACCTTGAGAATGGGCTAGTCTGGATATTTCATCCTGAGACCACTAGAAACTTTTAGTTTGTGTTTTTGAAGATATAATTCTTACCGTTAGATAAGATTGGCACTTGAGAATGGATTAATCATCACTCATAAACATATCTATTGAAGCAAAGGTCGATAATCTGATCAGACCTGAAAGATTGGTAAAAGACCAGAAATAGATGCTAAATTATATAGACACTAAAGATTGCAACTTGATCACAGAGATACAAAAAAAGTTTAAATAATCATTTTTAAACAGATAAATATAACCTATAATGAATGCACACTAATAATTAGTCAAATATAACATTAAAAAGAGCAACTATAATTTTTAAACTGCACCCAAAGGATTACTTAAATAAGTGTAACAATGTTCAAGGTTAAATGGGATTGCAAGTAATCATTAACAGCTAATTAACACTTAAACAATCCCAATATATTAACAATCAACAATTTCAAACTGTAGTCAAGGCAACCTTTTTTTAATAATAAATGTGGAATCACACCTTTATTAATCCTCTAAGGCAACCTTTTTTTTTATAATAAATGTGGAATCACACCTTTATTAATCCTCCAATATATTTACACAGACAGTAAATATTGCAATTTGACCACATTGATAAAAATTATTAATAGAAAGAACTTTAAATAAACCATTTTAATCAAGTAAATATAACCTACTCTGAATGCAAACTAATAAATAATCAATTGTAACATTACAAACTGAAATTATAATTTTCAAATTGCACCCAAAGTATTACTTAAATAATAAGTTTAATAGTGCTGAAAGGTAAATGGGCTTGTAAGTAATCATTAAAAGCCAGTCACCAAATTTCAATAACAATCAACAATTTCAAACCGTTGTCAAGGCAATCTCCTTTTAACAATAAAGATGAAATCCATCTTCATTAATGATCCAATATATTTATATAGACCCTAAAGATTGCAACTTGATCACATAGATTGAAATTATTGATACAAAAAAGTATAAAAAAACTTTTTAAATAAGTGAATATAACCTATAATGAATGCACACTAATTATTAGCAAATATAACATTAAAAAGTGTGACTATAATTTTCAAACTGTACCCAAAAGGATTACTTAAATAAGTGTAATAATACTCATGGTTAAATGGGATTGTAAATAATCATTAAAAGCTAGTTAACACATAGACAAGGCCATTTAACAATAAAGGTGGAATCTCATTTTTAATAATGGTCTAACATATTTATGTAGATACTAAAGACTGCAACTTAACCACAGTGATTGAAATTATTGACATAAAGATATTTAAATAAAGCTCTTTAAATAGGTAAATATAATCTGTTCTCAATGCAGACCAATATTTAATTATAACATCACAAACTGCAATCATAAATTTCAAATTACACCCAAAAGTATTACTTAAATAATAAATGTAATGATACTCAAGGTTAAATGGGTTTGTAGGTAATCATTAAAAGCCCGTGAACAGTTACACAATCCCAATATCAAGAACAATCAACAATTTCAAACTATTGTCAATGCATGTGCTCCCAAACAAACCATTATTATGATGCAAGAATTACTGGTAAAGGAATTAGCCTTATCATGGTCAATTAAACATAAAAATAACACACACAGATTAAAGTACTTAAATGTGTTAATTAAAAAAATAGAGATTGAATTATAAAATGGTAATAAAATTACTCAAAATTAGAGGTATTATCCATCAATAATCTAAAACACCAATGGCTCGTAGATTAGCAGGATTTAAAAGCACTTCCTATGAGAAGTTTGAAGCTTTGTAAATAAAAAGCAGACAGAAAAACTAACATAAATGAATAGCAAAAACATTCTGACAAATATAAATAAACAATTCTATAGGAATATAAAGTGAACTTTAAAACAGAAAATTGAAACTACACCATGCATTAGCATGCCTTATATTCTGAGATTAATGAACAAAATAAAAAAGATCTGCAAGCCAACTTTTAAAGTTAACTTCTGTATTCTCCCTAATTTTAATAGGTTGATTAATACCACAAAAGACAATAATACCACAAAAGACAAATTACAAAAGAATGTACTGTAGATAGTATATGGGAATCCATATAACAGTTCAGGCTGTGCTGCTGTATATAGGCATGCTAAAAACAATCTGGAATATAAGTTTATTTGGGGAGGACACAAAAAATAGTGTGGTCATATTTTTGACCCACAGTCAGTCAATTTAGTGTATGAAATTCACTGACATAATTATATTATAGTATAAATAAACAATAATTAACAAGTGAACTATAAATATGATGACATTTACCAAAAGTGCATTCAGCTTTCAGTTATAAAGAAGAAAGAAACCACTTCATTATGCATACAAACAAACGTAAGAAAATTTGAATATATATTTTAATCTGCAATTGATCAGTACCTTATGGCTGACCAAAAGCCAACACATTGGGTAAGCCAAAATTAATTAATGTAATCTTCCAGAGAACAACCAAGTAACCATAAACTGAAATATATGTCTAATTACAGGTCTGGATTAGTATAAGATCTCTAAGTCATTAAATAAATATATAATCAATGACAAGTCATCTTATAGGACTAATTGAACAATAAGTAAATAAAGATGTGAATAGACCAATGGTTGATTGATAAGTCTTAATTACATTCTATAAATAATAATAATAGTAATAGTAATAGTAATAATAATAATAGTAATAATAATAATAAAAT
This sequence comes from Epiperipatus broadwayi, assembly GCA_028023455.1. NCBI lineage: Eukaryota > Metazoa > Onychophora > Udeonychophora > Euonychophora > Peripatidae > Epiperipatus > Epiperipatus broadwayi. The sequence continues at coordinate 276,571 of JAQFVV010006263.1, forward strand.
AATAATAATAATAATAATGATAATGATGATGATGATCTCAGGGTGCTTAAATATTAAATGATTCAGTTGTAAATAATATTAGCTTTGCAATGATAATCTAAAATAATAAAATAATTTGGGTTCTTTTAATTAATTAACAGTGATCATAACAATGAGACTCTTATTTTCTTAGCATTTTATCAACACTTTCTTCTTTTAAATGGAGTACAGATTTATCAAAAGATAAGTTTAAACATAATATTTGCTAGAAAAAATTAACTCTTATTTTGGTTCTTATATCACCGGCTAAACAAAATCAAGTTTTCTTAAAAATTGAATAACTATCTAACTATAGCAAAAGTAAAGTGATGTAGTGGGTAAAAGGAAATTTTGTTGAACCAAACACATCACTAAGTACTCTAACAACAACAATAAAGTAATCTTACATTAAATCTAACTACATACATAATAGATAGCATGAATTGTATCAATGTATCACGAAGACTACATATATTTTTTTTAATTTACAATTTGACAAAAATATATAATTTATTTACAGAAAAATATATTAAAGAAACTGTTACATCAATTATTATCTCAATTATATTTGTGGGCAACAATGGTGAGAAAAACAAGGCTACACTTATTAGAGTGGGCAGAGCAATAATGGCTTGATACTACATATATATATATGTGTGTGTGTGTGTGTCCCAGTACTATCTACAAATAACATAAAAAAAGTCTTAATAAATAAAATCTAAACAAACTGAGAAACCATCAACATAATTACCACAATAAATACATGATTAAAATGAGACATACTCATAATGAAAAGAAAGGCAATGGGCTAATAATTAATGGACAAATCCTAACCCACATCCACTCATACTTATAATGCATATAGCTGAATAAATAAGACCAATAGAAACATATGCATGAAAGATAAATAAGTAGTCAATTAAAAATTACAATAATAATAAAAGCAATCATACACCAATCCAAGGCAAAATATATAACATACATAAAGTAAGATGTTTATAAAACATACATAAATCCCCCACTGTGACCTTTCAAAATAATAAACATTAGTAAAACCATTTATATACATCATGTTTAAAAATACATGATTATATGTTAAATATACTTGAATAAAGAACGAAATAAAATCAGATTAACAAAATATTGAAAGTATATAACATTCCAGATATCATGGTAATAAAATAAAATAAAAATCTTTAAACAGTTCTTTCTGGGATGAAAATGATTTTTTACAATTGCAAGTTTGATTACTTTAAGACCATATATCTGGTTTCTTATTGAAAAGTACATTTCAAAAACAATTCCATATATATATATGTGTGTGTGTGTAAAATAAATAAAATATCCGTTAATTAAAAACAATATTGTAATTATAATTGAAATAATATTTTTAACGGTTTATAAACAATTACAAACAATCTTAAAATCTGCAGAAGTACTTTCGGTTACTTTCTAACCTGCCTCAACTGCCATTAAATTCAAAAACCAAAAGCGGAAGCAAACGTCATCAATTCAAATTCCATGAATCTCGTATTTTAATGTTAGAAGCTTGTCGATTTATTAAATGCGTTTTATTCCTGTTTATAAAAATTGCCTCTTTAATAATTTATATTTACATGTTTTTTCGTGATCAAAGAAAACTGAAGAAGATATTAAATCACCATTATTTTATATTATATAAGCGTGTAAAAAATAAAAATAATGATGATTTAATATCTTCTTCAGTTTTCTTTGATCATGAAAAAACATGTAAATATAAATTTAAATTTAATTTTGAAAATGTGAAAATTTTTCATGAAGAGAGAAACCATAGTAAAAGAAAAATTAAAGAGGCAATTTTTATAAACAGGAATAAAACGCATTTAATAAATCGACAAGCTTCTAACATTAAAATACGAGATTCGTGGAATTTGAATTGATGACATTTGCTTCCGCTTTTGGTTTTTGAATTTAATGGCAGTTGAGGCAGGTTAGAAAGTAACCGAAAGTACTTCTGCGGATTTTAAGATTGTTTGTAATTGTTTATAAACCATTAAAAATATTATTTCAATTATAATTACAATATATATATATATATATATATATATTGTGACCATCTGAATGGGAACAAGGAATTGAGATACTTTGTATCTGCATTGAATAGTTATATTGTATTAAAAAAAATGAAATAGCCTTAGAATTTTAAAAAATTTTTGCTGGAAATTATTTAAAGCTTAGATATGGATTGCTTATGCAGTTGATTGACCACTTTATAAGTATTCATTATTATTATTGTGGTTAATGAAGTATTTAATATAAGGAAGAGGGGTTATTTATTATGGGAATCAGTATATTTTTGGCAGGAAAATGCAGTTATTTTATGTTAGTGTTTAGTATTGATTTGAATGTTTTCCTAATCCCTTATTCATTGATACCTATCCCTTTATCAACATTAATAGTCACCTCAATTATATTTAGTCAAGATAGTTTAATATTTAGGTTGCAGTACATGTGCAAGCATGTGTGTCTGTATTATTTCATTTCATTTTCATCTTTTAATAACATTAAGCAATAGTACATTTAACATGAAGACATTTAAATTACAGTAAGTATCTTTAATAATTTAACAAATATATATATATATATATTTTTCCAATGATTAATGGATATTTGAATAGGTGAATTATTTTACATATTAAATAAATTATTAATTTTTTTTGTTTAACAGTTAATTAATATTCTTTTCTTTCAAATTTGTAAAATCTATTTATTTTATTATTATTATTTTTTGTCTTGATTTACTTGTAAAAATCAGAATGATTTTTTTTTTTTTAAAGAAAAGATTTTTTTGAATATGTAATTAGCTTGGGTGCAAAAACGTGGTAGTTAACCTTGGGAAGGAAAATGACCTTTTTCTAGGAGAAAGGAGATATCTATTTAACAGATAGCTTCCAGTAAAAATTGCTCATTCTTGTTATAAGTGCAGCCAGTAAATGACTCTTCCCTGCTGTAACAAATATATTTTTTTTTCTTGAAGTCAAATTAATTTTAAAGAAACTTTTGAGTAAACTTCGGGAAAAGTTTTAAGAAATTCATTACGGAAAAGTCTTCAATTGGAAATGCAAGGCTAAAAAAATTTAAGAAGGTACATTAGTTTTTCATTTCTCTCCTTAATTTAAACATTTGAATTAACCACCTCATAATTATTAATATTTAAAAATGTATATTGTTGGTGTTAAGATGGCATTACTTTATTTATCTATAATTAAGAAAGAATATAGAGTGCATGAATATTATTGTTATATAATTAATCCACGTGTGTTCTTTAATATATCTTGGAAATGTATGCAGGACTATTTTTCAGAATTTATTTTGATTTTTCACCCTCTTCTGTATTATGCTTTTATGAAAATTAAATGTAAAATTAAGGATATGTGTATTATGATATATCATGCCATGCTTAAATTAATTACAAAAAAGTGACAGTATTTATTTATTTGGTATTTCTAAAAATAATATGTATTTAATAAAAAAAAATAAAATGTGAATTATTTCAAATAACCAAAGGAAATTCCTCATTAAATATTTTCTTAAATCGGATGGAAAGACGGAAATGCGGTGTAATTTCTGTTCTCTTTGATAAAATGCACTATAATGATAAAGTATTAATTGTGGAATTACTAATGAATCATGATATCTTAATTGGCAATATTTAAAAATAAACTATGCATATACTAGATTATAGAGTGTCAAATGCTGGTTAAGAAAACTATTAAGAATAATTGTGTACTTAATTTAAAACTACTACGGAGTAAATGAAATAATTCCTGTTCAACTGTAGCTAAAAATGTCTTATATTTTCATCATAATAAAAGAGAAATTCATTACTTATGTGTGATATAGTAAACTCAAAATAGATTTGCTATGAACAATGGAGGTGCTGGTCATATTTAAGTTGTGATTATATATATATATATATATATATATTGATTATCCTACAGAAATTCATTTTATGTTCAAATTCAGTTTGGAATCCGTCCCCATATCGTTTCATAAACCCGGAGTAGAACTTTGCAAGCGAACTTTTTATTTTAAGTCACAGAACAAATAACTTTTGTTTCTTTGGTTTTTTTTTATTGCTTGTCATTATTAATGTATATTATAAATAGGTAGGCATACTTATTATTATGTTTTATTTATAATTTGGGTTATTATGATCTCCTAGATCATCTCAGAATGCGTATTCATGAGCAGTGGATACATTGGTAAAAATTGATTTTATAAAAATATGTCTTATTTTTCTTTTACAAAGGTAGGAAGAGAAATATATTTTTTTATCATATCGTTAGAGAGAGGTTTACATTTATTTGATAGATTTTATTATTTCAAAATGAGAATTTTGGCTTTGAAATCAACGAACGTATAACTGAAATAGTTTGCTAGATATGATAAAGAAAGTTCGTTCGTAATAATTATAACTATTAAATTTTAAAAGTGACTTAAAGTTTATTCTGAATTAAAAGTTATATCTTAATGTATTATTTAATTACCATATTATCTGCATAGTGTATAACTTGCAGTTAATTTTTTTTTATATTCTTGTGCACATGTGTGTGTCTATTTTGCACAATTATGACATTTGTTTAATAAAGTTCAGTTTGTGAATATTTTATGCATAAATTTCGGATGTTAATGTATTCTATAGAATTGAACAGATTAGTACGTTATCTGTGTGTATTTATCTGCCAGCATATAAATATAATGTTAGACATGTAGAAGAGCTTTGTGAATGGAAATAATCTGATTGCGTTCTATATTTGTAGGGATGAGAGATTTTGCCCAAATAGTATATTTTAATAATTTCCATGAGTAGAGCCTTGTTTATATTATACACGTATTATGAAATGATAGTTTTGAAGTTATGTGATGTTTTTCTTAGAATCTTGGTGATGAGGAAAAGGTTCCCCACCAACAGTGTATTTAGAATTAGATGAATTATTGTAGAAGTATTAAATAAAAAGTTTATTTACATCCTCATGTGAATTTCCCTTGGAACATGTAGTCTGTATAATCATGAAAATATAGCTCCGTGTTATTTAAAAAGTGGCCAGATAAATAGCTAAGTCAAATTCTTGATGTAATATTAGTGTCTTATTTTATTGATGGTTTACGACATTGTCCGAAATGAAGTAATTATTTAATATTTTCTTGATGAATGGATGGTTTAAAAGAAAAGATTGTTTTCTATTATTGTTGCTTGACACACACACACATGTAATATGAACAATACTGCGAATATAAAGGTATAAAGTTGTTGAAATTAAATTGGGAAATAAATGTTTTAAAACACATTATATTCATTTAATACGGAATTATAAATCATCAAACCATCAGAATCAATATGATCTTATTGTCATGTGTGAAAGGTATATGTAATCAAAAATAATTGTTTCATTAGTTAGAAAAAGTTGCTTTGTTGATGGCCAAATATCTTAGCTTGATTTATTTTATTGATTAATAGAAATCCTCTCATAAATATTTATTGTGCCAACAATGTAATATATTATGTAGTTAATGATATGTTTAAGTGAAACACTTAAACAAAACAAGTATGTAAAGTTAGAAGATTCAAATTTTGTTGTTAATTTCTGATTTCAAAAGGGTATAAATAATGTTATATAATAGGGATAATCCCAAACTAATGCTCAAAGTTTATTGAATAATTTGAAATCTGTAAGACAAGTAGTCCTATTGTAAAAAAATATCATGTTAAACTAAATTTTTTCAGTGTAATAAATGATTTGTTTATTTATTAAAAACTGTGTCTTAAGTTATTCTTGTGTACATTCGTGCTTCAATTTCCACATCTCCACATTTCATAAATCTATTATAGAGTAGATATATTATTTTATAGTTATGATATCAAATCTGCTGGTGTCTGACAATATTGTTTTCTTAATCCAAACATTATAAGGAACATTTGTCACTGGATAACGTATTAGAAAGGTTGCCAAGTTGGTATATTTGTTAGATGATGATATGAGATTAAAATACTCTATTTCTGTCATTATCTTATTATTGAAACACAGTAAAATATTTTAGTCAATTTGTTTCATTACATTTTATCATACTTTAGAATTATAACTTATGGGCCAATGTATTTATTTAATTCAACTGTGTTTGATTAAAATCCCTGAGATCTTATTGTTTATTTCTTGATTGGCATTAAAGTAGATGTTTAGATTATGATATGCCAAGTCATAGAATTGTTTAGTAATATAATTATAGCAAGCTGATATATGTTGTACTTGGATGAAGGAAGAAATTAAGTTGAAAGAATATTTTAATAGATTATACAAATAAACATTGTGATTCTTTATCATGCAATTAATTAATAAAAAGGATTTACATTATATTTAATGTTTTCTAATATTTCTTCTTTCATTTACTTATAATCATATATCTTATGAACTTCCTATAGCCTCCCACTGAGCTGAGCTGAACATAGACTTAAGTGAAGAGTCTCAATAATAATTTTGTATCATATATCTTGTTATATTGTTCTTTTCATTAATAGAACTGGCGCCTGGACATTTCGCTCATGTAATGTATATGAGTGGTGTTAGGAGTGTAGGTTATAATATATATATATATATATATATATATATATATATATATATATATATATATATAAACATTACAAGCATAAAGCTAAACTAGTCAATATATAATTAAAATTACCCCAAATCCAAAATTCAACCAGACCAGCTTAAAAATAATATTAAAACACTACCAAAGGTTTCACTGCTACAAGCAGACTTCTCAAGTGTAAAGAACTACAAAAACTACACAATATATATAATATTAAACATTACCCACAAAACCATTCACTTCCCATCCACCCTTAATATTAAAAGAACTCTTAAATAAGTTAATTGCTTCAGAATAATAAATTTTCAATAATAAAGATTCTTTAATTCTTCTTTTGATTTCATTTCTCTCAAAGAAGACAACCTATCAAGCGTTGTTAGCCGAGAGGTCATCGCACTCGCCTTGCAAGCAAGTAGTTGGTTGCAGATGGGTGTGGGTTCATGTCCCGGCCGATGCTATGACATATGAAAAAAAAAAAGAAGACAACCTTAGCTTCATCAAAATCAATAGTGTGGCCTGTATCTTTTTCATGGACATACAAAGCAGAACTAAGATATCTATTTTTAACTCTACTTTTATGAACCTTTATTCTTTCATTTAAAAAACCAGTTTAATCAAAATGTTATATTAGGAGTTATTTGTATTTCCCCCCCAATGTCTGCAGCCATGTTTGAAATATAAGAGCAGTAATTATAATTTTTATAATAAAGAAATTACTAACTTAATCTATGCTATTGTTTTTTAATTGTTTTGTTTTAATAGATTAAAATACGATAATACACTTTAAGATATTTTTAAAGTAAAATTGTTTTTTCTTATTATTATCTTAATTTTTATTATATTCATAATTTATAGAATTTATATTTAATTTTATTAAATTATAAGTAAAGAAATATTAATCATATATTATTTCACATTTTAAAAATGTTGTTAATCCTATCAGCAAAGAGAGAAAAAAATACTTTTCTCTCCTTAATAATATTATTTCTTTAATTAAATTAGAATTATATGCCTTAACAAAAGCAGAATAAAAATTTCAGTTAAAATAAAAGAGAATAGTTATATATATAAAAAAAGAAAATGTTTTTACCTGTAGCATCTGGCCAACTAATAAACAATATTTTATTGGAATGATTTGCCACATCTTCAGGTCCACCATTCTAAAAAAAAATTATTAGCACTTTTAAAATAAATAACATGAGGGAAGAAAAGTCAGAAATAAAAAATATCGCACATCACAGTTACTTTTTAAATTTTTAAATGTGTAACTTTAGATTAACTAGCTTTAATTATTTAATGTGAATAATGTCATTAATATTTTGAATGTAGTTTTAAAATTGAAATACTAGATCAGATAGTATTAAGAGTCTGATCTAAAATGACAAACTATCATTGATATAACTAAGCATTATCATAATACTCTATTATCTATTCATGTCAAGAACAAATATCATCAATATATGATTACTGTAGCTTACATTACAATGTATATACTGATAACCAAATTTCCAATCTAAAATGAGATAAATAAAAGAAAATATCAGTGTAATCCCAATTATTATTTTATAGTCTTTTGACACTTTCATGGTATAAGACACTATTTGCATTATATTTTTAGAAAATGTTTGATTACATGATATTTTACCTATCATGTCAATGATGTGGATTCAAATCATACTAGTTGAAAACAAATATATTTATCCCATAGCCAATACAGATAATTATCCAATTATTAGTCAGTAAACAGATATCTAATTACTCTTAGATAAAGAGTAAAAGAAAAAATGTGATTAAATGAAAATTAATTATTCTACTTTATAGTGATTTTCTCCTTTATTGTTTTTGATATAATGGAGGTTATATTTTGTCTTTTATCTTTGTATGTCAATGAAACTGCTAAAAATAAATTATGAGATCAAATATATTTAATCATTGGTAAAGACTGCATCTCATTATAATCAAGTGTTTTGTTTTATGATCAGTATATAAACATTCAACGGGCTAAATTAGATCATACTAGAAAACGTTACACCATCTAAGATTATAAGTATAGAATAATATTTGATGGCTATATAAAAATCTCATACATATGCATGTGAATATAAGATGAAAAATATATGGCATTTGTTATTAGATTGAAACCCATTTAAGAAAAGTCAATGATAAATTATCAAACCATTATATGTAAGTAAAAAGAAAAAGACTTTATGATGAAAATAATTTGAAAATTTTTTGTTCAGGATAAGCAAAAAAAAAAAAAAAAACATAACAACAAAGAAAATATTTTACAAAGTATTATCAACTTATATATATATATATATATATATTGTGCCATTACAATTTAGCCATTAGCTAAATTTGTAGTAATGTGCGTGAAAGAAAATGTGGAACAAAAATCATCATCACATTTTCATAAAAAAGGGAAGCTGTAGGGCATCCCAAGTTTAAACCCTACAAGATCAAGTTCTAAAAGCTTTAGACAAAAAGAGAGTGGGTCAACAATTATATTCTTTATTTGTTTGTGTGTTGATAGAAAGGTAATGCACACATTTAAACTATTCAATATTTAATTTTTCTGTTAAAAAGCAAAGTTACACATATATAGGCTATGTATGTGTAAGCTATTTAATTGTTTTATATTTCAAATATTAAACATTTTAACTTTCTTTAAAACTAACCTACACTTGCTGAATTTTAATATTTTGTTCTTTCTCTATTTTACTTTTCTATAATTGTAATTTGGATTTAAAGGCTAGGGATTTAATTTTAAATATTAGGGTTATAATTACTAAGCTAGCAATTAGCTTATTTTAATGTCAGTTTATAAATAATTTGAATGGGTGTGTGTGTATATTGCACACATAAACTACATTTTTATTTATTAAATATTGAAAGAAAAATGAGAAAATCTGTTAAATTATTTTTTTTATTCAACAATTTGTACTATAAGGGTTGTTTTTCTGTTAAAAAACTTAGAGACGATGTGAGAAGTCTAATTTTAAAAATGTCTCATCTTAAGATCAAAAGAAAGAAGCTCAAAATTTGAGATGTTACATGGGTGTAAAAAAAAGGATTAAGTCTATTTTTTCCGTCAAGACAAAAGTTTGTCTGGAAACCAGGTGTGTGATTTTTTTTTAATGTTCCTAAAAAAGATTGCACTTTCCAGCTAAAAACAAGTTGGTCAAAAATAGTAAGTCACACTATCACTCTAATTGGGTGAGTTGACTCAAAAAAATTGGATATAAAAGCAGTCTGGAAAATCAGTTGATATTGTTATAGAGACTTTTTGAAACTAAAGCAGCCAAACATTTTTAATTCTGCTAGATTACCTTTTTCTTTTAAAAATCTTTTTTTTTTAATATCAAGTTTTGAATGCTGAAAATATAAGGATGGCGGGGTAAGAAAAATTAATATATGTCTCATCTGTTGACCAGACCATCCAGCCAGCACATCATATAGGAAAGAAAAGATGTCTTGTCTGAAAAATAATATTCTACACTTTTCAACTGACCGAGAGAAATAAGATGTTTTTAAATAGAAAGAAGAAAACATTCACCTGCATTTAAAATCAGAAGAAAAAGAGTAATCTACTGATAAATATTAAACCATCAAGTCCAATTAATTGTTCCAGTAACTGAGTTTAAACCCAGAAAATTTATAAATGTGAAAACAACTACTGTACTTCATCCACTAACAGAATCATGCTTGACAGGAAGAGAAGAAAGGTTAATATAATGATTTCCAAATTGTCCACTAAAGCAAATAACCTCAATAGAATCATCATCATCAAATAATTATACACTTCAAGAAAGAGATTGTTCCAAAGAAAAACGGAAATGGTAGATGCAAAATATAGACATTGAACAAGATAGGTTTGACTCATTGGAAGTCACTACAAAGAACTGGTAGTATAAATTTTTTATATATTTTCTTTATAATATCAGAGACTTGGTAAAACTTTAGCAACAGAGTGGTATATTTTTGTTTAAAGAACTTTTAAAACAACCAAGATCAATTGAAACCAAGAATTTCTTAATAACGATTTTGTATGTGCCAAAATTATGATTGTTTATTGATTTACAGTTATGAAATATTATTAATGTGCATAATGATTTTTTTTGTGTATTATTATTTTGGTTTTAAATAATATTTTGGTTTTTACGGGGATAAAAACACATACATACATAATAATACTTTATCTGTGTATAATTGCGAGTGAATGTGAAGGAATAAGCAGTATTAAAACATTAAATTATTTTGTTTTTAAGAAAGTATAGGTTTTAGAGTGTAGAAGGAAGGGGGATAGAAAGATACTTTAAAACTTGTTTTCTGAAAAACTTGCTCTTTCCAATTTTACTAACATTTATTTTTATTCATTCTGCTTTCATGTTAGATTATAAAGTATGTGTGCCAATGAGTGAATATTTTTTTATGAAATACTTTTCTTGTGGATGGAACATTTTAACAAATCGGTTACCCAATTTAATACAATATACATTTGACGGGAAAGGGGGAAAAACTTGAAATTAATCTGAAGATTGCAATATAATCAATTATTATTATTATTCATATAAATTTTCATGTTTATCTATAAATTTTCATTGATCAGGATCTTTCCTTTTTATATATATCAATATAAAAAAAACTAAATTAAAAATCTTGGAAGTTTTATAATAGAATCTTTATAGTTATTCGAAAGAATCTTTAGCAATTAAATATTGATTCTTAAGAATAAGATTTGCACTTTCTATGATTTGCTTTCCCTTCTTTCTAAGTAAAATATCTATATAAAATAAATACTTAATTACAGGTGCATAATGGCGGAAATTTAAATGACACATTTCAATTAAATTAATAAGAACTATTGCCACCATTATATATAATAAAACACCACCCATTACAACATTTAATGGGTTATGTTTAATTAAGAAAATTTATCTTATCTAATTCTGCCAACATATATTTTAAAAATAGTCACAAATAAAAATTTAAACTTTTTATATTTTATTTCATTAAATCAGGTAAAAATCAAATCTTTTAATTGGCCAACTCACAAACTGAAGACAAAGCCTATTGTTAAAACATATTCACCTATAATATTAAATTCAACTCAGATACGTTTATAAAAAGTATATTACTAATTTTTCAGGTTATGAAGAGAACGAAAGTTCTTTCAAAAATAAATTGCTATTTATTTATTCTAAAATATTCAATTTTGGCAACATAAAAGCTATAATATAAACAAAAAGGTCGACTTTTACGTTATAGAAAAGTAAATATTTCTTTTAAATATTTCTTTAATATTTTTACTAAAATCTTCAATATTTTTTGAAAATAATTTTTTTTTAGTATATTTTTTAAAAAACTAGTTTAATTTCTGAAATTATATTTTTTTAACTTAAAATTGCATTTGAAATGAAAATCTCAGCGTTTTTCTTTATTTTCTTTGATCAGGCGGTTTCTTTGTTCTTTCCAGCCAATCAGAATGTCTTTTTCGGCTGAGAGCTCACTAACAACCAATTACAAATGATGTTCTTTCTTTGTTTAGGTTTAAATGCGTTTTTTTTTTTTTACTTGTAAAATAAATCGGAAGAGGGCACCATCTTACAGAACTTTTAAAAACCTATTCAAAACCTATCAAATGAATTTTTTAGCATAAGAACTGGCAGAGTTAGAGTGACGTCAGATGTCTACGAGGAGCCTCGTAGGAGGTGGGAAAAGGGTTAAAATAATTTCCTTAAGAAAGAAACATACATTCACTGTGGTTGGACTTGGGGTCTTAGCTAGTCCACAGTGAATGGTGAAGCCAGCATATATATATATATATATATATATATATATGCACAGCTTCAATAATAAATAAGGAAATACATTTCTTGAATAGATTCCCCTTCCCATTTTTAACTTTTAAAAGATTTTGAGATAATTAACAGACGCTGTCCAGCAGCACTGTTTTCAGGTCAAAATGTAGTACATTTTAATTTTATCCCATTTTAAAACAATCTAAATTTATAAACTCCCATCCTGGAAAATCATTAACAAAATTACTTTAGTTATTAATGTAAGTACATTTTAATATATATATATATATGACATAACTTCATTGGTGAGAAAGAGAAAACAAATTATTTTATTTTAAGCTACTTTCTTTGCTGACCTCCCTCCCCCCCCCTTTTTTTTAAACATAATTCGCTCTTTCACAAACTATCATCTCACAACCTTAGCGAGCGAAGTTTGTTAAGAAAAAAAAACAAAATTTATACTACTGAAATTAGTATAAAACAAATAAATATTATATTTCCATATGAAAAAATAAAAATATCTAAAATACTGTTAGCTTGAATTATTTAAGAGATTACAAATAATTTAAATGGGTTAAAGAGTCGATTACAGGTCTTTACAATAAAAGTTAACTTCATACATTTAAGTAGATATAATTACATTAGTTAGTTTATATAAAAGATTTGGATATAGACAATAGGATTGAAATTCTTGCTTGTTCTTAAGCTTTTACCTGACATTCCCCGAAATGACAGTGGCATTATTCCAAGACAGGACTATAGCGGCAGCATATGGAGATGGAGTCCTACGAAAAAACGGTGGTGACTTTCCATTTTCTACTCACTGTACATTACGACAGGCATAGTGATGGTTAGCCACTCTAAAATTTTCTCTTCTCTTTTTTTTCTTAAAAAACTCACTATGTATATGGTAGCTTTAGTATTCGAACTATTTGCTGTTCGAGGTGATTTTTCTTTAGTATCCTGCCTGAGACAAAAGAAAATATATATTCTTTGCTATTTTAAGAAAGTTTAAACCTCGATAAGGATCAATAATGATTCTTTATATAATCTTATGTTTTTTTTACATCTATTTAAATGATGTAGAATTTCCATTGATGGTTTAATGGAAATTCCAAAGTACTTGATTTTTTTTTGTTCTATGTAATTTAATTTTATATTTACAATGCGTTTCCGCTTTAACATTTCTTTTAAAACTCCTTATTGAGGCGAAAATCTCTTGGAAGGCCATCTTAGATTCTTTAATAAAAAATACATTAACATATATATATATATAAAGTGCATATAAGATTCAAAACTTATATTTGAATTTTTTTTCTCAATAAAATAAATTATTTGGTTATGTAAGTAAAACAATGTTATATGTATATATTATCCGGAATAAATTATAGTAATTTATCCAAGGTAGTTCTGGTTTATATGTTATAAATAATAATAATAATAAAGTTTGAAAAAATATATACATTTCTATATACAGACATTATTTACATTTGTATATATGTAGGTTACAATTGAACCCCATTAGTAGGTGGCTAGGTGGATTAAACTGTGAAATGAAAATCTGAATCAGATTTGCCATTTCAATATATATATTATAAACTGTCAAATTTATATGTAGTACATTTATATGTGTATGCATATATTTTTTCAATTGTAAAGTATGATGATTCCTTTTGGAAAATCGATTAATATGTAAGAAATACAATTAGAGGCAATACAATGTGGGAACACTAGCTAGATATTATAGTAACCATGGGTAATTGTTGACAGTTGAGGAGAAAAAGGACTAAAAAATTTATTCTTGTAAAATTTCTCTTCAAGAAATTACTAAACATTATTTGGAGCTGGTTTTACCAAAGAATGGTGGGATAAAGAGAAACTACTATCTAAGCAACTTGCCACCTCCCACCATATCCACTTACAATTAATGACCATTAGAAAGTGAGAAAATATTGTCATAAGGCGTACATTAAAAAGTGAATGGAATAAAATAAATATTTCAAGGAGAATAGCTATTCTTATCCCAAAATCAATTTGAGAAACGTATAAAAGCTTCAAAGTAATTTTGCTGTCTTCCACACTAAGTTATCTTGGCTTAGCCAAAATGAGAATGCTTTGAGAAAATCAACTTTAAATGATTGCAAGATTTATGCATTTGCCTTTATGATTCATCAGCCATGTTGACAGGATTTGAGTAGAGATAGACATTGACACCACAAATGGCTATTATTCTTCAAATGGAAGTCTATTATTAAAAAATAAAATAAAAATTCTAAATGGTAATTTATTTACTTATTAATATTTTTTAATGCATATGTTTTTATTTTTAAAACCCAAAACAAAAAAACCACAATAATACACTGATTGTTATTTATGGATATTTTGATACTCATTTAGTATGCACTCATGGCCATTTTGAATTCTAAGAACTACCCAAAACCCTTGCTGACCCATCCAAGAGATAAATGACATTATCAACATGTGGTTCAAAAAATCATGGTTACAAAATCACAACTTTCATCAATAATTAAAAAACAAAAATGCAATTTTCATAGTTATATTTGATATAATCACGATTAAAATACAGTTACAATTTATACCAATAATTCTAAAGTTACAAAATTGCAATTTTCATCAATAATTAAAAAATAAAAATGCAACATTCGTACAGTTAAACTTTATATAATCACATGACTAAAATATATCACAATTTACATCAATAATTCTAAAATTTAAAGTGCAACTTTTACATGAATAATTAAGAAATCAAAATGCATTTTTTTGCAAATATTATAAAGAAACCTATTATTTGTGAATTAAGAAAATACATTTATAAATAATAGCACACATCCCAATACAACATTAAATTATGAATCTATAACATTAGCTCAAATATTTAATAAATTATGTTAGCATTATTAATATTGCTAAAGTTTAATTACACTAAGGAGGGATATCTCAATAACCCACAATTGTTGTTATTTAATCCAATCTTTAAAACATTATGTTAATAAAATACATTTTTAATATTTGCTTTTAGTTTTACTTGGCCGAGTGCAGGTACACACATATATAAATAAGTAGGACACGTATTTTTATTTATTGTAAAACTTTTTAAAATTAAAGCATAAACAAAATAATTACTTCCCTAGATAAATGTATGTTAGAAATAAATATTTTAATGGTCAATTATATAAAACTTGTTAACACATACACAATAAAATACATAATAAATCTATACTAAAAATAAATCACTCATTGCCCTTCGTGAGATTCTCTCTGAAATCGCAAAGAAAACATTTCTTAGGATGATGGGGTGAATAATTAAAAAAAACTAACAAAAACAGATTTCTCTTTTTCTTTATATATTTCCACTCCTTAACTTAATTCTAAGCAAACCATCCCTTGGGATATCATGAAGAGAACCAAAGTGTTATTAACACTTGGATAAATTTAATCTATCCACCCCCCATCTTTGATTATAAATAAACAAATTAGACCAGCAAACAGGTTACATTTCTTAAATATATATTCAAGCAATAGTGCATATATTGAATTATTGATTCAAACTATTGATAGACCACTTGGTAGGGCATTTGCAATACTAGGATCTGGAACATGTTAGATGACTGCTGAACAATGCTGCTGAAACATTCATCGCAAGCTGCATTTTTCCCTGATGACACAGAAAAAGCTGACTAGACTACTCATGGATTTTTATACAATGATGATACATATATACAGCTGAACTAGAATTTTATATTATTATATCTCTAAGAAAAGACCACCCTCAGTATTTATAAGGTAATCTCTCATAGAGTACTGGAAATTTTTCTATTAATTGATTAGTAATATTTTTAGTTAATAATCATTTGCATATCTTATTTCATATAACAAAAACAAATGTGTGGTAAAAATATTAATGTAAAATTTAAATCCGTTAAAATAAATACACACATTATTTCCAAAATTCGTAATATTCACGATAAAATGCTTAAGATCTTCCGTTCGGAGTTTTGTGCATGTTTTAGATCGCCCTTTAACTTGAATAGATGTTTAAATAATACTAAAGATTTTATTCCTTCGATTCATGCACAACAGGCAATCTACAAAATTGCATGAAGAGAACACAATTGCCATGCTGCATATTATGGAGAAACGAAAGCATCCATTCAGGTTAGATTGTCCCAGCATATATATATTCATATAATAGAGCTATGGCTGATTCATCCCACCCATCAATTTTTGTACAGCATGCAATTTCTGCGGGTCATGCATGCAAGCCAGATGAACCTAAAATTATGTGTAGGGAGAAAAGTGATCTGAGAAGGAAAGTTAAGGAGGCAGTTTTTATCATTTCAGACGAGCACGCATTGAATAAGAGACAATCTTTTTATGCTTTATCAAAGAAGTGGTGTGCTGAGGCGCTTTAACCCTTATTTGCATATTAGCCTATGTTATTTGTACATTTGCATATTAGTATACTGTTTGAAAATTATTAAAATTTGTATTGTCCTTGATAATGAAGGGTAAGCCTTCGAAAACGTTCGGATAATTTATAATTTTGTTGATATTTATCTATATATCATATTTTGTTGTTTGAGTTATATTTTGGAATTAATGTATGTATTTTTTTTAATGGATATCTTATTTCAATTTTAATTATTTTTTATGCAAAGTTTTTACTTTTCCATTGCTCTTTGTATACACTGTAGCATTTGATCTTCCATTAACACTTTTGGGTAATACTGTTGCAAATTTAACTCCCAAAGGTGTTAAACTCGAACTATTTGTTATTTCCTATCTTAATATTTGAATAAGGCACCAATTATTGTGATTTCTTAATGGATTATTTTCATTACTAAAACTTATTCCATTGATCTGACCACTCAACCCATTGAAACATTTGCAGTTGTATAATTATTTAACTTTTAAAATATTTAATTTTCAAATTTATTGGTATGGTTTCAACAAGTTAAAGGGTCTAGTGTTATACACCCATGCATGCACTCATTAACTATATTTGTGAGTATAATAAAATCTATATATGTTAAATGGCAGGAAAGAAAAATGGGTACTTTGTTATTAGAGCTGCAACATAGGGAGATAGGTCTTTTCACACCTACAATAAATGTGTAATGCTGCAATGACATCAAATTAAAAGAAAATAAACCCTGCGAGTATACATGTGGAAACATTTTTTATCTTTATCAACACAATCTTTTTTTTTGTAATACTTTGACATTTTCAGTTATTGTCCAGATTTCTTTCTGTCATACTTAACAATATAAAAGAAATGGTTTCATCAGGATAAAAAACTAATAAGTCTCATAATTAATATGTATTTTTTATAGATGTTTGTTCTTTTTTTGGTTTAAGTTGTTTATTAAAAAATGTTTATTAGCATTTCTGTTGAAAATCCCAGTATACTCTGCAATCACATGCTACATTTTCAGAAGAAAATTTTTTAGTAGAGATCTCCATTTTCTGTGGTAATATTAAATGTTTTGCTTCAAGGCGACAATTCCTGTTATATAATACATGTTAAATATTGTATGAGTATACTTAATGTGTTTCTATAAATATTATTTAAAAACCAAAATCATTTACTGTTTGTTTAGTAACAATTTTTTGTGTAATGGCATCATATCATTAAGATCGCAAATTACTTTTTTTTTATTGGGAATGTCATTCTTAAAAGTTGTTAGTGTGAAAGTTATAAGTATAATTAATGACTTTTTATAAATATTATTTAAAACCCAAAATCATTTACTGTTTGTTTAGTGCATATTTAAACTATCAATTTTTATGTGTAATGCCGTCATTTCATTAAGATTGCCAATCGTATTTTTTTTATTATTTCAAATGTCATTCTTAAAAGTTGTCAGTGTCCAAGTCGTACATATTTTAATGTCTTGCTCAAAATCATACATTTTTTATTGAAAATGATAAATATGTTTATTATGTTTTTACTTTTAATTATTTTTAGTCTTGCAACACGGAGCATGGATTAGACCTACTGTGCCTGTTTCACATTTGTATCAAACCGCCCAATAACTTTATAAATCTTGCCAAAAAAGTCATGTACAAGATCCATGTACATGTTATTTTGGTCAGATCCCAAGATCACAAAGTTATGAGCAGACTAATATGAATGTGAACAGGCATAGTAATTCTAATACATCCTCTGTGTTGCAGCTCCAATACCAAAGTACCGAAAAATGATGCAAGCATATATGCACTGCTTCAGAATGATTACTTTTATGTTATCTGTGAATTGATTCCAGAAAAACAAAAGAGAAGTAAGGTTCACATATAAAATTGTTATTTTAAGTAGAAGTGTTATTTTAACATTCCCAGAAGTATTATTTTAAGTTACTACTCCAACATCAGATTTTCTTTCTGGTAAGAAAAAACAAAAATCCTATTAATTGTAAAAATAATATGCTTGATTTCATAGGGTTATATATATTTTTATATATTGATTATTTTTTATACATGTAGTAAAATGTATTTTGTTTCCTAATTATTGATGTAAAATAAATGTGAAATGATAATTAAACGAGTAGGTTACTTTAAAATATTTCAAAATAACACTTCACTTTTGGTTTTTTGGAATCAATCCACAGATAATGTAAAATTGATCATATTGAAGTGGTGAATATATGCTTGCATATATCTATACTTAACTTTCCTTTTGTTTCCTGCCATTTAACATCACATACAGATTTCATTATACTCACACACATAAATACTGAGTGTGTGTATGTGTGTGTAACTTTATTCCATTGAAATCATGCAAACAAAGTTGAAAATTAAATATTTTAAAAGTTAAATAATTATATAACTGCAAATGTTTCAACACGTTGAGTGGTCAGAACAATAGAACAAGTTTCAGTAATGGAAATAATCCATTAAGAAATCACAATAATTGGTGTATTATTCAAATACTAAGATAGGAAATAACAAATAGTTCCAGTTTAACATTTTTGGGAGTTCAATTAGTAATAGTATTACCCAAAAGTGTTAATGGAAGATCAAATGCTACAGGGAAGTAAGCGTATACAAAGAGCATTGAAAAAGAACTTTGCATAAAAAAATAATTAAAATTGAAATAAAATATGCGAATAGCCATTAACTAAAAATATTACAAATCAATTGATAGAAAATTCCCAATGTTCCTTGAGAGATTACCTTATAAATACTGAGGGTGGTATTTTCTTAGATATATAATAATATAAAATTCTAGTTCAGCTGTATATATTGTAATAGGATTAGCCATTTTCCATATGTATTTTACGCATATATGTAGTCTTGTACGATGGCATGTATGTATATATAACGATACACGTATATGCATAATGGTTTAAAAGAATATTTATTCTTAAATTATTCCATTTTATTGCCCCAGCATATTTATGAGCATCAATTTATGACCTCAAGCGCCAATCCCATATTTCTATAAGAATTATGCTGGGAGAACTGGAATACCAATATGGAAATACCCCTGGACTAGCTCTGCTCAGGGCTGGTGGTAAAATTTACCGGCAGTAGATCTAACTCTCCTTTTTTTTTTATTTAAAAAAAAAAACTCATAACATAAAAACAAAAACAAAAAAAACCATTCATTTTATATACATGACATTTATGTATGTATAAAAAAAAATATATTATTTACTTAAGTTAAATTAGTGTCTCTTTTCTCTTTTAAATCAAAGATTCATATCAGTTTTCTTTTTTTCTTTGTTTTCTCCTTTCTCTTTTTGCCAAAACTTCCACACACACAAATATGCTACTATATGTATTTTGCACCGAAGATTTAATTGGACTAATTTATACACTAATAAATTCCGTAGTAAATAGTTTGACCTCTCCGGGCAAAGAAAATAAATTTTAAGTTCACAATTGTGTCAAATAAACAGTTTTCTCAAATTCGTGGAGTAAGCTTACTAAAAGTGACATATATAGATGTAATTAGAAAGAAAATACCTGGTTTCCCCAGGGAATTGATCGAATCCTCTTGGTAAAAATGGAATCTCCGGTCCTTTGTCGGTGAACAAACTTTGTTTTTTTTCTTTGAAGTTCGGGTTCCATGGCTAAAGTCTGTTTATTTATTTATTTTCTTTCTCTTCTGGTGATTCAATATTGTTGCTTATTGAGGCGAATTCTCCAGGTTTGACATCCCTTCTCTGCTATCGGCAGCTGCTATACATTCGGGGGCAAAGAATTCGGACCCTCCGCTCGTTGAAGCCTCTACCCCAGCCTGTCCATATTTTATCAAATGTATATTACGTTGACTGTCCGCTTTCTTCTACCTCCAAACTTATACTAAATAATTAATTTAATTTTTCTTTAATTATCAAACTTATCTTTCTTTTCACTCTTTTTTTTAATTATATTTCCATTCACATTCCATATGCCTTTGTTAAAATGCACCACAAAAGCTTTTTACACCTATTTCTTTCCATATTTAACTAGTATTAGACATTCCACTTTTTATAATAATTACTTCCATTGTTCTGCAAAATTAGTCTTCCATCTTGATATTTAAAGTTCTTTTGTTGACTTAATATGTATATATTTAAAAGTTTATCAAACAAAATATTTTTTATTTTTATTTTGTGAATTTTTCATTTTTAATGGTTCAAAAACGCACTCACACATATACATAGCGATGTGTATAGCTGGGTTTGGCAAAAGAGAGAAAAAAATCAGAGCAAGTGTATAACCGAGGCCCCATACCTCTTCTATGAGTTCTTTTTAATTAAAATAACTAAATCAATTCTGTACAATCACGCAAATGACCGTTGATTGTACATCAAACTGTAAATATTAATTTTGTTAGTAAAGTAATATATATTTTTAATAATACGTTAGTAATAAGATATATATATTTTTTAATAATGCGTTAAGTATACGAATACGTATTTGTCTAATTATCGCAACAGGGTTTGATTATACCTGCCCTGTTGCAATATGTATTGTCATCATATAAAAATGCACGAGTAGTCTGGGTCGGCTTTTTTCTTGGCATCAGAGAGAAAGGAAGCCTCGCAATTGGTGTTCCAGCAACTATATTCAGCAATCATCTAACATGTTCCAGATCCCAGTATAGCAAATGCCCTGCTGAGTTGTCTATCAGTAATTTGAATCAATAATCCACCAGCCATTACATGAAAGCATGCACATCAAATCAACATCAATCGTGAAATATCAAATTATCTCAAATCAACAGCATCATGAAGACATAGACAGTATATTAATTTAAGCGCTTCAAAAATATTTCCAAACTTGCTGATAAAATTTTATATATATGCATGTATTATTTTAATTCTCGTTAATGTAGTTTTAATTTACTATATACATGCACTAGATTATTATTGTTCAAATATATATATATTTAAGAAATGTAACTTGTTTGCTGGTCTAATTTGTTTACTTATAATCAAAGATAGGATGATGGACAATCAAATTTATTAAAATGTAAATAACACCTTGCTTCTCTTTACAATATCCCAAGGGATAATTTGCGTAGAGTTAAGTTAGGGAGTGGAAATATATAAAGAAAGAGAGACATCTGTTTTTGTTGGTTTTCTTTATTACTATGCCTTTCTCTCCCATCGTCCTAAAAAATGTTTTCTTTGCGATTTCAGAGAGAACCTCACGAAGTGTAATGAGTGATTTATTTTTAATACGGATTTATCATGTATTATATACGTATTATATTGGGTGTGTTAAGTTTTATAAAAAATTTTGAATTGACCATTAAAATATTGATTTCTAACATACATTTATCCATGGAAGTAATTATTTTGTTTATTCTTTAATTTCAAAATTTTTTACAGTAAATAAAAATCCATGTTTTACTTACTTATATATGTGTGTACCTGCACTCGGCCAAGTAAAGCTAAGAGTGAATATTAAAGATCTGTTTTGGTAACATGTTTTAAGGACAGGATTCAGTATCAACAATTCTGAGTTAGTAAGATTCTTCCTTAGTGTAATTAGAATTTAGCAATAATAATAATGCTAACATAATTTATTAAGTAACCGAGCTAATATTATATATAGATTTGTAATTTAACATTTCGTTGGGATGAGTGTTATTATTTATAAATGTATTTTCTTAATTTGCAAATAGTAGGTTACTTTAAAATATTTGCAAAAAAAATGCATTTTGATTTCCTATTACTGATGTAAAAGTTGCACTTTAAATTTTAAAATTATTGGTGTAAATTGTGACTATATTTTAGTCATGTGATTATATCAAGTATAACTGCATAAAAATTGCCCTTTTATTTTCTAATTATTGATGAAAATTGCAATTTTTTAACTACCGTTTTCTGTAACCACGTGTTGATAATTGATGTCATTTATCTCTGCGTTTTTATTTTTTAAAGATGAAAATTGCAATTTTGTAATTTTAGAATTATTGATGCAAATTGTGACTATATTTTAGTCATGTGATTAGATCAATTATAACTACAAAAATTGCATTTTTATTTTTTAATTATTGATGAAAATTGAAATTTTGTAACATGTTGATAATCAATGTCATTTATCTCTTGGATGGGTCAGCAAGAGTTTTGGATGATTCTTAGAATTCAAAATGGCCATGAGTGCATACTAAATTAGTATCATTTGTTTTAGTTCACTACATACATTTAATACACACAAGGTATAATTATTACTTATCAAATATTCAACATTAATTTATGTGTGCATATTGTAGCAGTCGATCTTAGCCCAAGATCGAGCTTCACTGTTCTACCACTTAACCCACGTTTCATCCTGTTTTTTTCATCACATGTATAAACTATATGTATATATTTGAGAAGCGTCTATAAAAATTTATAAATATAAATCTCAAATAAAATTTTTTATCAATTTTAATTAAATATTAACTTTTATGGATGTGACTCAGATATATACATATATTAACAGAGCTTTTATATATATATAAAAGCACAAACAAATCTTGTAAATAATTTTGTATTTTTTTTCTTAACTATATGTTATTTATTTTATAGATATTTTTCTTCGTATAATTACACAAATATTCAAGATGGAAGATGCAGTCGTTAACTATCCAGGAGTAATTAAAGGGGTGGGATTCATGATTTTAAAAGAAATTTTTTAATTAAAGTTAATGAAAGTAAAATTTAAAACAAAGCTAATTGATTTTAGTTAGCTGTTAATATTTTTATCAAATCTATTTCCAATCTGGAAATTGATTTCAATTTATTTGTTGGACAGTTATCTAACAATTGCATCTCCAATAACAAAAGAGGAAACATTTCTGTAAATTAAAGTTTAATTAAGAGTTAAGAAGTTTAATTAAAAACATTCTTTGCATAACTGAAAATTTGTATAAATAGGGCCAAAAATCTATTGTGAAAGAGTTTGGTCAATTATTGCTAGCCGACCTCACGTCTGTTTGATTTTTAAAAAGAGGAACATAAGCTGCCTTCCCCTCCGTCTTCAGCCAGACTCTTCACTGTGCTGAGATGTAGCTCCTGCTGATCAAGAATGCCCATGCCATCAAAGAATACAATCTGCCACAGAAGATCTGTCAGTACTTTATTCCATAGAATGCTGAAGTAACCAGCCCAAAGTCATTATAATCATATTACCTGAATTCTAAACTTGTAAACTCTTTAAAATTAATGTTTTTTTGTATATTTTGAATCTTTTTTAACTCACTCATCAGCAAGTATATTAAACTAATAATTATTTCCTTAGTATCAATTCTCTATAACATAAACTAATCTTATAAAATATTTCATCCAACTCACGCTTCTTATTTTTTTCATAATTTAGTGCGGTTATGATTTAATTTTAATAGTTTTATATTTTCACTTAATTTTGTTTGTAAATGCCAATCAAACCCGATCTTATGAACTTCTATATCCTGCTGTGGAATAGAAAGGGAGGGGGGAATTAATGAGTTATTATTATTTATATCTAAATAGTTCGTAAGATTGAGTTTGTATTTTAAATGAATGTGCTTTAAAAAAAATATTTGATCATAAATTTATATAAAATGAATAAATACTTTCAATCTGGGGTGTATATTGGTCACCGTTAATTTTGTTAATTTCTTTATTAATCATCATCGCCAAAAGGCTGGTGACATAAATCTATTTTGTTATTTGCACTTTTAAGTGCGCAAATTTTAGTTTTTTTTTATATATATGTTAAACAAAATAGTGATTCAAAAAGGGGGAGCAATGCACATTTCATTAATTATAGTGTTAACATTTGATGAATGACTTTATCTCAAATGGGTCATTATTTTAACATATCATTATATATTTATTAAACCATTTAAGACTTTATGTTAATATTTAAACTGAATGATTTCATATTCTTATAAAAGCGTTGTTAGCATAGGCCACTCTTCATATTATTAAGCTTTATCTAGAGACGTGTGTCAGAATGTCCAAGTCATCTCATCTTCATTTCAGATTGTAAACAGGGCGATGAATGTCCCTGGACCATATCTATTCGCGTAATGAGAGCAATGCATAGGATAATTCTGGCAATGTTCAGCTCATTGCATCTCCATCCGAGGACCTTTTGTCAACTGATTCCACAAAATGTGGGGTGGCAAGTTGGCTAGACTGTTTTCTTCTGTAATGTGATAAAGCCCCTCATTTTTCTTTTAGCCAGTTTTCTTCTGTAATGTGATAAAGCCCCTCATTTTTCTTTTAGCCAGTTTGACAAAATAAATTGTAATGATATGTGATAATAAAATGTGTTTCTCTTTAAATATTTTTTGTTGGAGTTTTCGATCCAACTTCTCATGAAGCTGCCCTCTCCTTTATTGAATAAGCCAATCCCCATATTGATAGAGTTTTGCAATATCTGATAGTTTAAGTGTCGAAAATGTTTAATAAATAAATGTTTTTAAGTATATTTTGATCACAATGTATCCTCATTTTAGTGTTGTAAATAAATTCTATAAATGAAAATAAAGTTATGTATCCAATGCCAAGGGCATTCCATTAAAGTCGTCCAAACAGCAAAACTCTATTATTGTCATATCTTTATATGTGTTTTAATGTATAAACGTCTACCAATCACCCTGATAAATTTGTTTTTGTAACATTGAATAAAAACCTATTTTAAATATACGTTCAGTATTGTAACTGCCGCACTGAATTCATATCAGTCTAAATAAAATAATTGTATCAAGATCGTCAAATATTTGTACCATAAAGTTTTAAATGCATGAAGTTGAATATATAAAATCATCTTGAATTTCTGTCAAAATAAATATTTATACGTTTAAACTTTAATCCAGTTGTTCAAATTTCCTTAATAATATTTAGATTTATGTATATTTTTAACTTAATATCTTGGGTTCACTCGATCTCTCATCATCATCATCAGCTGAGTTCTCATGCAAAACAATGTAGCACCAGGTCTGGAAATAATTAATTTATGTGATATCCCTGTAGGTGTTGTCCATAGTGTTATAGATGTGGGGAATGGGCAAATAGGTTAGAATTCATGATTGCTCCTGACCTGGGTATCTCGGGCATGATTGGATTTGGGGTACTTTTGCTCAGATTCTAAATCTTGTTGGATGAACATACATTTTTGACCGGTACAGTAGATTTTTTTTTCTGGGTTTGGTGCCCAACAATATGTAAAATATATGTTTAGGAGTATAAAAATTTAACTAAACTTTTTTGTTTATAACTCAATCATAAGATACGTTTGATAAAGTAATTTCTTATACTAGCACATATATAGATATGTGATTCAGCATTCCCTGTACCACCCATGACTTCTTAGTTTAATCTCAAAAATAAAGATGCTATAGCCAAGCATATCTTTATATATGGTCTCTTATATCATAATATGAGGGTCTTCTAAATGAGCAATTTAGAGGTTCACCTTTGACTCTTTAAAGAGAAGTACAATTTAGAAATTTATGTTCATATTTCAAGAGGTGTACATTCAAGAAGATTGATATTCATACTTTAAGATAAGTGTAGTCTACATTGATATCAAGGAAATATCGATACTTATGTTTTTTGATTAGGAAGCTGATATTGTTTTACCTTCAAAATGTATATATGATTCTCAATCATTTGATAGCAAAAAAACTACTATTATCAGTCCTGCGGTATTTTACCTATCTCAAAATATAGATGTTTTTTATATGAATATATATGTAGTTCACAGACATTGTTAATAAATACTGTGATGTCAAATGACAATAGCCAAGTGAAAGGAATTACAAAGGCATAAGTTTTGTACTTTGTGATATCATTATTATTATTGCATTTAAAAGAAGCAAATATCCAATTGTGAATAAAAAAAATATCAATTATTTTATTAAATTTTTCCAATTGATTTATTTATTTAACTTTGTTTTATCACTTAACAACATGGAGTTATTATGCTATAATCAATACTGTGAACTTGATCCATTTACTCCGAGAGTACTGAAATGTTACCATTACTTGCCTAAACATTAATCGATGATTACATTATTATCCATTAGCATGTCCAAGTATTACATGCATCATTTATAGGTAGCCATTAATAGGTATAAATTAGATCCAATAAAATATTCCTTTTGCCTTTAGTTTGTATCTCGGCCAATATTTATGTCTCATGAATTCTTATAATACTAAACCCTGAGAGTAAGTTATTCACAGCATTGAGGGATATTATAAAGTCAAGCTTATTTCATGTTGACAACTAGATCTATGAAGGTGCATAAGGCCCTTCTCTAGCATGCACATGCTGAACATATCATTATATTCAAACTCAGAAGTCTAGACAACATAAGAAAGCCATCATTAAATAATGCAGACCCAAACAGAGACTATGTACCATTATAATATTGCAGTATTGATTGGGTGTGCTATTTGTATATGAATGATGTAAATTATATGTATCTAAATTATATTTGATGAATATATATATATTGTAACTTAATTAAAGGAGTCCATAGAATGATCAAATAACTATAGATTTCTCAAAATATAACAATATCAATAATTATAAGCAAATTATTAATAACAAGTATTATAACTCAGGCATATGAAATCACGTGAAGTGAGTACACTAGTAATTCAATAAAATATAACTCAGGTATACAGGCAGTAGATCTTATCCACTTTCATTTCTTGGTTTGATGTTAAGTGCATGTTTAAACAAATACTAAGTGAATATGGTCTAGCAGAGCGCCACTAGATTATCTGAATCTAGACACGGTTATATCTAATAACCTTTTCACATGTACCGGGTTTGAATCCCCTTTTTGGTACTTTATTTCTAATAAAAATGAGAGATTTTGCTTTTTGAGCCATATCACTATACGCACTAATATTTAGGTAAAAGTAAAACATCTATAAACCAAAGTGGAGTATATTAGACATAAATCATTTCTCAGATCTTAACATAACAAATGTGTTTCAATATTTTACAAGTTTACTAGCTCAGATTATATATAACTAATTTAGGATGGCAATTCACTCATCCTTGCATGAAATAGATGATGGGATGTGGTTATAACAATATTAACAAATCACTAAATATTATAAAATCAATATTTATTTATGGCCTTTAAACAGTTAAACAGCTCATTAATTAAAATGTTGATAACGATGATGATGATGATAATAATAACGATAATGACAATGGTTTCAACTACAGCTCTAGGACTAAGCCTAAACATAAAACTAATTTTTATAAAGAAATTCATAATTATTGCTTAATTTTAGCATACTTACTTATATCTTAAATAACTAATATTCAACCACTGCTGATGATGAATGTTCACACTTAACAAAGACTACACTTAATGAAATATATACACCTCGTTTAATAAAACAAACTAATATTTATTACTGCATTTCTAACATATACATAAAAATTTCTAGATAAATATGAAAATTGACATGAATAATAATAATAATAATAATTGATTATATATCAATCCTCAATTAATTTCAAGTTCTTCCCCCTTTCCCTTCAAATGTATTTTGTATTAAGTTGGACGTCACATTGACCATGATTTTCACTCCATGAGAAAAGTATTTCATAAAAAAAAATATCTGCTCATTAGCACACATACTTTATAAATCTAACATGTAAGTAGAATGTAAAAGAAAATGTTAATAGAATTGAAAGAGCAAGTTTTAGAAACAAGTTTTAAATTATTTTCTCCCCCACTCTTCTACCTCTGAAATGCTATACTTAACTTGAAACAAAATAATCTAATATTCTAATACTACTCATTATTTCACATTCACTTGCAATTATACACATATAAAAATATTATTATGTATGTGCGTGTTTTATCCCATAATAACAAAATATTATTTAAAACCAAAATAATAATAATATATTAGTTAAAACTAAAATCATAATACCATAAAAAAAATTGTTTTACACATTAATATTTTTCATAACTGTAAAATTAATAAACAAATAATTTTCATACATTCAAGATAATTTATGAAGCTCAAAGTTATTATTAGTAAGACATTCTTGTTTTAATCGATCTGAATAGTCTTTAAAAGTTCTTTAAATAAAATATACCACTTTATTGCTAAAATGTTTATTAAGACTCTGATATCATAAAGAAAATAGATATAAAAAGTCATATTACCGATCTTTTGTTTGTGGCGAATTTCCAAGGGTTCAAACTTGTCTTGTATAATGTCTATATTTCTGCAGCTACCATTTCCGTTTTACGTGGGAACAATCTCTTTCTTGAGGTGTATAACTATTTGATGATGATGACTCTATTGAGGTTATTTGCTTTAGTGGACAATTTGGAAATCATTATATTAATTTTTCTTCTCTTCCTGTCAAGCGTGATTCTTAGTGGATGAAATACAGCGGTTGTTTTCACATTTATAAATTTTCTTGAGTTTAAAATCAGTTGTTGGAACAATTAATTGGACTTGATGATTAATATTTATCAGTAGATTAATTCATCTTTTTTGAATGCAGGTGAATGCTTTCTTCCTTCTATTAAAAACATCTTATTTCTCTGGTCAGTTGAAAGGTGTAGAATATTATTTTAGACACATCTTTTCTTTCCTATGTGATGTGCAGCTTCCCCAGATGGTCCGGAAAAGATGGGACATACATATAATTTTTCTAGCCAGCCATTTCTTATATTTTCAACATTCAATTTAATATTCTAATAATCTGAATCATAATCACCATAATAATAATAATTTCAGACACTTTTTATATCCAATTTTTAGCTAACTTAACCAATCAGAGATAGCGTCACTTGCTATTTTTGGACAAATTCGTTTTAATTAGATCTCTAATTTATTTTCAACTAAATTATTTTTCAACTGAAAAGTTTAATCCTTTTTCCAGACACTTTTGTTTTTTAAAAAAAAAAATAGACTTAATCCTTATTTCCTTTTTTTTTTTTTTTTACATCTAGGTAACACTTCAAATTTTTGAGCTTCCTTCTTTAGATCTTAAGATAAGACAATTTCAAAATTAGAGTTCCCACCCAAATTAAGCTCCCAAAGTAACAAACAATCATAAAAAACAAAATTGCTACAAAGATAGATATCTGATTAAACAGATTTCCTCTTTTAACATAAAATTGTACAAAAAAAATAATTTGACAGATTTAATCCTTCCTTTTCTTTCAATATTTAGTAAATGTAAATTTCTGTATGTAATGTACACACATCCTTCATTCTTTCAAATCATTCATAAACTAACATTAAATAATATAATTGCTAGCTTAGTAATTATAACCCTATTATTTAAAATTAAATCTGTAACTTTTAAATCCCAATTACAATTATAGAGAAGCAAAATAGAAGTATAGAAGAAGATATTAGAATTGATCAAGCATAAGTTAGTTTTAAAGAAAGTTAAAATGTTGCATATTTGAAATATAAAACAATTAAATAGTTTACACATACATTGCCTATACGTATGCATTATAACTTTGCTTTTTAACAGAAAATTTAAATATTAAATGTGTGTGCTGCTCTTTTTGAGATTTATTAACACACAAACAAGTAAAGCATATAATTGCTGTCCCACTCTCTTTCTGTCTAAAGCGTTTAAAATTTTGATCTGGTAGGGTTTGAACTTGGATGTCCTACAGCTTCTTTTATGGTTATATAAAAATGTGATGATGATTTTTGGTTTACCTTTTCTACATGCACATTACTATAAATTTAGCTAATGACTAAATTGTAATGGCACAACTTTCTCCCCCTTCGGATAAAATCATCAGCACCTTTGTTTTAACTACATCTAAAAAAAAATTCTAACTAATAAAATACACTAATAATAATAAACACACTAATAATTAAAATAAAATAAAAAATTTCTAACTACTGGTAAATATATTTTTCATTAGAAAACTTAAAATAATTTATTTAGAGATCTTTGCCAAGCTACTCTGCTGAAGGATAAGGGATCAAACTCCTAGCATTATAGGTTCCCTTATTCTCATCAAGAGCAGCAAGCATAAAGGCATTCTCTCCTATTTTCTTGGTAATTTGGAATGGCTTTTTCTTTTCAAATCATATTGCGGTCTGCATAAAATTGCACATGTACATCCAGTCCATTTTTAATATTTCCATTTTTCATCTTGACTGGGTATTTATAAAACATATCCGGAGGATTTATTTTATATAACCTCCTCTTACAAACTCCATTTAGAAATATGGACTCTTGGTACCTTATGTAATATGCCTTGAAGTTTTTCAGAGAGATTGACTCTCTATACCATCCATACTTTATTTTTAAACTTTCCAGAAAGATTGACTCTCTGTACCATATATAATTCATCCTTAAATCTTCCAGAGAAGTTGATTCTCTGGGCCACGTATAATTTAATTTTAAATTTTCTAGAAAGGTTGACTCTTTGTACCATATATAAGGCACATTTAACTTTTCCAGAGCATTTAAAGAGATTGATTCTCTGTACGATACACAATATATATATATATACATGTGCACATGAAATAAGATATAAAATTGAGTCATTTTATTAAGAGATAATTTTGTTTGTTTATATGATAAATTATTTGTATATTCATATATTTATATTATATCTTATAGTTTGACGAAACTTTTTGGTCAATCAAAACTCTCATGCAGATGTAACAGTAAAAAGGTGGATTTGTTTAATTCTTTAATGATGAAAATATTAATAAGATTAAAGAGAATTTTTGAAAAAAATGTTAGGTAAAAGATTTGAAATTGAAATAAAAAATTGTAAATATATATCCATTTTCACACATTTTTTATAAGTATCAAATACCCCCCCCCCCCGAAGTAATTTCAAATAAAATGCTGCATCCTATTCAATGGCCATCTTTACAATCTATTGTAAATATTTTCTTTTTAAAAAACTGAACCCATATTTAAATCTTTTTTATCATACAACATTTAAAAAGAATGAATTTAATAGATAAATCTGTTTTGTATATAACAATAAATTTAAAGCAAAATTATTGTATGATATGACAAAATAAAGCACATTCATCAATTTACTCAATTGATCTAAGCAACAATGATACTCCAGAATTATTCAATACTGCAGTAGACTCTGATTAAAAGATGTCTGCTTGGTCAGTCTTACATAAAATCTTTAAAAAACTGTAATTATAATTTTAAAAGATAGAAATGCATGATGTTGAACAGACAGAATAGAAAAACAGCATGTGTTTTTTTTATTATCCCAAAACTTTATTAACAGAGTATATGCATGTTTACATTTGATACATTGATAAAAAAAAATACAAGGTTATATGTGACAAAAGGAAAAAGGCATGAAATTATTGAATTACAATAAAAGGGTATAAAACCCAAAATTGAGTAGGAACTTAGGAAACATAATATGATTACATTTGACAGAAGGTGTGCATTTGGTGTCAATAAATGGCAAGTATTGCTAAATAGGTAATCAATACATTATAAAAAGGTGGACTGAAATCAGTTATATTAATACACAAGTATTACTACACCAGTATGTATAACCCACTTGCATTTGATTTATTATGATATAATACAAGAGTACTTTTAACAGGGTATACACCCAATGTCTATCACAGAGCTAGGGCTAATTTAATAAGTCAAGATTACATTTGTGGTACAAACAATGATCATCTCATATATTTTCCTCGTGTCTGCTCTAAATGAGTTCACTAAGATGTCCAATATAATCTAGTATCGCGAGAATTATACACACACTGCATCATTGATTAATACATGAAAAGAAAATGAACAAAACATGAAACAGCGTGAAAAAAACCAAAATATATCGAAACATTGAATAGTGTTTATATAATTATTAGTAAGGCTGTGACTATTTAGGAAAACTAAAAGGTAACCAGGTCAGTTCAAACAAAAATTTAGACGACAAAGTTCTGTCTTTATCCTTAAGTTTCTTTAGCATTTGTAGAAAGAAAATATCTATATCTGGCTGTGGTACAGTGAATAGCCTTTTACACCTAGACAGCCACACGGAATATATTAAAAAAGTAGATAATCTAATAGTAGGAATGTCTCTAGTAGCTATGCAGTCTTTGATGGACATAATTTTGTAAAAGTCTACTCTGCAGTTCTGGTAAATGATCAATTTGATCTTGCCAAGTCCATTGCATGAGCAGATTATATGCTCAAAGGTCTCATCCTACCGGTGGCAATTTAGACAGAGTGGATCAATGGAACCAATCTGTCTCCTGTAATTTAGGAACCAACTAGTCAGCATAGCCTGGAGATTTATTTTGACTATTTAGTCTAAATATTTAGGCTCCAAAGACCAGAATTTGAATAAGCTTATCAGCTTCTGATTGGTTATTCTAAGTGTTGGCTTACTAGTGCTAACTTGTGGGTTAATAAGCTGATTTGCTTCCCACAGAGACAGCTTGGACTTGAATGCACTGTTTGATATGTTGTAATGAACATTAATGTCAAACAGCAGGATGTCAAGCCAACAACTAGTAGCAGGAGAAGGCCTGTCTGTAGGTGGAACAATGTCGGCAATCTGCATATGCCCATATTTCTGAACTAGATTAAAGAGAAGTGTATGTACTTTTTGAAAGCTAATTGCTGGAATGGAATAAAGTGACATTCCATTTTGCCTCCGATGCTGTTGCATCTTAGCAATGCTAATGGAAGCCAATCGCCCATTCCAGAAGAGCTTAGCAAATAATGAATTGATCTTGTTAATAAAGGTTTTCGAGGCTGTTATAATTGGGAGATAATAGGAGATTTTTGCCATTACCATCATATTGAGTAAGGCAACCTTTCCATGAAGTGAAAGATATACTTTGGAGAGTGTTTTTATAGTCTGACTAGCAGAGTGCAGAATTGACCGTTGAATCTCCTTGGACATTGCAGATTGCGTTTTATGGATGGAGAATCCCAGGAATCTTTGTGGATCAGCAAGATAGCTAGATGTGATTTTTTTCCGGATAGAATTTTCCATGTAGATGACTTGCTTGGATTGATTTGAAGCTGAAGTGCTGAGGTGAAGTTGTTTATTATTTGGTATAGTGTATTCAAGTATTTTCTGGATGGCAAGATGACCAGCACATCATCCATGTAGGCTATTGAGCTAATAGATCTTCTGAGTCGTGGTACATAGACACCGTGTTTTGAGGATTTGTTTGTATAATCAATGAAAAAATAATCAACATCGACTTCTTTACCTTTTCTATTTATTTATTTTTTTTATCTTCTAAAATTAAATTAAGCAGTATTCATTATCTTATAGAAATTATTATTACAATTTATCACAACAGAATATTTTTAAATCAGATTTAAATAATAAGTATATGAAAATAATGAATAAGTATATGCAACTCTTTTGGAATTAAGTGAAAAGATACTTTGAGATCATCATCAAAAATTTTTGGTTTACTAAAAGTAACTGTCCATTTTTGCAACTATTTTTTTTTTTTTTCACAAATTAAAAAAGGTATATTCAAATTGAAAGAATATTAATATATTTATTATTAATAATCTGCTAAAGCAACTGGACGTTGAACAGAAGACTAATTAAAATCGAGTATTGTTTCCTTGTGATTAATGAAGTTAAATAGTAAAGAAGAGATCTATCCATGCAGAAAACAATAAAATTTATCCAATTTTGCTTTTCACAATACCCAACCTTTAAATATTTTTTTATCAAAAATGCATTATCTATATATTTGCTTTTATTTATAAAGTCTTCTTTTCTCTTACATGGCCCCAAACACATTCGTATTCAAATGAAAAATATTAATAAAAATCATCAAATTGCTAAATCTATTTTTGATAATATGAAATTTTATCTTTATCAATAATTTACACTTCATTAGAAACAATAATTAATTTAATCTATTGATTCACCCACTAACTTATTCATTGCTATTGTAATAATATTAATTAACATTTAAAGACAAATTTTTGATTTATATTTTTGTAAAATAATAATTATGAAATTCCATTGTGTTTTCATTCTGAGAGGATCTCCATTTAAATCTACTATGTCTTTTTTACTCCTAAGTTAGTATGATGCCCTCTCATATTTGGAAACAAAAATTTTGAATTATTATAACGGGAAAGAGGTAAAACTATGTATTAGAAAATTAAATATTATATTTATGCATGAGACAAAAATCAATAAAAGAAACTATTCAAAATCTTTATTGATAAATGCATATCATTACTAGATGTTAATGATTGTATATAAATAAAATTATACAGTTAATCAAAATAATTATTTTCCAGTAAGATAAGATATAATTATACACTGCCAACATCTTCAAAAAGTGCAACAAAAGAATCAATAAATTCCTTTAAAAACAAATTGATTTCATCCATTAAATATGAATGATACTTGCAAGTATCTGCAAATAACGCACAATATCACAAAATTATGAGTATAAGTAAACACTATTATACATATAGTCCAAAATTCTATCATCACTTGTAATGACTAACTGCTATGCATGTCATAAATATTCATGCAAAGTACTGATTAATATTATCAGCATAAGTAATGTATTGCTTTGAAAATTAAATGTTGTGAGTTTCCCTCATTTTCCTAAGTATTTATAGTTGGATTAAATTCTATAAATCAAGAAGATTTTCATTTCCTTTCCTTCCTTTGACTTCTATCTACTTGTTGTACTTAGCAAAAATAATTCATTTGCATTTATTTATTTTTGTTGTGTTTGTTTTAACCATGTGCAAGTAAGCATCTTCATGATTCAGACTCCTTTGATTTATTCCTTATTTTAATGTACAGCATGTTCTTTCTTCGTTTACATTTTCTAGTTACTCTTTCATTCCGAGTATTTGATCACATGCTCCAAGTTCCCTATCATTGCAGCATTAAGCATTAGTCAAAACTTTTTTTATTTATTCTATTCAGAACATCTTCATTTAATATTTTTTCGGTCCATATAGATTACACTTGCCTTTAATATCTTAAGTCAAAATACTGAAACATTCTTATTACTTTCTCAACATTTAAATATTATATATATATAATGCACATGAGGCTATTATCTAGAAAGTATGAAGATATTGTAAACAAATCTGTTTAAAGATTTGTTTTTCTGTTTAAAGATTTGTTTTTATTTGAACAAGAAAAAAACGTTGGAATATAATTAATTCCACTTTGTTTCTTAAACCTGTAATTATTACAATTAATAAGCAAATAAGATAAAATTTTATTGCATTTTTTTTGTAAATATTACAAATAGTATTAGTCAATATACAGGTGGGTAATTATTTATACTTATGTAAACAACTATTAAGCGATAAATGGGATAAAATTTACCGTGTTCTTTGTTTAACTTAATACAAAAATAAAATTCATTAGATATTTCATATAACTTAATAATAAAGATGAATAAACAAAGTGTACAGATCCATATTAATAAAAATGTTACACATATTTTCTCAAAATCTTTTGGAAGCATTTTGTGACAAAAGAGTATATATATTTTCATTAAAAATTACTTTCACCATTAATTTTTAGAAAATAAATTTGCTTATTAACATATACCGTAATCAGTTTCTACCAAACCCGTGACAAAATGAGATTTTTCCAATAGGATTAAAAGTTAATCCCCAGCGGACAGTGCAAGCGCTTCTAACTACTCTTAATTCTCATATATATCATTTACAAAAATAGAATATTAATGTTTATTCATGCAGGGATTAGAAATTAATCTAATCAGGTAAATTTTTTAACTATACCAAATGGAAATAGTATTGCACTTTTATCTCTCCGACTTTTTAAATAGTTTTTTCTATAAGTTTTTTCACCACTTTGTAACATTAATAGATAAAAGTAGCAGCAATGCTAGAATTTAATTTAATAGAGCTTTAGTTTCATACTTCTTCAGTTTTCACTTCGCAAGCATTTCATTTAAAGACTCAGAAAAAAATAAATAAAATCATACTGAAATTAAAACAGAAACTGGAACCCAAAAAAAAGCATTTCATTATGTTCATTACTTTTGAATATATTGTACTATAAATACAGAGAGTATTTAGTATACATAAATTTATGTATAACTAAAATAATTTAGCTATGATAATATAATTACTTAAAAGTTACAATTCAAAAACAAATAATACAAAATAACATGGATTCAAACTTTTTATGCACTTAGAGAATATAAGTCATTTGGGCCGCAACTTCCTTCCCCACCATATTTCAATATTCTTATCTTGTTCATTTCAGATCTTGTATCTTTTTTAGATTTTTAAAAATATCTTAAATTTCATTTTAGAATTTCAGTTATCCATAGATTCTACCAACATACAAAATTCAGCTCCATTTAGAACTTTTAATTTTTTTACTGATATCAGTAAAATAGACAAATTTTTTTTCTGTAATATAATTTTCACTACACCATTCTCACGCAAGGTAGGCATTAGTTTCTATCCATTTTTAAGAACGTGTGAAAGAGTGAAATCATACACACATGATCAAAGACATGTAAAAAAGATGTATGATCTCAAGAAACACATTTTGTGCTGAACCAGCACTCATCAGATGGCCCAGATCACAATCTCTTACACATTATCAGTGTTTTGTGCTGGTTTGGCATAAAATGTGCATCTTGGGATCATAAAACATTTTCATATCTTTGGTCATATGTTTATGATTTTATCCCTCCACATGGTGTTAAAAGTTGATATAACAGAAACCAAACCCTAACTTGCATGAAAATGTAGTGAAAATTATACTACAGAAATATTATTCATTAAATGGATAATCTTTATTTCAGGGGATGGGGAACTGTTTTTAGGCCCATTCGGATATTTATAATAACATTTGCATGTCATACAAAATTATAGACTTAATAATTAGTCTGCTATATTTGATCAATGATTTAATTAATTTACCCCTAATCATTAGTATCTGGCAATCTTTTCAGTTGACAAACCAATTTCAATATGTTCTTTTTAATTAATGAGAATCATAATTTATTTGTAAATTAAAAATAAACTAATATCATTATATTTAGAAAGGATTTGAACTCATATTTTCAAGCTTTCTATAACTATCCACTCCAGTTTATACAACCAATACACACGACCACATATATGTGAAAAAGATAAATGATTGGTCCAGATCATCATTTCCCACACGTATATATATAATCAGTGTTCAATTTATATTAAGATAGAAAATCTTCAAACTTTAATGGAAGGCTTCAATCTTCTCTACTTCCAACACTTCAGCCATCCATATCATCGAAAATCTAATGATGAAATGCACAAAACCCTTGTTGATGCCAATATGTTGATTTTAATGCACTCTGACCCCTTGTGTATAAGACCTTAATATGTCCATTTAAATACACAGAAGATGGTTAAGCAGAACATAGGCTGAATATGTAATATTTAAACACAAATATATTACCTATACTGAACTTAATGTAATTTAGAAGAGGCTGAACTCAATATTTTATTGTTAAATCTTGTTTTAAAGTCTTACTAATATCTTATTCACATATCGTTTATGCAGAAATCTAAACATTGTAAACCTCATTATGCAATTATATTTAAATCTGATTAATCAAGGTAGAGTTACATAAATTAGAGATAATAAATCATGTAGTCATAATGATTTACAGATGGTGAGAATGCATCTAAGATTTTATTGATCACTATAATTTAACTACAATTATTTAAAAAAAAGACTGTTCTTATAATAGAATATTATATGCTTCATTTAAAAAATATTGGTTTAGGTTATTAATGGAATATTTTGAGTAGCCATAAAATCCCTTATCCGCTCTTGTTATTAGAAAGTTATCATAGGAGATTGTTATATTATTCAAAATTAAGAGTTTTATACATTTTATTTTAATTAAAATATTTTTCTATTAAAATTTATTATTATTGTTGTTGTTATTATTATTATTATTATTATTATTATTATTATTATTATTATTATTATTATTATTATTATTATTATTATTATTATTATTATTATTATTATTATTATTATTATCATTATTATTATTAGTTATTATTATTGTTGTTGTTATTACTATTATTGTATAATAGATAGACACTATCTGCATGTCTCCTCACACCTTTCATTAGGATACCATTTATTTGATTAGCAACTTATAAGTAAAATAAAAGACAGGAATTAATATTAAAAATATTGATACTGAACCCTGATATCTTAATAATTTAATAAAAAGAAATTATATTTATGTAAAAAATTATTGTGAAAAGTAATGAGGTGCAAAAAAACAAATAAGATTTGAAGAACATGATTATTTTTATCTAAATCTTAAATTGTGGATCTGATCATGGCAATAAGATGTTGGAATAGTAGCTATGAAGTGTATGATTATATATTGGGGGAGGGGGGTAATAAAAGAAATTTTATTATGAGAAAAGATTATAACCTAACTACCCTGTGGTATATGCTGTAAATATTAAGAACTTTTGTAGTTTGTAAGAGTGAGTTGAGGAATCTCCTTTTCTTAAAATTCATTTTAATTATAATGATGTTTAATGATTATTATTATTACTGTCATTCTTATGGCTCTTATAATTATCAGCATAGATCATGCTAATAGAGAACCCTGAGCTTAGCATTATGTTTATCAAATCATATTATAGCCTAATACTTATTTAGCACAATGATTATTATTAGATTTTCCGGTTATAAGCTCCCCCAGCTATCCACTCCATTCTATACAACTGATATACATGGATGATGAAGAAGATGGAAGATTGTCCATTAAAGTTTGAAGATTTGCTAACTTAATATAAACTGAGCACTGGTTATATATATATGTTTGGGAGATGATAATGTGGATCAACTGATACGTGCCGATTCAGCATAAAATATGTATATTGGAGATCATTTATCTCTTTAACATGTATGTGGTCATGAGTATTGGTTATATGGGATGGAGCAAATAGCTGTAGAGAGCAGTTCAAATCCCTTCTAAATTACATTAAGTTCAGTATAGACAATATACATGCTTTAAATATAACATCATTATAATTAATGGCTGTTGCACATTTAATGACTCACTTTACCTTGCAATTCTTCTTCATGACATATTTACATTCTAAAATTTCATTTTCTGTTATGGACAGATTAATTCTTCAGCAGCCACAATGCAGTCACTTATAAACTTCCCTTTAGAAAATGGTTTCAAAATTTCTGCCTTTTTTAAAAAAAATGTTATTTGTCTTCACAGAATTTTCTGCCTTTTTTTTGCATTTTTTATGAGATATATCAACCACATGATGAAGCTTTTTTCAAGTTTTCTATTTTAATATTTCTTTACCAACAATTTTATTGTAATCAGATGTTTAGTAAACAGGGTTTTTTTATAAAGTGAAATACTTTCCAGGCATATCTATTTACACTTTTTTTTTTCTATGTAAAAAATATGCACTGATCCATTTCTATTGAAATACACAATTTTCTGTCTCAATTTCTTTTATCTTAGTGTAGCCATCCTAATTTTTTTTTTAAAAAGCCAAATAACAATAAAACTGTATGTCCCTGACCATGACTGGGTGAGCAGCAAACTTATACACCATTGACTTAATAACTGGTTTATTCTGCAAGGTACCATATTGAATTTTTTAAAAACTGACCTGACACAATTTTCACAATAACTTCAGTTTTAATAATGTTAGAGTGAAAAACTGATAGAAATTAAAAAAACTAAGGAAAACAATAAGTCTAAGACAAATAGTAATAATCATTTAAAAAAATAATAAAAAAATAAATTTCAACATTTGACATAATTATTACTTTGTTGTTTGTTCATGATTTTTAAGTAAGTTTAAATTACATTTTCATTGATAATTTCTTTTTATTCCTCACAAAATTATCTTTCAAATCATATATAGAACTTCTTACCTGAGATAATCCATAGCTTCAGAATCTCCAAAACTAGTCACATAAGAATTCTTCATTTTTATCTTGTTCCCCAAAAGTTAACAAATCTCAAAGACATCTATAAGAAAAAGATTCATCCTAATAAAAGATACAAAACAAATCATTTCCAAAAGATGGATACACATTTGTCATCATAGCAATTGGCTTCTTGTCTATCTAAACCTAGAAATTGTAGGATGCTGTCTGTATCACTGATAAAGAGTTACATCTCTTCATTTTATATTTTTTGTGTACATCAGTGATGTTTATATTCTTTATGCACACCAGTGATGCTATCTTGTTACATTTATTGTCCCATATAGATACAATTTATTTGCATATAGCTCATTCGCTAGCTATAGCCTTGAAAATAATTTGATGCAAGATGTGGCAAAACTACTTACTTCTAAGCATGAGTATCAAGACATAGGCAAGAATCAAAATTTGATAATTTACCTACATAAAATTCCATGTGGTATATGCATAACCACTGTAGCTACCACTACACACATACCATTTGAAATTTCACTTTATTGGTTTTAAGCATTTATATTTTCACATAGTACTATACCCAGTAAATTTTGTGATTTCTTTATCAACTGCAACCTTTCTGTATATTTGATTATCAGTTTTTAAAAATTTATATTGCACTGATCAATATATGTAAATCATTACTTGTTAAACAAACATGCAAGAGCAAACACAAACATGTCAATACAAATATAAACATGCTAATAAATTAGTAAACTTTCTGAGAATCACTATGTCTATAAAATAAGGTTGACTCAAACTTGGCAGAGACCCAAAATTACACTGTACAAAAACCACTTTTGTTATTATTTGAATACAAATTTATATATCGTGTAAAGAGTATAAATAATTTTATATTATATAATTTATATAATACACAGTTATACCATTACAAATAAATTTTTAAATTATGCCAAATAATAAAAAAAATAATTTAAAATAATCAAATAATAAAATTAATACTAATGACCAATATTTCACAATTATGTTTATATCACGTTAAAGGTGTTGACATGCAAATCATCAGTTATTTTTAATCCAGTTTATTAGCTTATAAGACTGATAAATATTTTCTGCCTTTATCATCCTCATGTAAACTAAAAAAGTGACCAGAAAATAAAAAAATTAGATGCACCTATTAATAAAAATATTTTTTAAAAATTCAAATTTTATTCAATTTCAAATTGAAATACATCATTTTAAAGATGGAATTAAGAAGCAACAAATGGTGGGATTTCTGTTGATTTCATGCTTATAGTTTTCGCACAATTTAAAAAAAATAATTCAATAAATCAGCTTCTATATGCACAAGTTGTGCTACAAAAATTCTACCAGACAACAACATATGTATTAGTATTAAATGATTTATTAGCAATTAAAACAGTTAAATAATGAAATCTTCTATTCACATATAGGGCTGCAACTTGTGCTAGCCTAACTCATCAGATTAAATAATGAATAAACAATTAAATAGAATGTTCATATACCTACACTACACAGACTATGCTTTTATATGAGAAAAAACCCCTCATCAGGTCTTTTAAGGTATTTCATAAATAATAATAAGACCAGGGTGGTCTGCTAAAGTCCTAATTGACTTGGTCATCTATAGGAAATAAGATCCTGGGAATGCAGTCCCCTGATGGTGATGTTCACTACAATGATTCTCATGGACTCATACCACAGTCATCAGCAAAAAGATGTCCAGTGCTTTTCCTCTAATTTTTTATATACCATCCTTTTTTTCTCTTCTTTTTTCCCTCCTTTTCTTTTTGGAAGTAATTAATTTTATTTTACCAGATAATAGGAGTCTTGTCTTTTATTTTTTAGTTCTGCTCGAACAATTTAATCATTATTAAAATTAGTTTCATTTATCTATCCATAAATCAATAATTATTATAGAACATTCTCTTAACTTCCTAATTTTTGAATACTAACTATTCATTTATCTTAGGAATTTATTTCTACTATAATCTAAACTTTAAGATCTACAGGGTTTATATACATTTATTTGTTTGTCTCTATTCAAGACTTTTTATTTTTTAACCTAGTTTAATTAACCTTTTCTTCTATCATTTTATTTCATATCACTATAACTAAATTTATTAAATATAATTGAATATTTTACACTCCCCCCCTTACTCCAGAAAATTTGATTAGATTCACATGTTCTTTGAATTTAACCAGTCTCTGTCTCTATTGTACAGGTGATCTAGTTGTTACTATGTTTGGCTTCAGAGTTGATTGAAGTTTAGTCTCAGGTTCAATCTCATTGATTTCTGGTTTTTGTTCATCTTCAATTTGTATTTT
Organism: Epiperipatus broadwayi; assembly: GCA_028023455.1. Classification (NCBI taxonomy): domain Eukaryota; kingdom Metazoa; phylum Onychophora; class Udeonychophora; order Euonychophora; family Peripatidae; genus Epiperipatus; species Epiperipatus broadwayi. Next base: position 319,762 of record JAQFVV010006263.1, read on the forward strand.
CTGTAGTGTTGGTTGTACTATCTCTTCTTTTCTTGAGTTTCACCTTTGGGTGTGTCCATTAAAATTTTCATGTCTTTCTAGATTCATCTGAGGACATGATTTATATATCTCCTGTATGTCATCCCATTTTGTACTTGTATGATTATTATTTTTTTGATAATAGCAATGTGATTACCCCTTGACCCCATTTCTTCCTAATTAAGTCACGAACCCAAACTTTATCACCTATTACATATGTATTTTCACTTTTGTCGGTTTCTACTTTATTGGCCATATTTGGAAATAGTAGTGATAAATTTAACCCGAAATTTCCTTTCCATCAACTATTCTGCTGGAGATTTTTCTGTAACTGTTGATGGTGTAGAGGGTTGATGAGTCCATATATGTTTAATGCCATTGTTAGAGAAATAGTTTTCCATTTCTTTTGCAGTGAATCCAACGCCATTGTCTCCATGATGGTTTCTGGTACTGTGACATGAAAATGCAGCAATTAGGAGTTTTATCATTTCTTTTGCACTCATATCCTTCACTGTGTGACACTCCACCCATTTTAAATATGCATCTATAAATATCAGCAGTATTTTCCCATTAATTGGAACTGTGTGGTCTAAGTGCACTCTCTGCCAGATTTTTGCAGCTATTAGCCTTTGGTTATATTCTTTTGCCTTCATGTTCATCTCTGATTGACAACAAGCTATGAATTTTTTAATGTACTTCTCAATCTCTAAAATTATATTTGGCCACCAGACATAGCTGCAAGCTAATGTTTTGGCCCACAATTCCAGGGGGGCCTTCATGGAGTAGCTTTAAAACTTGCTGTCTTCAGTTGGTATTACTACCTGATTGCCCATTAAAACACACCCTTTACAAATAGACAATTTATTTCAGTTTATACAGAACATAGGGCAACAGGCCAGCTGTTTTTTATCCAACCCATATGCAGTTGATAACCTTTAAGTTTTTTCCCAGCTAGCTATTCTAACTATTCTTTTACTATTAAGAATTTCTTATTCCAACACATCAATATAATTAATGTTTGTCTCCCTACTACTGGTTCTTCTTTATCTGGAATAATGCATCAGCATGAGATCTCTTTGCCCTTCTTATATTCTAATTTGCAGTCGTAAGACAACAAAATATTTCTCCAATGCATCATGTGTGGACTTAAATGGTCAGGGGTTAATTTATCATAGCCCTGAATTCCTAGTAGAGGCTTGTGGTTTGTTATTATTTGAAATGCTCTACCAAATATATATTGATGAATTTGAAAAGTGAAAATAAGAGCCTTTTTATCGATCTGATTGTAATTTCTCTCCATTTTTGAGAGTGTACGCGATGTGTATGCAGTGAAGCATTCCCCTTTATAACATGGATAAGAGTATCACAACTACCTTCCATTTCTGCCTCAAATTTAGTTCCAAATTGATTGCACTGACTTAAGCAAAGAACACAACAAAGTAATGCTAACTTATTATGACTATTTCCATCATTGTTTTTTTAATTCTTGGGAACTTGAGCTAAAAAATGGAAATTGAAATCATAAATGTTGTGCACATAGTTAAATGATTAAAATGTGAAAATATAGAAATGAAACCAGTGGCATGAGAAACTCATGATAATTAAGTCATAAACTAATTTAAGTGATTGAAGAAAAAAAAGAAAAAGAGAATACAGTAAGAATACTGTTTATTTGTTATGCACAGTTAGCTCCTACATCTGAAGGTGATTCCATCATCATAATCCTATGGAGGTTATGAGTAACTGGAGTCCAGCATTTGATTAAAGAACAGCAACAACAGATAATATCCATAACCTTAAGAAATAATTCAGTAAATTTAAATCATAACTTTCACAGTGCTTTAATGTATTAATAAACATTAATGATAATTTGATTTAAATGAATTTAAAAGATAATTGCTCTGAAGTAGGGAAAAAGTTCACCTACCCTCTACTGACTCCGATTAATGAAATTGCTCCTAACTCTTTACCATCTCCTGCACACTCTATGAATGCATTAAATGAGTCTTTTGAGTCAGCATCTTTGATCATGGAGGAGATATCTCATTTACCTCAGTCCACAAAAAGGAAGACAAAGAAACTGAATACAGGTACCAAATCTTCTGTGAACAAAACATGCTCCAAAAAACAAACAGCAATAGCATTAGCTCCTCAGACACTAAATACCCCGTCTCCCAGCAACCGGGGGAAAAAATGCAAGCCTATTCCTATAGCAAATAGCCAAGGTGACTTACCCAATAAAGAACTAGGCAAACCTTTTCAAATCCCTGCTCCTATCAAGGATAATAAACTGTGGCCACCTAAGGTCTCCAAAACAACAAATTCTGAACCAAAATCCATTGACAGCTTGCATTCCAAAGATGAAAGGATCTCTGGCTAGACTATGGATTCTCAAGAATCTAGTGCTGGAGTATCTTCCATGGATGGCCTGTGATCCAGAACATCAGGAGTGAAAGCTAGCATCTGTCCTCTTAGCAGGATCAGTAATTGCTGATTATGTGAACACATATACGCTAAATGCTCATTCAATCATTTCCAAATTTCTACCACTTGTCCAATAAAAACCTAATTTTCTGTTTAAGTAATATCACATAAAGCTCAAAATATCAGAAATTAATATATGGGGTCTGAATTCCCTGAAAAGGGTGGATGCATTGCCCAAATGGTTTAGGCAATACTCACCACATATTGTGTGTCTCTCCAAGACCAAATTACACCAATTTTCAAACTCCAAAATCCTGAACCTCCTTGGCAATCTTGGCTACTTTTGTCACTCTGTTTCTCCTTCATCTGCTGCTGGCATGGCGATCTTAATCTCCAATAGTAGCCCATTTGAATCCTTTAAAATTAACTGCATAAACCCACATATAGTTATTGCCACCCTATTCCACAAGGCCTATACTTTAAACATAATATATATATATCAAAATGAATTGCTCATCCAACAGATAATCCGACAGATCAACATCACACTTGCTACCAATCCTTACCCTACTATTTTCCTGGGAGACTTCAACACCTACCAGGAATTTACAGCTAAATATATTCATCATCTTAATACAAGATTCATGAGTGGAGAATGCTTCTTTCCACTGAATGCTTTTTCCTTCTATACAAGGAGGTATATCTCTCTCATAGACCTCATCTACTATAGTCCCAATCTACATTTTCTAATTGATCCCTCATTCCAACCTATAGCCTTCTCTGATCACTTGCTATTATCCCTTAAACTATCTCTAAACCTTGATTCGTGCAATATTCTAAGACTTAGTACAACCACGAGAATCCTCAAGTCCACATCACCTGAAGCCATTATATCTGAGGCATACATATATATTCACAAGAGTCATACCCTTTCTCTGCCACCAGTCAATGCCTGGTTTTTCCTTCATCCGTATTTTAATGTCCCTAATCTCAAACTATAATTCACATAATAAAGGGTCATTATCACTCCTAATAAAACTTGATCACTCAACAACACCCTAAAAAATCTTCCCCTTAATACAATCCTATAGAATCCATCATTAACCTGAAATCCCAATACAAGAACAAACAGTTAATTTTGGCAGAATATCTCTATCAAAAAATCAAAAAAAACTTCTTGAGTCATCCCCACAATTGGTCCAGGAGCTACATTAGATGGGCTGTGGAACATAGAGACAAGAGACCCATGCCATCATCTATTATTGTGAAAAATAAATTATTCTGGATCTAACATGCTTCTCAAAATTTTTTCATACTTTAAGAGAAAGTTCTCATCCTTTCACCTATCTCCAGGCAGGATTCAACTTGGGATTCTCCACCCTCTGACCATGGCATTTCAGAAACAGATATATAATCCCAACGCCTGAAAGCATCCATCCAGGGCTACATGCAATCCCCCGATTCTTCCTGGTACACTTGTCCAAATTCTCTGTTCCAATCTGCTCCTTCAAATTGAGAGATCTCTTCCTGGCATCCATATCCCAACATTAAATACATCCAATTCACCACATTATCTATATGGACAACATGGCCATTTTTCTTGCATCAAAAAAATTAATCCCCAGACTTCTATCAGAGATTAAGGAACTTCTCTGATCAAACTGGCCTCCAATTTAATATGGTCAAGTTGTCTGTCTGGCATTTAACTTCTAGTAAGAACATTCTTGGCCCATTTGCAGCAAAGCCTCAGAATTTCATAGACCCACTTCTACCATAAGATCTGTCCAAAATAAGTTACTTCAATCTACACAGAAAATTACATCCTCCCTTTCCAAAGTTTACATGTCCATGTTTGCCAAGTTCTCCCTTATCAATACATTAATATTCCCCAGAATATCCTATTTCACTCCAGTGGTCAATTTCACCAAAGTCTTCATCAGGAAAATACATTAAGAAGTGCATTGATAGGATTAGAGGGAGCAAAAGTGCAACCATCAGCTTGAGAGGCCTGCATAAACACACAAAGTTCAATGGGTTATCCCTACACTCCATAGATATATTTATATTTCAATGTTCCTACAATTCTTACTAAAGAATGTTCTTACAGTATTCCAACTTCTTGCCCTTTAAGGAGATCACTCCCCACAGACAAGCCTCCACCTGTTAGCACTGGTTGGCTGGCAACCCTCACATCCCTTATCTCCAAATTTACTACTATTCTTAACAAGCCATCCTCAATGAAAATCAATTTCTGGAAAGCTTACTACATCGTTAATCCTGATGTTTCTGCAGGATCAACTCTCTTTTGTCTCAACAACCATCTGCTAATCAAAAAATTTAAGCAATGGTTCCTTGAGCCCAAATTCTTTGATTACCTGTTGCAGATAAACCTCAACACCTTGTCTACTAAACACTTTCCTGTAAATCACTGAGGATTCTCAAACATAGATTCCACTTGTATCCTATGCCTCAGAGAAGAGGAGACTTCTCTTCACCTCCTCAGCTACTGTGTTTCCCTTCAACCCTACAGAGAGCTTATAGCCTCCATGATAAATAACAAAATGCCTTCCTTATCTATTCTCATTGACAATATACTGCATAGATCCATCCCAGAGATATGTTCATCAACATTCTTATTGTTTTCACTATGGTAAACCCAGTGCTGGCTCACCTTCAATTATGTACTGGAGTGTCTGCATGATTTATATATTGACAAAATGGAAAAAATTTGGAAGGACCAGAATTTGGCCCTCTCCTACATCTATGATGCCACGTGGAAGCTAATTGATTTTCCTCCCTAAAGCTGATCCCTTTCATACCTGAATAGAAATCACCTATCCTGGAAATGATTAGGAACTGTTTTGCATGCATTCCTTTGGGATTAATTATGATTTGCCTTCCTCTCAAGCTTATTGCACAGACTCTGAGTATTATGACATTGACTTCAGTTCTGAAGGGTTGGTTTACCTATACAAAGCTGTGGCCTTGCTTGGACAAAAGTTTAAAACTATCTTTGTACATTTCAAGACATGCAAACTTAGTCACCTGCCACCAAGATACTAAATCCCAGGCTCATTCCTTTGCCTCTATGCATCATATTGATCCTTATAGGCTGTGCCATGCAAGATGTGTCAATATTGAACTTCTATCTCTCTGAATACCATTTAATGTATCCTATGTCTAATTTTATTATAAGCTGTAACCAAATTTTAGAATATTCTATATTTTTATAAAAATAAAAGAAGATAACTTCTACGATATTAAAAATTGTTATGTAGATTACCAATAAAAAAAAAACAGCAATTATCTACTAAGTTTTCAAATGAGACAATTTATGATGGAAAAAATAATATAAATATTTTAAATGATTTATTTAGAAACATTTATTAATGGAAATTTGAATTTAAGCTCTCCTCAGTCATCCACTATATCTAATATAACCAGTACATGTGAAAAAGATCAATGATCTCCAACATACATATTTCATGCTGAACAAATACCATCAATTGGTCCATCACCATCTCCCATATATATATATATATATATATATATATATATATGGGAGCACTGATATATATATATATATATATATATATATATAAATCAGTGCTCAATTTATATTACAATAGCAAATCTACATATTTTAATGGACACACTTCAAACCTCTCCACTCTCCAACTTTTTAGCTATCCATATCACTAAAAATTTTATGATGGCAGGTGTAAAGCCCTTGTTGATGCCAATATTATAGTCATACCCATGTTGATCTTAAGTCAATCTGACTCATATGTAGAATCATAATATATCCATTTAAATACACAGAAGAGGAATAGACGTGTGTAGATTTGCTACCTTAATATAAACCAAGCACTGATTAGATGATGATCTGGACCCACTGATGAGTGCTGGTTGAGCATGAAATATGTATATGGGAGATCATTTATCTTTTTCAAATGTATGTGGTCATGTGTATCAGTTATATTGGATAGAATGGATGACAGATGGAAATTGAAAGACTGGGTTCAAATTCCCTTCAATTACATCTAGCTTAAGCTATACTTGGATTTCAATAGTAAATATCTAAAAATTCTATATGATTAGATAAAAAGTTAATAACAATAATATATATATATATTCTGCCCTGTAATTATGCATCTTCACTTCCGGATAATATATGGTATAAAATAAAACAGGTTATTCAGTACTAAAATTAAAATATTCCACTAGCTCAAATTTAAAATACGAATAAGGTTCAGTTTATAAAATAAATTAAATAAATATTCAATATTTTCATGAGACTTGAAGTGAAAATACAGTAGGCAAGATAGATTACATTGAGACAATATCCTGCAGGATACTACCTCAATGGCATAAGAACACTATTCCCCCTTTTATTACTATTTCAAATAACAAACTCATAGTATTCTTACGACTTTAATGACTTCTACTCACTAAGATTAAACTAATAATTAAATCTTAATCTTCTATTTAATAATAATAATCTAGCTCAAATAAAATAATCTCAGGTTCATAAAATTTATTCTAAGTTAATTTTAAAATATGGTAGTAAAATATGAGAAGGGATTTTATGTCATAATCTACTACACTTAAACTAATAATAATAAATAACAATAATAATATTCTTCATGTAAATATAATAAATACGTGGTAGCATTTTAATAATCTGACAAACAAAATATGTGTGGCAACTGATAGCATATAATTTAACATAATATTGTGATAACTGATTTATGACCAATAAGTAATGTAAGATTATAATTATTTAATTATAATGAATACCAATAAAATATTTAAAATTCTTAAAAATAATTCTTTATTTATCTTTTGTGCAAAATTATATATTTGTTTCAGTTATTATGCATATATCATGTTTTCATGCAGCGATGTGGAGAAATAAACAACTCTGACACAAATTTTTTTTTAAATAACAAAATTTAACAAAGTTTATTACTAACAATAAATAACTAAACAATTTATTTACATTATTTACAGTGGATATCCTTAACCGTTTTTTTTTTTACTTTACATTTTGATTTACGAGTTACAAAAAAAAATAATAATAATTTATATTTCAATCATGTCTTTATTTAGATTTAGGACAAAATTTAAAAAAATGTTATTATTTGGTTTCTCATCATGGTTAACTTATTACAAGTATATTTATCTACTTTATTAGCAACAGCATTTTATCCTTAATATTATTAAACTATCTTATTTTTTTAAAAAAATTCATATTTAGAACAAACATTCCATAGAAAACAAAATTTTATAATGAGTATGGATTTCTCAAAATATTAAAAAAAAAAAAAATTTATCTTGCAAAGTCAAAGATGTTACACAAACTATTATCCAAAATTCAGTACTAGATTTTAGTATTTATCACACAATGTTTACTAATCATAATATATTATTCTTTAAGCCTTACTTTAGTATGATATATGTTTAATCATTAATAGATTTCTGTTAATCAATAAACAAAAATATACTATGCATATTGTTTACATAATCTACTTTGTACTATTGTATTTTAAAAAAATATGCAATACTTATTTTTCTCTTAAAAAAAAAAATACTAAAGCATTTAAAATTATTATCACTTAAAAAAATATCTTTGTTTAGATACTTTATTTTTTAAAAAAAATTTATATTTCATTTCCGAAATAAAATTCAAAATATATTTTATGATTCCTCTCTTTCCTTAGGATATTTTGGATCTTCAAATTTAAGTTATAATATTCTGCTCCTTATAAGCAAGTAAACTAATCTTATCCAAAAACGATAGCACAACCTTAGTTTTAAATTATTTATCATTTCTTTTAAAATATCTTACTAAACGATACAGTTACATGAAATAAAGATAGCGAAAACAGATGCATAGGATTAAGGAAGAAAGCTAGAGTATTACTCTTAACATATCTCAAAATCATGGCACAGTGCGAAGAGGTATGACATTTATCTGCCTAATATCCTCTAGTACAGGGACAATGTTAAAGCTATTTCTTCAGCTTTATTAGAACATCAAATATTTAAAGAAATATAAACACTGTCCAAATAAAATGTGTATCAGTCATAGGGCTTTGTTAACTATGCTGATATTCACATAAAGACTAAATATTATTCCCATTCCTTATCATATCCTATTTTAAATATACATCATCTTGGTTTCCTGCCAACTATAGTACTTCCAAGCCACTATCTCAATACTATTTCTCAAGATTTTTCTACATCTTACATCGATCAATAGCTATCTGCATTTACAAAACAATAAATAAAATTCATTAATAGTTAAACAATCTTACTATCCCATAAGAAAAGTTGCTTACTTCATTGCTCTGTATGTTTAATCATATACAATCTACTTAGACAATATTTGAATATCCAATGACATGAAAACTTTAAAAGAATCACATAATTATTTGTTATGTTGGATTATATCACTAAATAAAAAAAAATAAAAAAAAAAAAAAAATTGCCGTATGCATATTTTCAAATCAATCCTATCTCATAATGTTTTTTAAAATGTTGTATGAAATGCGGTACATATAAGAAAAAAAACTTTTACACTTCATTCTTGCAATTTATGGATGATCTAAAGAAAACAAAAAAATATATACATTATAAATTATCAATAGTTATTATTATTACCAATAACCTTTATCTAGTCATCGTGTTCAGTAGGCTTTTTCTTTATCCACTTGAGCATTGCAGATATAAAAAAAATTCACATCCATACACTTTATATTAAAATATTTTTTAGCTAAATTATTAGATTGTTATATTATAAAATTTTAATATTAACAAATTAATGTTTTTATGTTTTTCCTAATCTTATATAAAATTTTAGATTTAAATTAGGTTAACAAAATAAAAAGAATCAAAACTATAGTTACATATTTTCTTGATGATAGTTCCTGATAAATCCAAAATGCTTATTATTTTCTCTAGAGTTTTTTAAAAATCTTCTCCAAGCGCTTTAAAGTTTAAAACAAAAATAATTATTAATCCATATAATAAAATTTAGAAAATAATCCTTGGTTTTAATTTTTAAGACGATAATATTAATTAATCCCGTGAAGCTTCTTAATCTTCTCTACCAATATTCTCTGCGTATCCGATGCATCAATCCATTTAATTTAACTTTTAAAAATATTCGATATACTTTTAAGTACTATTTGTATTTCCATGGATCTATTTTTTTTTTTATTCATCTATGTGTTCACTTTTTATCTATGCTTCCTTCTTGATACATTTAAACTTTCGTTTGGTATTTTTTTATAAATCTCTTTTAAAATAAAAACTTCAAATACTTTTGAACAAATCTTTTCCAAGTACATTTTAATAATTCGAAGAACGGATATTTTAATACCAAAACGCTTCTGTAACATATTTTCCTGGGTTCTTTATTTAATTCTTGAAAAATATTTTTTAAAAATGTTACCTTCAGAAAGGATATAACATTTTACTCCTTTGAATATCATATTATATAAAATAATCCATGAAATATAATTGTCTTATTACTATTTAAAAATAAATCTTGGGTCAGTTTATAAATAATACGTTTCCATACATTTTTAGACTCCGTATAATGTCCGAGCTGTGGTTTTTATGTACCAGAACAGTTCTCTGGTTATGCATAAATAAAGTTGTACCAATAAATATTCAAATATTTCTTCAGCATTACAATTTATATCCATTTTATTTCGTAGTATATCTATTTTTTATTGCGCAGCTTAGGTTAAACTTTTAGATAAAATACGACTGATAAAGAACTTTAAAAAAATTTAACAAAGCATGTTGAACGAAATTATTAAAATATTTTTTAGTTTATACTCTCTTTTGCAAAAAATATTTTTTAAAATTATCAATTAGTTTCTTGCAGATAAAGTTATAAGAAAGTACTAAAAAAAATTGACTAAAATAAAAGATTTTTAAAAATACTATCTTTTGATAGTTATAATTTACCTTTCTTCGGTTTCAATACATTATTAATCTCCCGCTATAACTTAGTTACAACGATATTTATCGTCTGTAAGAATACCTATTCTTATTGGCCAATTCTTACTTTAGCTTGAGAAAAAATTTACATATTTCCAATTTATAGTAGAATTATATTTGAAAATAAAAATGATGACGTAATGAACTTAAAACATTATTTAAAATATTACTTTTAAATAAATTATTATTTTACTAAAACTATTTAAACATTTAAAATAACTTTTAAAATAACATTTAATAACTTATTCCATTTATCTATTCAATTTATCTATTTTTATTTAAATAAAATATTTAATTTTTATTATATCTGTATTCGTCTTTATTACATTACTTAAACATTACATATGATAGTTAACTTAGTGTTTAATACTATTTACTTTTATGATAGGCAATAATTCCATCCAATTCTATAGTATAACTTTTAAAATATTTTAAACTTTGTTATTAATTCAAACAAGCGTGTGTGTGAGAGTATACATTAAAAAATCACGTGATTAATAACTTTGACAGACGATTTTCAATCTATTTCTCTGCCTAGACTAATAAAATTGATACACTTATTATATTATATAAAATAATTATAAAAAATTTGGAAGAATAATTTAGAAAATATAGAACTAGATATAATTTTCACCATCATAAAGTTTATTTTAAAATATACTATATTAATTTTTACTATTTAAATATGATTACAAATATAAATATAGCATTTATTAAATCATACATTTTACACTATTAAAATCGGATTTTTAAATATACTTTTAATTATTTATAGCTGTGTTATTTAATATGGCCAGATTTTACAACCATATGAAACAATATTTTAAGCTTTATATAACTATTTTTAAATGATTTTATATACTACGTATTCTCTTTAGCTTCAAATTGTACTTTAAAGATATAATTGACTTAATATAATTAATGTATTAAAAGAACATATTCTAAATTTAAAATTTTTTAGTAATTGACTGTTATGAATTATTACTGACCTATAGAAAAGGGCACAATATATATATACTTATGAAATAATAAGGAATGCTATCAAAGACAGTCTCAAAATTATAAACAACATCTTGATATTGGCAGAAAAGTTGCTAAAAAGTGTTTAAAGTAGGGTGTACAAATTATATTTATATAAAATATTGCAGCAAAATAAAGAAAGTAGTAGATTTAATGACATTTGTGAGCATTACGAAATATATGGAAGAATTCTCTAAAAAAATGTGTGACAAAAAAGGAACAAGAAAACAAAACAATTATTACTATATTTATTAAAATTGCAACTATTTTAAACTGAATAGATGAGACAAGCAAGAAAATATATGAAAAATGGATAAGCTTCATGAAATAATTAAATTATTATCATAAGTTCAAATGAAGCAGGTGAGGAAATTGAAAAATTGTTGGCAAAGCTGCCGAAAATGTATCAAGTAAGTGGAGGAATGTAAAAATGTTTAAATGATAAAAATATATCAAATAAATGGAAGAATACAATAATGATATTAATAATTAAGACAAACATAAAAAGAAAGACATTAGAAATTCTGAATTTATACATTACGAAAAAACTTTTGATTTTATAAATATTTCATTAGTAATTAAATGTTTTAAAAAACAATCAAATTCTAAAAAAATATTTATTGTAATGCAACATCAGTAAATACATTATATGAATAATATTATGAATATTAAGATTAATACTGGTGTACACAATAGTGATTCCATCTGTCCAAAACTTTTTATAACAGTTTTATTGCAAGTATTTTGTGGATTAAAATAATAAATATATATATATGAAAATTATTTAAGCCATTTAAATTTTGTAAATGATGTTACTGATTTTGAAAATAATACTTCAGAGGTTCAGAAAATGTTATAGAAATTATCAAATAATAACAAGAAAATAAATCTAGAGATAAATATTAAATGCCTTTTCAAAAAAGGTTAAAATTAAAATTTTTAGTAGTAATGAATTATAAGAATATAGAAGTGATAAATACCTTTGCTATATTAATAATATAGGTGGAAATATAATAAAATTAATTACAGTATTAAACTCTTATAGAATGCTTTTGGTAGAAATAACAGTATTCTATGTGCTGAAAAAGAAAGACTTGAATACTAAATAAAAAATCAATACAGAAATGTCCTACTTCATAGCAAATTTTGTAGGAATAGGCATTGGGGAAAACAAGGAGGGATTAAAAATAAAATTCATGGGTAAGAAAACAGATAATGCTGAAAAAATTAAAAGACAAAAATAAAAATAAACTGAACTTATTGCTAGAAGAGATAATAGATAAATTTTAAAGCATCTAAAAAGAGACCATGCATGAAACAGAAAGATAAGGAAGTTTATATGGTGATATAGAGAAGAAAAACTATGTATCAGAGAAATTGGATAAAATTTAAAGTTACCTTCTTCCTGCAATGAAAGGATAATTAGTGAAAATAATGAAAATTAAATTATCAAATTCATAAATATTATTAAAACCATTCCAAAAGTTCTTTTGATTCAAATTATGATAGTGAGTAAAAATATTGACTATCAAAATGGATACTCTATGCCTAAAACAAGTTAAGTATTTATATATACAAAATTTCTACTTTTGTTTCTGCCTAAAAACAAGTTAAAAGTCGTCCAAAATTTCTTCATATGCTGTTGTTGGTTGTCATCTGATCCTTTGTGTCAGCCGCTAGAGGCGGGATTTCTAGCTAAATTTCTAGAAATATGCCATTTCCGCAGCCGCACCCAAGCCTTTAAGCATTCTTTCTAAAATAAATCCTAGAGATTGTTAACTCGGAGTTAAGTCTTCTTTCTATGCTAAAAGGTAGACTGTTAACTCGGAGTTAAGTCTTCTTCCTACGATAAAATCTAGAAAGAATGTTAACTCGGCTTAGCGCCTAACAGTGTGGCTTTTTCCGATGCTAAAAGCAGAGAAAAATACGGTAGTTGTTTGTGTCATGCACTATATAGTAATGCTGTGTTATGTATTTGATGTAACAATATCGTACGAGGGTGTATTAATTTGATCGTGTCAAAATTATTTAAATTTTCATTGGTACCTTTTTTTTTAAGACGAATTGATGTACTGTTACATTTTAACAATTTTAATAGTATCGTGATTGATCCTCATAAATTTATATTCCTCCTAAATTTTTGATTATGGTGGGTTAGGGTAATATTTTAAAGATCACGCTTTGAGTCACGTTTCCGCGAGAAATTTTCCGAGACAAAAAGTATGGCAAATTCGAAAACAGAAAATATGAAAAGATGGGAATTGCCAGACATGGAAGCCGCCAGTGCTGTAACATTTCTACAGCAGAAAAACATCCTGCTGAAAGAAAAAAAGATGTTTGTGCGGCAAATGTATGAGACTTGAGGTCCATAAAGATCTTTGAACTTTCATTTGTAAGTCTCGTTCTTGCCGAAAGAAATGTACACTTCAAAAAGGCAGCTGATTTGAGGGATTTCAAATGCTGTTCGTAAAGTCTTTACATTTGCTGCATTACCGGAGCCGTGACGAGTTGACCGTACAGCATGCCATTAATGATATTGAAATGTCTACCAGTAAATATTATTAACCAAATTGATAAATAAAGTAACATAACATACACACACAATAATTGTTGTTAACCAAAAAATGTAAATTATTATTTAAAAATACACAAAAACACCCCTCCTATTAATTGTTATCAATCAAATGTAAACAAATTAAAGTAACGAAAATTATTATTTAAAGATCCATACCCCCCCCTCTGTTGTTTCTTTAATTTTGTCACTTAAATTTTTAAAAACAGTATTACTATTTAAACACAACCCAAATTACTATTTAAACGTACACCAAAAAAGATCCTTTCTTGTCAATAATAATCAAATTAAGAACTATTATTGTCCCATTGTCAAAAATATTAGGTTTTTGGGAAACCAAAACAATAATTTATAAATGAAAAAAAAGTCAATCGGTTGTCAATCAAATGTAATAAATAAAAGTAACTTCAATTTTGATTTAAACATACACACACAAAAAAAAAACTCTTTCTCCAAATAATTGCTGTCAGCGATCAAATGTAAAATAAAAAGGAAGGTAAATTAGTATTTAATCATCATCCAAAAACACCCACCCCTCTCACTAATTATTGTCAGCAATCAAATGTACACCATCACCCTTTCTCCAAATAATTGCTGTCGGAGATCTAATGTAAAATAAAAAGGAAAATAAATTAGTATTTAATCATCATCCAAAAACACCCACCCCTCTCACTAATTATTGTCAGCAATCAAATGTACACCACCACTAAAAGTAATGTAAACTACTATTCTTTAAACGGTTACACCCTTTTCCCCAATAATTGTTGTCTACAATCGTACATACAAAAAAACACCCCTCTCAATAATTAGTATCGGCAATCAAATGTAAACCAATCAAAGTAAGACCATAACTTAAAACTACTATTGTTTAAACGGTTAACCCACCCCTTTACCCAATAATTGTTGTCTACAACCGTACACACAAAAAAACACCCCTCCCAATAATTAGTGTCAAACAAATGTAAACCAATCAAAGTAAGATGGTAACATTATTTAAACGTAACCCAAATTACTATTTGAAACTACATTGAAAAACAACCTTTTGTCAATAAAAATTAAACAAACAACAACTATTATTGTCCCATTGTCAAAAATATTAATTCGTAGAAACAAAAATCATAATTTATAAACGAAAGGAAGTCATATCGATCATTAATCAAATGTAAACCGATAAAAGTAACGGTTTTAATTTTTATTTAAGCATACACACACATGCGCGAAAAAAAAAAAAAACACTTCTCCCGATAATTGTTGTTGGCAATCAAACATAAACCTATCAAAGTAATGTAAATTATTATTTAATCGTACACAAAAACACCCCTCCCTCTAATTGTTCTCGGCAATCAAATGGAAACCTATCAAAGTAATGTCAATTATTATCTAAAGATCCATCCAAAAAAAACCCGTTCTCTCTTAAATTTCGGCAATCCAATTTTACAAAAACAGTAATACTATTTTAAAAAAAAAAACACAAATTACTATTTGAACACACACCAAAAAAGACCCGTTCTTTCTTAAATTTCGGCAATCCAAAAAAAACAACTATTATTATACCATCGTCAAAAATATTATTTGGGAAAAATAATTCAGAAACGAAAGAAAGTAAACTTTGTAAACAAACAAACAAACAAACAAAAAAAAATCAATATTAATAGAAAATCGCTGGCCCGGAAACGTTATATTAATGTGTTTTTGATTAGAAATCGCACCTCTAGCGACTGACACGAAGGATCAGATGACAACCCTGTTGTTTTCTCACTTTCCACTTTTTTTCTCTTAAAGTTTTCTGATTAATCAATCCCTCCCCCCCATTTTCTAGTATTTTTTTCAATCTTCATGCCAGTTTTTCCTAATCTAGATTGTTTTCATCTTTCTTTAAAATGAGCTTAAAAATTCACCCAAATTTAAAACAGCATTTTGTTAAAGGTTTTGGAAACTGGAAATAATTTCTCATAAAAAAAGTGAAAGACAAAATAAATCTAAATATATCAGCAAAGTTTTTTCTAATAATCCCAAAAAGGTGATATAAAATAATGCAAAAAAATAAAAGTTCCTCACATAAAATAAAATATAAAATATGGTAAAAAAAAAAAAAAGTATAGATATTGTGACATTTACATGATAACAAATTAATTTCTTTCAAAAATCCATTTACTAAAGTGAATTGTTATAAAATCCATACAGTAAGAGATAAAAACACATACCATACTTTTCAAATCTCCACAATGGTATAATATACTACAAAAAAGGTATAACTTTTAATAGATACTAGAAAAATCATGTTGTTATTCATGTTTAATATTTTAATAAGTTTTTAGAATATGACAAGCATTTTTATAAAAGCTAAAAAATAAGTGACAGCATGATTAAAATTATTTACTTTCAATAATTATAGCTCTTGTAATCAGCTTTCCAAAGTCAGATCCAAAACATATTATAGTATAGCCTTATTTGTTATTAGGATTAGACAATTGACCTATCAAATACTATCAACAATTTAATTGTGAATCACACTTCTATTTTTTATTTTTAAGATAAATCCATAATTCTGCAATTTTATTCTAAGAACCCAAAAAAAATAATTTGCATGTTTTTTTCTTTAATGTGGATTTCTATACAGAGCATTTCTCTCTCAAATCCAAGTTATTATCAATAAAATTTTGAAGGAATTTCAAGTTTAATAATTTTGTTTATCTATTTCTAACATATCTTATTCAACATTTTCTGGAAATTGAAAACCTGCTAGAAACCAGTCTAAATATAAAAAAATAATTGAGTGGTTGCATTGGAAAAGACAGTGCTGGACAACAATCCATGAACCTTTGCTCTATCACTGCTCCAAACCACACAGATAAATATCATCTTGTTAATTATATGTCATTAGATCCATATAAAGATTTAGATTTGTTAAACCGGTAAAACAGCATCGATTGATCCACGCCATAAGATGGCGCTGTTGCTAGTAAAAAACGAATACATATAACATTACTGAGCTGATTTGATGATTATTTTGTAATGTTATGTTTTTTTGGGGGGGTTGGATTTTTTTTTGATTTTTTTTTTTTTGGACCGTATATTTTCTTTTTTTATTTAAATAAATAAATTGATTTTTAAATTTTTTGGGTTAATACGTTTTTTAAAACATTTTTTATTTTTTGGATTATGGTCTTTTTTAACTTTTTTTTTCGCTTTTGATTATGGACTTTTTTTTTTTAAAGTAACTTTTTTATTTAACTTTTTTTTAAAACTTTTTTTGCTTTTTTAAACAACAACTTTTATATATTTATTTTTTTGTGGGGTTCATTTAACATGTTTTTATTTATAAAAACAATTACATCAAAAATTAATTAATATATTTTTTTAAAAAAAAAAGATGACTCTTTCCATATTTTTTGGTATGACGTCTTTTAAAAACAAACAAAAACAAAAAATCAATAATTTGGTAACTACTACAGTAAATGCATTTCATCTAAAATGGCACAGAACATGTCTTGATTTTTTTTTCTGATGTCTCCATAGAAATTCGCCTATATAATTGTCGAGATCTTCTCTTCTTGTGCCTCATGTTCTCTTGTTTTGCCACTTGAGACAACCCCAAAGACGTTCAATGTTCTGGGTATGCACGCCAGTCCATAAAATTATATCTGTGATTCACTGTCGAGTGATGATATCCAGAAGCCTCCAATGCACAAGTTGGGTATCGTTTCCAGCAATCAGAATAGATTGTGGAACCAGGCATGATGTTCTCGTGGATGGACTGTGTAAGGATGGTGGCAGATCGGGAGGCTACAGGCGCTACAAAACAATCGCCTGTCTCACGACACATACGCCCGAAAAAAATCCATTGTTGTGGAAGGATTCTACCCTGGTTGTTTTTTCCCCCGACTGAACATCATCTCATCCACTTCCACTGTCATACCGGGACCACCGATTCAGCAACCAGGGACAAGGCTTTCTTGACACAGTTCTCTAATAGCTATGGTCACATGCCTTACTGCATTCTCACACATTTTTAATTCAGCTGCCATCCACTTTACTGTGAGCTTAACCCGGCTCCAGTAATATATTAGCCATAATGCTTTCAAAAAAGACATCTGACAGCCCTCAAACCACGTTTCATGACGAATGGAACACCTTCGTCGACATTGCCACTGTGATTCACATTCCATTTGACGGGGTCTACTATGCCTTACTTTCATTACACTACCACAGAGGCAGTTCTTCTGGGTGAGGAGAATATTTCTCTGTTGAAGAAAGGCCACCGCATCTGCTTCTGTAGTAGGCAAATCTACAAATCCAAACATCGGACGATCATCCACCATTGCACTGTTTTGATCTCGAAAAAAGTCTAAGAAAGTGCGTGACAGGAGCATGAACTTTGCCGAATTGTGACTAACACTCCTCATTTCAATAATTCTGACCCCTGACAATGAAACCAGGGCTGTTTGGAAAATCATTACAATTTTGATGAATGGAAATAAAAAAAATACATCGAAGCCTCCCCCCCCCCAAAAAAAATTATAATATACTTTTCGTCATTGAAAATACAGAAACCTTCACATTATATGCTGTATAGTTAAGAGTAATGTCTATAGAGAGTCTTGCATACTCATCGCTAATAATTTTCAACATACTAGAGATGTTGGGCTAAGGGTGCACTTCAACATCTTTAGCGGTTGAACAGTTTACAGGCTATAAGATCTATGAGAGACCTTGTAAACAGCATATTTATGTGCTTTAGCATAGTAGCAGCACCATCTTATGGCGTGGATCAATCGATGCTGTATTACCGTTAAACCACTAAACATCACATGATCATCATCTCTTATGCTAGCACATAACTGTTATTAAACAGGCAAAATTCTCCATACAGTAGTACCACCCTGTGCCAACCAGAGTAATCAATGGATGCCAGAAGGCTTGTGCATAAAATCCCCATCTAGTGCCTACTCATCCAATATCCCCAGATTAGTTACTGTATGGAGAATTTTGCCTGTTTAATAACAGTTATGTGCTAGCATAAGAGATGGTGATCATGTGAAGTTTAGTGGTTTAACACCAATCCTGCCTAATAAAATAGTGGTAGCCATGGTTGTTAAAGAGCCAAAGACACCAAAATGTATGGGTGCTGAATTGAGTTCAGACCCATATGACTATATAAGCTATTGAGCTTAGATTAAAAATAGTATTGTGTTTTCAATTTCATTCTCATAGTTTTGTAGTTAAATAGAGATAAAAGGTGGCTGCTGGAGGGTTACATTAGATCCTAAGATCTAAGTGCAGTGCTCTCAGATCCAAGGCTCTTCACTGACGATGGCCCCAAGCCAGAAACTAGTCTGGGGATATTGGATGAGTAGGCACTAGATGGGAATTTTATGCACAAGCCTTCTGGCATCCATTGATTACTCTGGTTGGCAAAGGGTGGCATTACTGTATGGAGAATTTTGCCTATTTAGATTAGTTAAAAACTTTTGGAAAAACATTTTGGAACATTAATAGGTGAAAAGATTTTATGGTCTACACCCTCCAAATCCTCTGAAAATAACTTCAGTATTAAATACAGTTTTAATGTTTACAAAATAATTATTTACTAGTTATATAAAAAAAAACTGTTAATACTAGGCTTATTGTATTTAAAATATGTCAAAGATTAGTGTATATTTGATAGAATGCAAAAAATTGTCCCTTTTGAATTTTTAAATCATAAAAAAACTATAAATAGATAAAAAAATCAGTCCCATACGGCTATTTGAGTTAGATAGCTGGATTTTTGGACATTTAAATGTCTGAAAGTTTCAGATTTTCTTCTCAATAGTTAGGCATTGATAAAATGCTGGACTAGTTCTAGTATTTTTATTCCCTAGCACCTCACTGATGACACTAGAGGCAGAAACCGCGGTCTGAGGTTGAGGGTATTTTTGAAGCTTCATAAGAGTTTGTTTTTAACTTACTCTATATATAAAACTATAAATAATAAAATATGTATATCATCAGAAGATCATATGATATTCAAAAACTAATTGGCTAATAAAGTACAATAGCTCCATTGCATTAATCAAACTGAGGTTTTTTTATATATTTTTCTCAACTGAAAATAAATCCATTAAACTTTAGCTCTTGAGTCTGTCATTCTGTATATGAATGCACTAAAGTATCCAGTGTAATGCAGTATTAGAATGTCAAATATAAAAATATTTTGGAATTTAAATACAATATAAAATTAAGGTTTCATATCTACCAACTCTATCTTTCATCTTGTCTAATACTTATAACTAATTTGTAATAATATAAACTATTTTGCATTTTCTTTTGTATAATGGATAACTTTCAATCTATATAGAAATCCATCTATTTATGATATCCATGTTATTAAATATATCAAGACAATGAAATAGATTTTACTGAGATCTATATAAAACATCAGATATTGTATAATAGGCAATTTCTAAATTGTAAATTATAAAATTGACATGACTCATTTTAGATCCTGTAAACTTTGTAGTGGCTATTTTCTTATAGAAATCAGTAAATAATATTTCATTTATATAAATTATAATTCTTTAATATTATAAATTACATCTCATTATGATGTAATCTATAAGAATAAATTTTGTACAACCTTCATAAATTTATCATCTTTTAGATAAATTTATCAATATTAATAACTATCTATTAGGCTAGAGATTATTATACACCTGGGTCTCTTTTTACACGGACTTATTTAACATGATTTTGAAGTTATGCGATTCATGTTTCACCAGAAGTCGACCTCCGAAAATGCACTATTACTTTAAATAATACATTTTGCGCACTTATGTTATATTAAAAGTAATAGCACACTATTGGAATTAGACTTTCATCTTAGTAATTTCAATATTTTCAGTGCTTTATAATAGTAAGATTTTATGCAATAATGAAATTAAAATCATGATTTCCACATTTTATGTATACACACATTAAATTTTACAAGGTTATAATGTAAATTTGTTCAAACATTGTGCGTGTTAATTTTGCATTTTAAATCACATTCTGTTTTTGCTTTTTAAAAAAGAATGTAATCAATTATTATTTTCTTATTAATGACACTAATTATTAACGTGCTCTTAAATTCCAATGAGAGCTAAATGGTTGTATATCTGGATATCGTGAGCTTCATAAACAATTAATAAAATCATCATCTCAAAGATTAATTACTAATTACGTTGTCACCAGAAAATCATTAGCACAACATGAGAGTGAAGTTGGTGCTAGTTGTATTTCCTCTTGAGAAGAATCTGATTTTTTTACCAGTTTGCAAACAAACTTGTTTATTGATAATAATTAAAACGTGTATAAAAAATGTAAATTACTGTACAGTAAATTATGCATAAAAATATATTATTTTGAATAAAATTAAATATTATAGTTAAAAAAAGTTTGTCTTGTATAAATTTTTTTCAAATTTGAAATTTTTTATTAGTCATATTTTCTTATTTTTTTTTTGCGCACGAATTTAAAGTAATTTTATGTTGGTGCTTTGCTTTTATGCGAATTTTGAAAAATCACAGACCGCATCCCCCCTTTTTCAATGTAAGTTACGTCTATTTTTGTGCGATTTTGTTTGCGCGTGTTTTCTGAGGAACCTATCTATCGTGTAAAACGAGGCCCACGTGTACTATTATTATTTCAAGCTTAGACTTTAAATTCAGTTAAAAATCAGTATATCAATCATCATACAGTTTGATGAAACTGATTCATCAGAAATATATCTTGATAATTCTTTGCCTTTTTCTAACATCTTTATTCATTTATTTGAAAAAAAGTAATATTTAAAAGAAAACTTTCAAATATATTTAATGATAAGAACTTGTATAAAAAAGGGGGCTATAATAACATGAATGTTCTAATAATTTTAATGAGCATGTAAATAATTTTAAAGTTTATCAAATATGTAATGCTAAGAATATAAACTATAAACTAAATTCTCAAAGAATCATTTAAATGAATTTGTAAATAATATTATCTTTTGTTATATCAATATCAATCTATTTTGTCAGATAAAAGATGATCACTTTTATTAGATCTTTGGCTGCTGTGTAGTAATAAAACAGGGATAGGTACTTGAAACAGCTGTAATATTTTGTTAGTGTTGATTTTTATTTTACATTAATCAAGCCAACTCAGTTTCAAGTATTAATTTACATGAAATTCTAATGATTTTAACAATCATGTAAATAATTTTACAATTCATCAAATATGTAAAACTGAAATCTATTCATGGAACAAACAAGTCTGAATATATTATTACACTCTCAAAGAATCATTTAAATAAACTTGTCAATAATACCCTTTTTTTTTGTTATACTAATGCCAATCTAAATTGTCAGATAAAAGATGATCTTTTTTTCTGATCTTCAGTTTGTACTATGAATAGGTTTATATTCTTAGTATTAATTATTTGATAAGCTATAAAATTATTTATGTGTTCATTAAAATCATTAGAATTTTTATTTAAATTAATATTTGAAACAGTGGGCTAGCTTGATTAACATCATCATTAATAAAGTTTCATCTTTTTCAAGTATCAATGCTTGATTTATTATTATATACCAAACCAAAGGTCATATAAAAGTGACCATCTTTTATCTCGTAAAATAGATTGCTATTAATATCAAAAGGTGATTACTTAGAAATTTATTTAAGTGATTCTTTGAGAAGTTAGCTTGTGAATTATCTTAATAACATATTTGGACTTGTTTGTTTCATGAATGTTTAATAATAATGTGTGTTTTAAAAAAGTTAAAATAATGTCATGTGTGATGTTTATAATAATAAATGCAGTAATCTTTAACTGAGTTTAATATTTATATCTGGCCTAATAATCACAATTTCTAGACTAATAGACAATTATTAATAATTTGGTACATTTATCCAAAAGACAGGAAATTATTATTAAAGTTGTGTAATAATTGTACATTTTTACATTAAATCTTAACAAAATACATAAATAAAAAATGAACAATGATAAAAGTATGGAGATTTGATTACCTGGATCAACTGTCAATGTTATTCCAGCAGAAATGCATCTTAGGAAAGGCAAATGACATTTTTATTTATTTATATGAAGAAGTATATTTATTAGAACATTTCTAAATATATTATAAAACTCATTATATAAATACATACATATTCATGCATATTAAGCTATTTTAATTATATTTGTTTTAATTATAGTAGTTTTATAATAATGACATGAAAGTTTAAATAATTTATTTTAAGATTTTAGAATTAATAAAAAGTAAGATAATTTTGTTCTTAAATTGTTTTCTCATTCATCTTTACTTAATATCTAGTTTTCAATTCATAACAGGAAATATTTGATCCCTGTCATTAGTTCTTCTAATTGCATAAAATTACAATTATTTATGCCAACATTTTGTTTTCGTTTTTTTACTTTAAATATTTTTTCTTTAAATATTTAATTTAATCTATAAATTATTAATTAAAATGAGTACTAATCTTTAGTATTTTGTAATAAATTATTAATTTGGCCTAGAATTTTTGTTTTAAAAAAATATTTATATGCAAAAAAAAATCCATCCTTCTCATTAAAAATTGCTTCTATACAAATATTGCGTAATTTCTTTTCATGTATTAGGTAAATAGTTTATAGAATATATATTTACTTTATATACTTTTATACATATCATACTTTTTACTGTAAAATATTTATTTGGTCATAAAAATATTTATTTCCATGATTATATTTTTATGTAAATTATATAAAAATATTAAGTTTACACTCCCTGTAACCCATCAAAAATAACATATAAAAAATAGCTACTTTTAATTTTACTAACTATTTTAGCAATTTAAAATTTATTTGATATCTTGAGAAAATAAATTATACCAAGAATGTTTGATTGGTAAATTAAATTTTTCTGAATTTGAATAAACTTTCAATTGAGGAAGATAAAAAAAAAAAATGACTTGACTAACTAAATGAATGTAATTGTTGTTCTACTTTAGAACTATGTCACATGATATACTGAATGTCTGTTTATACATTCAATAATAATTTTTTTATTATAAAAATTTTCATGAATATTTTATTATTGATTCTCAACAATTAACTTATAGTATAAATCCATTGATAATACAAATTTTAAGTTGTGCAAAATTCTATTTTCTTAAAGTAAGACATCTTGGTCTTTGTTTTCATTTATTTTACTTAAAAATATTTTAAATGAATCATAGTAAATTGGAAAAAAATGTTTCAAAAAATA
Organism: Epiperipatus broadwayi; assembly: GCA_028023455.1. Classification (NCBI taxonomy): domain Eukaryota; kingdom Metazoa; phylum Onychophora; class Udeonychophora; order Euonychophora; family Peripatidae; genus Epiperipatus; species Epiperipatus broadwayi. The sequence goes on from JAQFVV010006263.1 coordinate 344,077, forward strand.
TATGTTTATCTGATTGACTAACTATTAAAGATAGTATAGCCTAAAACATAACTGATAAAAAAAAAATTCATCGATATGCAATACTGAGTTTATTTATTATGTAATACATTTGTATTTTGCATATATATATCATAATGAACCACAGAAGAGATTTATAACTCATGCTCTCACATTGGAAACCAAATATATAACAGTCATATAAAAAAGAGGATTTGCTCTATCAACACTTGTCAGCCAAATATAACCTTCTTATCTACATTTCTGACTAAAACTAGTCAGCAAATATATATTCGATGATTACACATAACAAGAGTGTAAATATAATTCAATACAACTTGTTTTATAGAATTATACTAATGGTCAGACTGGGTACTAATTATACATAAATGTCACATACCATTATCACATTTCAAGATCATTAACCTTACTCTTATTTAACTAAAAAGAAAATCTTCTTTGAACATATACATTTATATGGTGCCACCCCAAATACTGGAAATATTCATGGAAAAATTGTTTAACCATGACTAGCTCGGATAAACAAGAATCATCTCGCTGGCTATCATATTTTGATCTTTTCAAAATAAATATCATATTAACAATATATTCATCCTACAATAAAAGTTTGATAATTTGAATAGTGAGAATTTAAGAGAAAAGAAAATGAAGGCCAGATTAATAATTAACAAAACAAATGTTTAATATACAATAATAAAATTCACTAGTTAACTATAACTCTATAAACATGGTATTTAGTTAACTTATTTAGTTATTCAAATAAATACAATTTAAAAATAATTACAATAACTGTTTAAATTTAGATGATAATGATATAAAATGTAGGCAAGTAACTAAAATAATTAAACTGTTTGGTGATCATAATCCTTTTTGTTGAAAGTATTTTGTTGAGCTCAACATTTTCTGGTTTCTCTTCATTCTTCATTTTGATAATTTGGAATTATAGAGTTTATCCCTATAGATTTAGTTTCTTCTTTTTAATATTCTTTAACTTGCTTCACTTTGTAGATCTACATTTAGGTTAAGATCCATCCATTCACATACAACACTGCTTAACAAAAGAATGCTTCCATTTGATGGATCTTTGGGAAACAATATAGATAGTGCAGGACAAATACTTCTTGGCAATGGCAAGTTAAGTTATGCATTTTTCAAGCTTTTGGTGGATACTCTCTAAATAATTAACTGGAACTACATTGTGTCCAGACTAAAGAACACATACTCAGGAATTCAGTAATGCATTTCTGTTAAAACTTGATTACAGCATGCTATTCATGGTACTGAGTACATAAAATTAGTAGCTGTCAAACCAGAATCTGGATCCTTCCCAAGGCTTAAAGTTCCTTAGACAGCAATCATAATAAATATACTTCAGCCAATCTATATGTATGATTGAAGAAGAAAGAAAAATGAGATAAAATAAAATACTTAATGACATTTTTATAAGTAAACCTAATCATTGTCTAAGGCACATTTGTTCCATTTTACCATATCTCATTTTTTAAAATTTTCATTAGTATTATTAATTAAAGCATGTAAACTACCTAATCCAATTAAAGTTAAAACCTATAAATAATTTAATCCAATTAGGTTCCCTTTAATACTAATTTTCTACAAAATTTTTACTTGTTGCATAAATTATTTTCCAATAATTATATAATATTCAATAAAACTGACAAATATAATTAAATCTTTTTTTTTCTTTCAGAGAAAATATAAATAATCATTGTTTTTAATTACTTTAAACAAAAATATACTTCTAGTTTTCTTTTTATAAATAAAACTTTTTTTTCCTAAAGAAAGATATAACAGATTTTAATTATCATTTTAAAAAAAAAAAAAAAAAATCTGCAAAATAAATGTAAATCTTTCTCATACTTAATTTATCTAATTTTTTCCTGTATTATCATTTTGAAATTGTATCTTTAAAATAAAAAAAATCTAATAATCCTCTTTTCTAAAAAAAATTATTGTTATAAATTAACTTCATTTAGTCACTCTTTCTGTTTACTTTGTATCAAAAAGCAACATTGCTCCCCTATTGGATTAGGAATAAAATGAGTCAATTCAGGAGTTTGAGATTGATTGATTTTATTTCTATAATAAACTTTACTATTTGTAATTTTTTTTCACATAATCTTAAAGTTCAAGTAGGGGAGACTCACGTTGAAAATTACACTTTAGTATCTTCTGACTCTTGACTAAGAGGACTGAATAATAATTACTATTTTCAATTTCCCAGAAGATGCTGCATGTACATCATGAGACGAATTGTGCATATTACAGTTGCTAACCATGGATTTTTGGTTTAGATAGGCTATCCTGCAATGTGCCCAGGATATTGTTCAACTGGTACTTCACCCTCAATTTATGTGGGGATGTACACCTAGCAATTCAGCCATTGCCTGCAAAGAAAATGCTTAATTATATAAAGATTTCCAATTTATATTTTAATTCACATTTATCCTAAAAGGCTTTCACACTATACCTCTACCATTTTACCTCCTTACTCATTATCACTGGTTATATTCTTTTTTTCTTCTTTTTTCCATTATGATTACTTTTGATTTTAATAATTATCATTATAAAATATATTTTTTCCCATTTGTGAATTTGATGATGTAAAGATAAAAAGAAAAATTTTTTTTTGCTAAATTATTTTTAATGAATATACAAGATTTATGTTTCAGTGTTATTATATGTGTATTTTCCATATATGACGCTCATTTAATATAGTCTGGATCTTTGAGGGATAAAGCCACCCTTATTTATACCAGGATCAAACCTTCCCTCTTTTTCTCCAGGTATTTTTTTATTAATTTAAGAAATTGGCATGACAAGAAAATTTCTCTATCTGTCACATAGTCACTATTGATAATTATCCACTGTAATGGATGCTCGGTTTGTTTTCTAGAAGCTCTGTTTACTTTTTTCTTTGCTATTGCAGCAGTGACCCTTCTAACATTTATTCTCAAGTTTTCAATAAATCTGAAATCTATAGTTTTATAAATTTCTGCTACACATTTATAATTAATTTTTTGGATTTCTACTTTCTCTGTTCCTTCTATATTCTGAAATTTATCATCTAGATTTTGCATTTCTCAGGAAATATTTTTATTTTTCAAGAATATTTTATTAGAACATTTCAATTTTGTATTAATGCTTTGTTGACTATCTTTAACCTTTATTTCCTCTATAACATCATGCAAGCATTATATTCCCATTTCTTGTTCCATGTTATCTGGTTTTATCTCTTGATGTTCCTCTTCTACTTTATTCTCATTCTGTAATACCCTTCTAATTCTTTTATAGCCTTTTCCCTAAGTAGTTCATAACCCCTTTTACATTGATTTCTGGTTATTCTAATATTGTCTCTTTTTTTGATTTACAAATCTTTCTAATATTATATTTTGATTTTCAAACATTTTATCATTTCCTTATGATGATTTTCAAATATTTTATTTTGATTGTCAAATTTTAGGAACATTTCCATCATCATTGTCTAGTCATCTCTTTGTCTATTCAAGACTTCCATCTATTCCTTCTCTTGTTCCTCACTAGGAATGTTTTCTATTTCTTTTTCTGGAGCCTGCATTTTTGCTCTCAATCTTGTAAGGATATAACTACTTATATTATTTAACTACATTATTTCCTTAATAACACTATTGCTTTAAAATTATTTTCTATTTAACTTTATTACTTATTTATTTAATTGGTGTGTGCTCAACCATCCTTCCACTCTGTAGCCCTATCTGTTAAATTATCTGTGGATTATCTTTCTACCTACCATTGCTGTTTTGGAACTACATATATATTTTTTCACAGTTTTACTTATTACATACATCTAATTTTAACTATTCTTCACATGATCACCATTTCTTATGTTTGCTCTTAACTATTATTAAAACAGGCAAAACTCTCTATACATATTGCCACTCAGTGCAAGCCAGAGTAATCAATGGATGCCAGAAGGCTTGTGCATAAAACCCCCATATAGTGCCTACTCATCCAATATCCCCAGACTAGTTTCTGACTTATGGCCTATGTTAGTGAGGAGCCTTGGATCTGAGAGCACTGCACCTAGATCTTGGGATTTAATGCAACCCTCCAGCAGCCACCTTTTATCTCTACTTAACAACAAAACTATGTGACTTAATTGAAAACACTATAATATTTTCAATCCAAGCTCATTAGCTTATATAGTCATATAGGTCTGAACTCAGTTCAGTACTTAAACATTTTGATGTCTTTGGTTCTTTAATAACCATAACCACCACTATCCCATTAGGCAGGAATGGTTTTAAACCAACAAACATCACATAATCACCATTTCTTATGCTTGCCCTTAACTGTTATTAAAACAGGCAAAAACTCTCTATACATATTACTTCTTAGTGCAAGCCAGAGTAATCAATGGATGCCAGAAGGCTTGTGCATAAAATCCCCATCTAGTGCTTACTCATCCAATATCCTCAGACTAGTTTCTGGCTTGTGGCCTTTAGTGAGGAGCAGTGCTCTCAGATCCAAGACTCCTCAATGATGAAGGCCACAAGCCAGAAACTAGTCTGAGGATACTGGATGAGCAGGCACTAATGGGGATTTTATGCACAAACCTTCTGGAATCCATTGATTACTCTGGCTTGCATGTGATGTTATTGGCCTAAAACCAATCCTTCCTAATAGGATAGTGATAGCTATGGTTATTAAAGAACCAAAGACATCAAAATGTATAGGTACTGAACTGAGTTCAGACTTATATGACTATATAAGCTTATGAGCTTGGATTGAAAATATTATAGTGTTTTCAAGTCTCATAGTTTTGTATTAAGTAGAGACAAAAGGTGGCTGCTGGAGGATTGCTTTTTTAGATCCTAAGATCTAGGTGCAGTGCTCTCAGATCCAAGGCTCCTCACTGATGAAGGCCACAAGCCAGAAACTAGTCTGGGGATATTAGATGAGTAGGCACTAGATGGAGATTTTATGCACAAGCTTTCTGGCATACATTGACTACTCTGGCTTGCACTGAGTGGCAATACGTATAGAGAGTTTTGCCTGTTTTCTCTTTAATATTATTTAGATTCAATTATTATTATATTAAATCAAGATCAGTTATTATTTTAACTGTCAGCCTCTTCTTTGTTCTTTCATTTCATACTGAATTATTATTTTTTTCAATACTAGATAAACAAGGTCATTCTCATTCTCTCATTTTAGGAGACAAATATATAATGGTCCTACAATTTATAACACATGCTCTCACATTGAGAGCCAAATAGATAACAGTTATATAAGAAAAGGATTTTACTTAACACATACTTGGTCAGCCAAACATAATCTTCTCACTTATATTTAAGTTAATCTGACTAAAACTGGTCAGCAAATATATGTCCAATGATTACATGTGACAAGAGGAGAAATATAAATCAATACAATCCTATAAAATTATACCAATGGTCAGACCTGCTACTAATTATATATCTCACATACCAGAACCACATTTCAATATCATTAAACCCATCCTTATTTAACTAAAAGTGAAATCCATTTAGTTAAATAAAAGGTTACAACATATATTTATAAATTGTACTTTCTATTTTAATACTAAAAATACCAATTTTAAACAGATAATGACTAATTAGGAGTAATCAAAATATATCTTGATTTTAGTAAATTAAATATAAGAACTTAAGATTGAAAAGCTGGCTTAATTATCAGTAAAATGTTATGTCAGAAAAATGGCATAAGATTAAATTAATAAACTTCATTAGAATTCAAAGTACATATTTAAATTGTTGTCTGAATTGCTGCTACATGGATATTTTGTAAGTTAAACTTATTCTTAAGTACATTTAAGGCTTTGAGATATTTGGTGTAACTTATTAATTGTAAGGAAAATTAAATTTATGATATCATATAATTTTCCATTCTAATTAAATAAGATTTTATAATAATCAAGTCATTTTTTCAAAAAGCTTTGAAATACCGTTTGTTATAATATTAAGTCAGACTTTGCATTGACTAAACTTTCAGTGCAATTTACTAATATTTTTTATATAAGTAAGCAGATGTTATGATTATCTCATAAATAAAAATGTTTCTTGAACTATCTTCATGGTTTTTTTTACTATATTTATGATGAGTCTACCATGAAAGAGATTGTAGAAATGAGTTTTACATTAAATAAAAGGAGATTCTTTGATTCCTCTTTAAGACTTTAAAGGAACCAAATAGGGCAAATTAATAATGTCCACTTCATGTATTATCATTACAGCTGGTATTACTATATGATTATTTATACAGTAAATGATCATGTATGAACTATTCATTAATATGCATCAGCCAGCATGGTGAGTTTATTGATTTTTTTTTTTTTTTTACTTCTAAGTTTAAGATCAAGAAACATCATGATTTTTGTTCAGTTGCCTGATAGTTTTTAATTGAAATATCTGATGAGTTTTCTTGGAGATAGAAAGAATGCATGTGCTAATAAAATTTTTTTAGATGTTTTCAATCACAATCGACAAAATATTCTCAAGAGCCTGTCACCTAAGGCAATAGTTGGTAGCCAACAGCAATAAATGCTAAGTATTCCCTGATTGCAGACCCAGGTTGACGATTACACAAATTAAAAGACAAATTGTCTAAGATTAAATGGAACATAGTGGAATTTATGAATTTAAAAGAAAAAGTGAAGAGACAATTTTTATAAAAAGTGAACTTGTATTTTTCTACAAAATCATAAATATTGGAAGCACAAGTTGAGTTTCATTCACTATAAATAAAAAATGAAAGATTATGAAGATTGAAGGTATATCAGACAGAATGGCAAGGTTAATTATTTAAATTAATTGAGGATACCAAATGCAGATAATTCAGGTTTATGCCCAATAAATTCTCATTGCGATGAAAAAGTATAAGATTTTTACATAGATGTATAAAATGATTTTGATCAGATCAAACAACATTTTAAAATTGTTTTGGAAGACTCCAATACTAGAATTGGTAAAGGTTGAAATTTGAAGATGCTATGGGTAAATTTGATTATGATGATAAAAACAAGAGAACACAGACTTGTGGGATTTGCAAAAAAAAATTGTATATTATGAATTCTTTCTTTAAGAAAAAAATATTAAACAGAAATATACATAGAAGCATCCAAATAAATATAAACAGAATTAAATTATATTTTGACTATCAGAAAAATATGTTCTAAATAGATTCAACACATAGTGAGATATAAAGTACACATTAATGCAAAATTAGCAAGACAAAAAAATTATTTAAAACAAACAATATTAAGAGTTAACATTTCTAACTTTACAGACACTTCAATGAATTTAGATTAAACCTGCTAATCATATTAACAGAGCTGAAAATAATTCAAACTTAATTGAACTCAATAAGAAGTAATATTCTACTGCAACAAAAATAGCCTATACAAAAAAAATTCAATTGAGATACATGTCATGTATGAAGAAAAAAGTACAAAAATATTTTTAAATAATTTGGAATTCTGAAAAATGGTACAAAAATAATGAATAATAATATAAAAAAAATAAAATTGTGAACTGTCAAGGAATGCTATAAAAGAATAACATAAAGAAATACATAAGAGTTCTACAAATAATTATACAGCAATTAAGAACAAGAAAACAAATTAGTCACTATTATAACAATGTCTTCTGAAACATTTTAAATGAAGGAATTAGATATTCAATTATATCTATGAAGAAGGGACAAGCTCCAGGAAATGATAGAATTATTATTGATATCTTTAAAAAAGCAGCTGAAGAAATAAAAAAAAATTGTAGGCAAAACTATGTAACAAATGTCTGTCTATATGATAAAAATGCATCACATAAATGGAAGAATGCAGTAGTTATAGTGATATTTAAGAAAAATTATAAAAAATAAAAAAATTACACCTATCAGTCTACTATCACTTCTATATAAAACCTTTATCAAGATAATTACAACTCATCTACAGCAAACTTTAAATTTTAGAAACTAAAACAACCAGTTCAATTTAAAAATGCTTTTAACACAGTGAATCACATTCAATTCTTAAAGGAAGTTATAGAAAGAATTAATGAATATAAATTGCCATTAAACTTTGGATTTGTAGATCATGAAAAGGCATTTGATTCTAGAAGTATTTTTACTGTGAATAAAACATTGGATTATCAAGATATATTTTAACAAACATTTATCAAAATGCAACAATGTTTCCATATCTCCAAATTTTTTACAGTAATTAAACAAAAAGTATTTTATGGATTAAAATAAAAAGTTAAAGGAGTAAATGTAATTCTAGATTATTTAAGTCATATATATTTTGTAGATGATGTGTTTGTTTTTACAAATAATGCTTTGGAGCTTTGTGAAGAGTTGTAATAATTATCAGATGAAAATAAAAAAGTAGAAGTAAAGCTAAATGCTAAGAAGACTAAAGAAATGTTCAATAAATTTTCTCAAAAAATAAATAAATAAAGATTGATAATCATGAATTAGAAGTTGACAATAATAAATGTCTTGGTCAGATTATTAATACAGATAGAAACATAATTATGAAATTAATCTTAAAATTAATTCAGATAGAATACTTTTAATAGAAATAAAAAGAAAATATACCTATGTGTTTTAAAAGAACAGACTTTAATGGATGTCTTTTACCAATTCTTACTTATGGATATGAGACTTGGACACTTAACACAAGACCAATTCAGGAACTTCCGATCATTCCACACAGTATGGAGAGATGTAATCAAGAAGTAACAAGAAGAGATCAAAAATAATATATGTGAGAGAGAGAATGAATAGGTATCAATGACATTATTGAAATAATTAAGAAACTGAAATGGAGGTGAATTGGACATATTTCTAGAAGAGATAATAGTAGATGGACAACTAAAATTTTAAACTGGATCCCAAGAGATTGTAAGACTTAAAAAAGAAATATGTGAGATGTATGATGAAATAATAAAATTTGCTGATATGTTGTGGAGAAGATAAAATATGGATTAAAGAAATTAAACTAGACCTATATCCTATAATGGATTGGTAATAGTAGAAAATGATATAAAATAAAATAGGAAACATTTCTGAATTTTTAAAAAGACTACATTTTAACTATCTTGGTGTTAAGACTAGAGACCTTATTTCTGAATTTATGAAGATGGCATATCTTGATTATTTTAGTGTTAAAATTAGAGACCAAGTAAGGCACATACTCCCCTCCCCATATTATATACAAACACATGCACTATATGTGCAGTAATGAAAAATTGATAAACAGAAGTTGAGAAAATTGGAGTATCAATAGTTTGGAAGAAACCAAAAACCATTAGGATTTCATTATCTCGTCTTTCTAAATATCAATAAAAACAAGTGAATATATTTTGATCTAGTTTCAATAAGACAATTATTTCCACACTCAGATGAGACACCTGTTTCATTTTCTGTCACATACTAGTTTTATACATCTCATATCATACAATAGAAGTCATTTGAAAAAGCAAAATTCTATTTTTGATCAAAATTACATTATCATTGTAGAGAAAGATTTAGTACTTTTTTTCTATGAGAATCAGCTTAATATTCTACAATGATAACAGAGGCATTTGTCTGAAGGTTTATAATGATGGTATATTATAAGATGTGATAGTTGGACTATTTCCATCATTTATGAGTGAATGTTGAATGTACAGAAAATTTTAAACTTTATTTAAACTTTCCAAATACAAACAACTTATTAGTAATAACACACAAATAGACAATACAGGTTAGTAATTACACAACGTTTCCATTAGTATTATTCTCCACTCTTCTTCAGGTATTGCTGGCCTATATGCACAGTGATAATTTCCCTTAAAAGTTGAGCTCGCACCTTTAGATTCTTGAATATCGAATTTTTAAGACAAACACTCTATTAATTGAGCTATTCTGTCAAAGGCAACATATAGTAAAAATTTGATATATTTATATATGAGGCTTGGTTCAAATCCTCCTGAATCCTTCAATTTTTTTTTTATACAAGTCTAATTATTTTTTTTTCCTAAGAGCAAGATTTTTCACTGATGACATGGGCAGGTCAAAAGTAATACGGCAACTAGTCTATCCTCATCAACTGTGAAAAACCTTAGTTCTAAACAACTTACCGATTGTGAATTATCAGTTCTTGAAAAAGGTTTGAATTTCACCATTACACCATCTACTGTCCTGCTGTTGGATATAATGGCCACCACTGATGAGGTGACCCAAAACTTGACTCTAGAAGAAGCGGCAGAGTTATGCTGGAGAGTAAAAAGGACATTTGAAAGACATCAAGTGCACAAGCAGAAGTCGAACATTTCATATGATGAGAGGAAAGCTATTAAATCTCTCAAACAGGATACATCTATAATCATTCTTCCTGCTGACAAAGATAACACTACAGTTGTAATGGATAAAACTGATTATGATAACAAAATACAAAGCCTTCTCACAGGCCAATACAAAAAAGTTGCAAAAAATCCAATTCCAAATACAGAGATAAAACTACAAGCATTACTCCTGAAGCATCGCAGGTATTTCTGTGATTCAGAAAAAAGAAAATTAACTTTGGGTATTTCAGCAAGATTCCTAACCTGTATGGACTGCCTAAAATCCATAAAGACAATGTTCCATTAAGACCTATTGTTAGTTTTAGAAATTCACCATGTCAAAATTTGTCAAGATTTCATTTAGAAGTTCTTAGTCCATTGGCATATAGGACCCAGTCTTTCATCAGGGATTCTAAGCACTTTGTAAAATTAGTCAGGAACATGAAAATGGAAAGAACTGACATATTGGTAAGCTTTGATGTGGAAAGTCTGTTTACAAATGTACCATGTGATGAGGCATTGTCCATTGTAAGGAAAAGGTTATATGACAATAATAGTCTACAAACAAGAATAGCTCTACCTATTGATAGTATAACGGAATTATTAACATTCTGTGTAAGATTACATACTTTCAATACAACTCAGAATTCTTCCAACAAAATCAACGGATGGCCATGGGATCATCACTGTCAACTTGCTCAGCAACATTTACATGGAAGAACTTGAAACCACAGCCATAAATACTATTCCATGTCCACCTAATGTGTGGCTTCGATATGTTAATGATACATTTGTGGTATGGCCACATGGCGAGGTAAAATTACAGTCATTCTGGATTAACAACATATCTCCTACAATTAAATTCACAATGGAATCAGAACAAGAACAAATATTGGCATTCTTGGATGTTCTTGTGACAAGACTCCCTCAGGGCAAAGTAACAATAACAGTATATAGGAAACCAACACACACTGGCAGATACTTGGCATATACATCCAATCATACAAGAAGCACTAAGCAAGGAATTATACTATCACTATGGAACAGAGCAAAGGTTTGTTCAGAAACCAGTGATTTGGAAAAAGATTCACATAAAACAAATGCTTATGAAAAATGGTTATCCATCAGCAGTCATCAGAAAAACCTTCAATAGACAACACAAAGAGATACCAAAAGAGAAAAATTATTGGCACAGTAGTGTATCCATATATACCAGGAATGGCAGACAAATTAAAGAAAATCTGCAGTCAATATAACATTAGAACTGCTTTCCAAAGCCATACCACACTTCGAGGAATGCTTACTTCTACTAAGCCTAAACTGGAAATGCTGAAGAACAAAAACTGCATCTATGAAATATCATGTGAATGTGGAAGGAAATACATTGGTGAGATCTGTCACCCTGTTGAGCAGCGATTGAAGGAGCACAAACGAATGGTTAAAAGAGAAAAAACAGATGTGTCTACCATAGCAGATCATGTATGTACTAATGACCATATGCTTAGGTGGGAAAATACAAAGATATTGGATTAAGAAGAAAAAATGCATAGAAGAAAATTCAAAGAAGCTGCTCATATGACAATGGTAAATAATTCTATAAGTCAACCCAGTGTGGCAATACACAATGTATGGAAGTCTCTAATTAATCTTGCTCTTAGAAAAAAATAAAAAATATTTAGACTTGTTATAAAAATAAATTGAAGGACTCAGGAGGATTAGAACCAACCCTTATATATAAATATATTAAATTTCTACTATATGTTGCCTTTGACAGAATAGCTCAGTTGGTAGAGGGTTTGCCTTAAAAATTCGATATTCAAGAATCTAAAGGTGCGAGTTCAACTTCTAAGCAAATATTGTCACTGTGCATATAGGCCAACAACACCTGAAGAAGAGTGGAAAATAATACTACTTGAAACATGTAATTATTAACCTGTGTTGTCTATTTGTATGTTATTAGTAACAAGTTGTTTGTATTTGGAAAGTTTAAATAAAGTTTAAAATTTTCTGTACATTCAACATTCACTCCAATAGAATATGATCAAATGAACAGTACTTGTTCAATAGTAACTCCACATTACAAGTATAATTCAATTACAACTGGTCATTCTATAAGTATGAAAGAAGAAGCAAAAGAATCAAATCTTTGAAAAAAAAACAAAGTTTTGATAGATGATTTGTATAAATCTAAAATGTAAAGATGATATTTTCTTTTCTTTTTGCTAAGCAAAATAATTATAAAAAATACTCTTGTTTTTTATGCCTTTGGTACAACAAAGCTAAGTATGATCATGCATAATGAAATATTGGCTGATGGAAAAGGGTGTGGTAGTTACAGTCTGAATTAAATATAATCAATGTATTTTTGGAAACTTGATTCAAAATCATCCTACCACCATTACATATCAAACTACTAGTGATGAAACAATTTGCACAGACTATTAAAAAAGATGTTCTATACTTTGACTATAGACTATGTAAGTTTCTAAAATTAACAAATGATATTCTTTCCAAATTTATTAAATTAGGATGAAATATGAGTTAAAATTCATTATTAATACAGCTACTTGGATTTCTTTCCAGAAAACCTTGACGATTTAAGCAAAAAACAGGAAAGAAAGCTTCACATACCATAGAAAATAATATAATCAAACAATAGCAATAACTTCTGAAAACATTCATTTAGGATTGTTTTAAAAAATCTTACTCTAGAAATTCTTATTAAAAAATTCCTTATGTGTTAAGCAATATATTTTACAATATAAAATGATACTGCTGGTCTAAAATAATTTATTTAAAATTGTTTGTTTTACTATTACAAATACACTGACATTATTAATAATTTAATATTAATAGCATCATTATATTTTAACTATCATATCACTAAGAAACCAAATTTTGATGGATGACTGATTGGAGTAACATATCCAAATGATAACAGATTACTTCTAAAACATTCATTTGTTACTGTCTTGAAATATCTTAATCTAGAAATTCTTATTAAAAACACTTCTTATGTCAAGTTAGATGTTTTACAATATAAAATTATGCTACTGGCTAAAATAAGTTATTTAGCATTACGAATGTTTAAATATTATATTTGTTTTAATATTATAAACATATTGATATCATTAATAAGTTAATATTAATAACATCAATATTTTTTTTAAAAATCATATTACTAAAAAACTGAATTTTGATGGAAGACTGATTTGAGCAGCATATATAGAGATTATGTTGTTGTTTCAAATTATAATTGATTTTTGGAATCAGCACTCTAATATTTTCAACTTTTAAATACCAAAATATACTTTGGCTAATATAATTACTCACTGGAACATAAAGACTTTTTTGTATTAGTTTAGAAATATTTAATTTTCTGAAATTAACATCATTTATAACCATATAAAACCCAAGAACAAAGACCTTTCAGTTCTGTAACAAAGATCTATTCCAAGCTCTCCTTTTCCATAATAATATAGAAAACTTCATTATTTCAAACTTCTACTTCAAAACAGCACTCTTCTCAGAATACTCACTCTATGTACCAGTCAGCCCATTAATGATCATCTTTTGTTGCCTTGTGATCAGTCAATTTTCATTTAAGTTCTTAAATTTTCATAATTATGTCAAAAATGTCAATTAGCATTCAAACTCATTCATTTCTTTTCCTAAACCATTATCTTGTTATAAACTGTAAAAAAGTATTAATAGAAACATTAAACTATGGTTCAATATTACAACAAATATTATTAATTTTGTAAACTCAAATGCTTATTGTTATAAAATTTTTGTGTAGGATATGGATACTTTCATAAATAATTTGTTTAGATAGAAAAAATTATTTAGAAAAACAAAAAAAAACTTGGCTGCATTTATATTTAAAACAATGATTTATTATTAGTTATGCCAGAGAAAAGAATTTAAAAAAGTGATATTGCATGAACAACTAACTGTAAGCACAAATTGTTACATAGATCACAGATTAGTATACACCAATAGTGAAATTAGATAATTTAATAAAATCAATAATAAGTATTTCACCATTCTCTCTACAAATATAGTCTATTAATTGCAATATATTTTTAAAAAATCACTTAATATTCTTTTTCTTTTGAAATCTTGTTTTTTTTTTATTTTATAAACCATTTTTTGTTTCAATTTTCTACCAATGTTTCAATAGTATTAAGTGGTCATTGTCAGGAATTATTCATATAAATATATATTTACAAAGAATCTACAAAGAAATTTCAAAACAACAAAATAAAAAATATTTTATCACATACTTTACTTTTTTTTTTCAATTTACTTCACACTTACTTTCATATGCTTCTACATCTTTCAGATTTTAATTTGTTTTTATATAAAAATATAAATTAAAAAAAAAAAACAAATTAAAATGTAAAAGGATGTAGAAGCATATGAAAGTAAGCACAATTTGGTAATTCTATGTAAATATATATTTGTATAAATATATTTTATAGGAATAATTCTTGACAATTACCATATAATATAGTTGAAACATTAAAAGAAAACTGAAGTAAAAAATAATTCATAAAATAAAAAAACAAGATTTGAAAAGAAAAACCCTATGTTAAATGATTTTTAAAAAATATATTAAAATTATACTAGCATCAAAAACTACATGTCACAGAGAAAAGATGACTGTTTCTTTTCTCCAAACTCTCTTCAGAGCCATCTTTTAATCAACACGTGAGTTACATAGTCACATAGCTAGTTATTTAAGATGCTAGAATGTCTGGATCATAAATTACATTATGGAATGTGACAGTGTGTTTTGTACATTTCAATGCTCTTCCTGCCATCATAAAATTTTGAAAACTACTTGAAAACATTTTTGTGACTTATAGCTTCATTATCATATACAATTTGAATCATTTCAAACATTTTTCTAGCAATTTTGCCCAATTAAAAAAAAAAACTGATGTTAGCATATTCATCAAACATAAAGATACAAAACATACAGTGAATTTTACATCTTAACTCATAATCTAAATATGTTATTACCCTAAATTTTTTCTGGATAATAAATTATGTTACTATATATGATGTATGTTAAGAGATAGCACTGAAGATAACTTGAAGATAGAACCAATCACCTCAGTGGGACATACTGTATTATAACGATCGAAATGAAAGTGGAGATCAAATCTATCCGCAAAAACAATATCTGCACTTACAAGGGCGCCATCTAGGCATTTGAGCCTAGAAAAATTTATAAAGTAGGCAGATATGCGCTGTTAAGATTCCACTTTCTTTAAATATTCCGACCGTTAGCCCAAGTCACTAGCTCAGTGAGTAGCAGAGATAATAAAATATCTTAATTTTATATCTTAAATATAAAAGATTAAAAGCCACTGCCAGAGATTAACATGTAAAAATATTTATTTACGCACATATAAAATAACATTTAAATTTTGAGGAATAAATTTAACGTTTATATTTTTATATTGATCTTTAATTCTAAATTTAAGTAGATTTCAAATAATGAGTTTACTATTTATTTAGAGGGTCGAGTATGAATGGACTACATAGGTCTGCATTTGAAAGGAAAATATTCTTCCCTGATTTAACCTTAGGCAACAAATTTCGCAATCAACTGGCGCCAATCCATCTGA
This sequence comes from Epiperipatus broadwayi, assembly GCA_028023455.1. NCBI lineage: Eukaryota > Metazoa > Onychophora > Udeonychophora > Euonychophora > Peripatidae > Epiperipatus > Epiperipatus broadwayi. Next base: position 360,095 of record JAQFVV010006263.1, read on the forward strand.
TACATTCATGTATTCAATGTAGCATGATACGACAACACAAAATACTATATTGTCAGGAATGTACATCTGAACAATAAGTAGAAATAGAGAAGACATTGACTCTCCACCAACAGGAATGTGACATCAGTTGGCAAGTAGATCAATAAACAAAAAACTCCATAGGAATGGACTGCGGTCTTCTGCCGACTTACAAACCCATCCATAGGCAAACAGAGGGTGTGTGGCGTATATCTATAATCCTGCCCGTAGCGGACCTCATACTACATCTACTAATTACACAAATATATCCAATCCATTGAACCAATTCAACTACGAAATGAATAACCTAAGATTACCCTCCCTTAATACAACTTTACAAAACTACATAGCCATTCACGCCCGACTTAATTTTAACATTTAAATACGTTCGCACAGATTTGTTTAAAAATGTTGGGTATAGATCGATTACATAGATTCCACGGTCAAAAACATTTCAAAATAAACATAAACGATCAAAATACAAAATTATTGATACCGACAATCGCAGAGGGAAACTTATAAGTAACCCAATAGTATTCACCATAAGATACTTGCGTTGTCACCAATAACTTAAAAGACATCCGAATAAATACATTTTAGATACTCACCGTAAGGTATCATTATTTATCGAATGTCTATATATTTTGATCAAATATGAAAACCAAAATATAATTAACCGCAAACGAATCCATGCAAGCGTCTATAAACAACTTAAATTTCATACATTTAAATAATCTTTACAATAAGAAAAAAAAATATGGAAATGATGTTTATCATTCGGAAAACATATAAAATTAAACATTATTAATGTGATTTAAAAACTTACAAAAGTCAGATAAGAGTCCGTTTTAACATTTCAGTTGGCTTGTTTATCAATTTGTAAAACTTGACGAACGTTCTTAATTGATTTTAACAATTGTTCATTTCATATAGCTTATGGCCTCTGCTTTCAATTCCCGCGACACCTCCGTTGGAAGGTAATGTTCTGGAGATGGCAATAGCTGGTTCAAGGTATCACAGTCTTTTCATTTTTTTTTTTTATAGAGAGTGTGGTATGTGCGTCATACCACATCTCTCAAACACACAACGCTGGAACTGTCCGAAAAAACTGTCTTTCCCTTTTTATATTATCCACAAGGATTCAATGAACAAAACGTCACTAGTCTATCACTTTCGTTAGGGTCCGAGCCAAGGCTTAGTGCTTCCATTGGTCAAGCTAAAATTTCTTTCTTCTCTTATCTAACTTTTCATCTGACTTTTTAATTACACAGCTTTTAGATAATTAATAAACAATCATTTCCATTTACAGATTACAGGAATTAATTAATACCTGTTTTTACTTTAACTTACGTTATTTTTTTATTAAAATATTTTTATATTTCAATCTGGTATTTTTTATTAAAAAAATACGTTCAAATACTTTTTTTTTTGTTTATGAAAAAAATATTTTTAAAGTTTAGCATCTGTGCGAATATATACGTTTAACAATATTTTAATTTTAGCGTTTAGTTTTTTACTTTTATTTGCGAACTTTTATTAAGTTTTTTATTTTAAATTAATGTAACTATCCTAGATATTGTTAAAAAAAAATGATGTTCATTCTCAATAAGCATTTATTATATATGATAAATTTCAATAGTTTTAAATAATAAATCTGTCAGTTTGGGTTTTCAAGTTGATTATATTACTGAAACATGAAATTATTTTAAGAAATCTGTTCTTTGGTTCACCAAACATAAAAAATCCTAACTGATTCTCTGATTATGGTTATATTAAAAATTTGAAAACAGAAGATTTTTAAATGATTGGAATAACATTGTGAAAGAAATATAATCATTTGATGATCATGTACTTGAAAAATATTATAGTCTTAATAAATCAGTAATGATTTTTTTTTTTTATATGATACAGAGGGAATATTTTTAAATAGTGATAAAGATTCCCAGTTTAATGAGATTAAAAAGTTATTTGTAATCTTAAAAATAGAAGTTCTGTAAGGTCCAGTAGAATTCTTGGAGAAATTATGAAATATGATAGTGATGTATTAGTTTCAAAACTATTGGATTTTTTTAAGAATATATGTACCATAAAGATGTGCAGTGCTGTTTAATTTATAAACAGAGACCATAATCATTATCATGGAATTGCAATGCTATTTCATTTATAAACATAGACCATAATCATTATCATGGAATTTCAGTGATATCCATTACAATAAAAATACTTTAAAAAATTTTGATTTGATTGATTTCAATCATAAATGAATAACTATCAAAGATTCCATGTGATTTTAGAGAAATAAAACATTATAAATATAATTTTTTTGGTAAGAAAATGAAAAAAAAAGTTGTATTATATTCCAATGTATAATTTAAAGTATTAGCTTCTTTTGATCAAAGTATTTGATTCAGTTGATCAAAAAAGTTTGTGACAATGATTAAAAATATCTGATAGTTCATGGAAATTTATACACCTACTATATAATAGCATAAGAAGAGTTATTGCTAGTAGCACAAAATGATAATCATTTACAATAAAAACTTATGCTAAACATGAATTTGTGCTAGTTGTAATTTCATTTTCCATTTTTCCAGTAATTATCTTTGGAAAAGTTTATTAGTAGCTTCATGGAACAAACAACAAAATTCAATATAAATCTAATGGGGTTTTTTCAAATTTGAATTAACTAAAAACAAATCTTCATTTTCTTCCATATTTGCTAATGAATATATCTTTTTTGACAATTCAAAGGATCATTTAAAGAATATTAATCTTATTATAATATTTATAAAAAAAATCAAAAACTCAAGTCTTATTCATCATCATCATCATCATTATCAACTATTATCAATCCACAGATGAAGGTCTCTCCAAGTTTAATCCATCTTCTCCGATCTTTAGCTTCTCTTCTCCACATCACCCCTGCACACTTTCTTATTTCATCCATCCATCTCACATGTGGTCTCTTTCTGTGTCTTTTACAATCTCTTGGAATCCAGTTTAAAATTTCAACTGTCCATCTATTATCATCTCTTCTAACAATATGTCCAGCCAACTCCACTTCAATCTTTTAATTTTTTCAATGAGGTCAGTAACACCTGTTTGTTCTCTTACCCATACATTGCATTTACAATCTCTTCTTGTTACTCCCAACATACATCTCTCCATACTTCTTTGAGTGGTCTGAAGTCTCTGAATTGCTCTTCTATTAAGTGTCCAAGTCTCAGATCCATAAGTAAGAACTGGTAAAACACATTTGTTAAAAACCTTCCTTTTCAAACACATAGGCATATTTCCTTTTAGTATCAAGTTATTTCTACCAAAAGCACTCCAACCAAGTTTAATTCTATGATTAATTTCCTCCATTATGTTTCCATCTGTATTAATAATCTGACCAAGGTATTTGTAACTGTTAACTTCTTCTAATTCATCATAATCAATCTTTATTTTCATATTTTGAGCAAATCGATTAAACATTACTTTAGTCTTTTTAACATTTATCTTTAGTCCTACTTTCCTACTTTCATCTGATAATTCCTGCAACATTTCCTGCAGATCTGAAGCATTATTTGCAAAAACAACTACATCATCTGCGAAATCTAAATGACTTAAAAACTCTCCATTTACTTTCACTCCTTTAGTTTCCCATTTTAATCCACAAAATACTTCATGCAGCACTGCTGTAAAAAGTTTTGGAGATATGGAGTCACCTTGTCTTACACCTTTCTCAATGTTGACTTTCCCAGTGTCATTATGTAATCTAATTGTTGCTGTTGCATTTTTATAAATATTCTTTAAAATATGACAATATCCTGGATCTATACCTTGATGATCTAATGCTTTAATCACTGAAGAAATGTTTATAGAATCAAATGCCTTTTCATAATCTACAAATCCTAAGCATAATGGCAACTCATATTCATTTGTCCTTTCTATAACTTCTCTCAATACCTGGATATGATCTACTGTACTAAAACCACTTTTAAATCCTGCTTGTTCTCTTGGTTGGTGGAAATCCAATGTTCTCTGTAGACGAGTAGTAATTATCTTGGTAAAATTTTTTATATAAAACTGATTGATAAAAGGCTGATAGGTCTGTAATTTCTAATATCTTCTTTATCACCTTTTTTAAATATTAATATTATTACTGCATTCTTCCAATCATCCGGTACATCTTTATCATTTAGACATTTGGTATATAACTTTGCTAAAAAATTTTCTATTTCTTCACCTGCTTCTTTTAATATATCAATTATAATTCCATCATTACCTGGAGTCTTTCCTTTCTTCATACATTTAATTGCATGTTTCACTTCTTCATTTAAAATTCTGGGCAATTTGGAAGATGTAATAGATATAGAAGGTACATGTTCTTTATTACTATATAATTCTTGATAAAAATCTTCTACCAATTTCATGATGTCATCTCTCCTTTTAGTAATAATTCCATCTTTTTTTCTTATTGCAGATATAAATTTCCTACCAATACCAAAATGTTGTTTTACATTCTTAAGACTTTTATTTTCTTCTACAGCTTTCCTTGCTAGTTCACAGTTATACTTTCTTATATCATTTTCAACTCTTTTCCGCACCATTTTACAAAATTCGAGATATTCAATTCTTTTTAATGCATCATTTTTGTATATCTTCATATTCCTTCTTTTCTTCATAAATCCTCTAGTCTCAGTAGAAATTTTATTGGTCAATTGCTGTTTCTTTCTACCAGCTATCTTTGTTGCAGTTTTCAAAAGTGTATCAGTTATTTTCATATTAATTTCATTCAAATCTGAATCATGTTCAAAATCTACTAATACTTGAAACCGATTTGTAAGTTCTAATTTAAATTCATTAGAATGTTTCTGAAGATTAGGAATATCAACTGTAAATATTGTTTTTCTTAATAATTTTTGTCTCTCTAGTTCATTCTGTCTTATCAGGCACTGAGAAGAAAGACCATGGTGTTTCTTGATCTTAAACTCAGAGGTAAAAAGCCAATAAACTCACCACGCTGGCTAATGCATGTTGGTGAGCAGCCCATCCATGTTCGTATACTATATGAATAATCACATAGTAATAACAGCTGCAACAACAAGAACGTATGGAGTGGACATTAGGAATTTGCCCTGCTCGGTCCTTTAAGGCCTCCAAGAAGAATCAAAGGGTCTCCTTTCAGTTAATAGCAAAACTCCTTTCTGCAGCCCAAGTCTTATTATTTAACGCTAAACAAAAAAAAAAAAAACTTGTGGTTATCAATTTGAAACTATGCACTAGTTTAAATATCGTTAGCTTTTTAAACCATAGACTGCCTGAATGTTGAAATTCATAAAATATATTGCTGCTATATTCAACAAGTTAAAAGATATGGCATTTGATCATAGTAAAATAATTATTATTCTTTCAAATTTTTATGCTGATAATGAAGCAAGTGTAACCTATCAGCATTATATAAAGTCATTGACATTGGGAAAATGTTATTTGTAGATTTTTATGATATTTTGAAAATACAATAGCAAAATTATGAGACAAACAGTATGTTCATCATGTTGTAGATATGATTATATAAAATCTACATTTGTAAAGAAATATCTTCACTGGATTGAGTATAAAAAAGTATTTATGATAAGATTTTCATAAAAAATATAGAACCTGTTTAATTCTTAAAAATTATTTTTAAAAAGCCTCTTTATATCTTGAATATTATTTGAAATGACCTATAAACATAGATGCACTATCAACTGATATGTCTGAGAATAAGATAATGGTGTTTGAGATTAAGAATAATCTTCATGGAAGATATATAGCCTGTTTGTCTTAAAAATTATTTTAAAAACTATCTAAAGAGAAACACTACCAATATCAATTGCATCCATTAAGTTGATATGACTAAAAATAAAATTTTTAAGAAAAAGTTTTCTTCTAAAGAAATCACATAAACAAATTAAAGATGATTGAATATTTGGATATATTTGAGTTTGAGGATTGATTTATATAGTCACTGAAAAATTCAGCTTATTTTTTTCTAACTTTTCTCTTACTTATTTTTCAGAGGAGTCTTGATGGACTTATTAACTTTATGCATAAATTCCATTTATATATGAATTATAAAATAGACCATTTTCATAGTTTTTATTAGCAATAAAATAATAATTTTAATATAAATTTTCAAAGCTCCTTAAATTGATAGTCCCTCTCCCCCCTCCCCACCGACTATTATTGCATTTGTCTAACTTACAAAAGTATTTTCATGGAAATTGTTATTACATAAGATTTCTTTCATTTATGTTATAAAAAATTAAACAAAACAGAATAAATTTGAAAATATAAAATGGAGAAAATATGACAAAAATATATATGTGATACTATCATTTTCTATATGTAATTTTATTTTGTTTATTTATAATTAACTCCTTACTAAATAACGATGTAAGAATCTATACAACTAGAAAAACTGGAATAGTATAAATAACAATGCAGAAAAAAGTGAATGTCCTGAATAGAAAAGAAATTAGAAAAATATTTAATGAATTTGTAGTAAAAAATTAGATTGGAAATTTAGTTAAGTAAACTTGATTCATTAGAGAGTTTAATTTATGAGAAGGTGAATAGAGTAATGAATGCATAATTGAATAGAGAGGAGTGTGTAGACTGCAAAAAACAAAGATGATGAACTTTGTATTGTCCAGGAAATTCAGAAAGTTTTAATAGATTCAAAAAGGTCTAGGTAGTTTAACAGTCAAACTGTGTGCCTGAAATTCTGAAAGAAAGATGGTACAAAATTAAAATTAAATTAATGTTTGTTCAGCCATTGTTTAATTTAGCGAGATGATATCAGAACTTGGAATATGGCTGAGATTGAGTTTAAACCCTCATCTCCATTAAAATTTACTTTTTTGTTTTGGTTTATATGATATATTTTATAAAAATAAAAATCATAATAATCTTATCAAAACTATAAGACAAGCAAGAAGTAGCTACCTTGCTATGCTTCTTCTTTTCTCCAAAGTCTTCTTTATACATATTCTCTTTTCATCCCATAATTATTATATCTTGCCTATTATTTCCAGCATAGATTAGGAAGTTATGAACTTCTCTAATATAAAACAATTAATAAAAATACACAAAAGAGACTATTAGTTTAACAGATAATAACATATTTATTATCTACATGCTATATAATGCTATCATCAGTTGATTACTCAATATATTACAGTACAAAAAATTCATTTTCCAAGTTTAATAAGCTGATCATTAAATAGCATCTAAATAAATAAACCAATTACAATTAATGTTCATTTACTCAAACAATAATTATTTTCTTTGGCCTAATGTAACACTAACTTTATTGTAAACATATTACACACACTCATTTAAACTTAACATCTATGTAATAGTAAAAAAAAATCAAGTCATATATCATGTGACTTAACTTAATAAGCTTGTATTACAAATAAATACAATGAGCATGCTAATAGCTCCAAACAAGTTTTTCCAATAAATGCTAAAAGGCAAATATCCTACTGCCTATTAATAATAAAAAAATTAGAAACATTTTATTTTAATTAAATGTCCGAAAATGCTATTTTCACACACCTTCAAACAGGTGCACACATATAATTTAATATGTCTGTATAGATATAAAATATTTGAAGATTAGTGATTAGGTAATTTAATTTCTGAAACTCACTCTACAGCCAACTTTAAACATACTATTCCTACTCTTTCTCTACTCTAATTCTGCACATTACTAGGATTAATCATAAAATATCCACCCCAATTAGATATGCATTGGATAGTGAATTGTAGGTAGAAAACGAGACTACTCAAGGTAAAATGGGATTGATTTTTTTCTAATAAAGAAAATTAAAAGTAAATTGAAAATATTTGGAAGTTTGTAATATATAAGTGAAAATAAATTACTAAAAATATTTAAATGGATTATGTGAAGAGAACAACAAATATATTGACAAGAAACATTTTACAATTTACAATGTTAATAGATAGACAATTTATTTCTTATGTATTTAGATAAGAAAAGAGATAAATCTGTAAAGAACATATTAAGAAATGAGAAAAGATGATAGATAAATTGGTTAGAGAAAAAAGGCATAGATTTATGAAAAATAACTATGAATAAGAACTTGAAATTATATAAAAATAAAACACTAAAGTAAACCTATTATTATTTGATGCAATAACAGAGTTTATACCACAAAAAGAAAACAAAATGGAATGAGGATTTGGATTGTAAACATAGTTTATATAGAAATAAACAAAGGGTAGTGACTACTTATTTTTAGAATGTAAGATATTGGAAGAGGATCCAGATAAATTATAAAATGGAAGAATTTAAAAATAAAGAGCATGAATGAAGTAAAGAAATTATAAGTTTTTGTTTAGTTTTTATAACAAAAATGAGGAATATGAGAATATGACAGTGGAACTTATGAAATAGCTTTTATTAAAATGAGATAAGAGGGAAAAAGACAAAATTAAAGCTAGCAAAATAAATGTATAATAAAGAATAAGAAGTAGATAAGTTTATTGTGTTATGTAAAGTTTGCTATAAACACACAATATTCATACAAGCAATAGTGCACCTACATTTTAATCTTCTCTTATCAATAGATTTTTTATTTTTATTTTCAAATATAATGTTGTATAATAATGTATCAGAAATTCTAATTTAATTATAAATAAATATCAAGAAACAGTTCTGTTGTATGAGGAGCATTCAATTAGAATACAATTGATCATATGTTAATACAGAAATGACATGTTATTATGCAATAATAAAACTTCAAAATAAAAATAAAAATTAATTTATATAAAAAAAATTATATTATAACCTATTTTACTTTGTTCTTTTTACAATAGTTAATCAAATAATTTTTTTTTTTTTAATATTTTTGTTTAAATAAATAAATTAACAAATACATATTAAAATATGAAATATTCAAATCACCCTTTCAAACATTAAGACATTTCAGCAACACCCTCTGTGAATAAATATAAATTCTAAACATCAAATAGCCAAACTCAAAAAAATAATCTCTTGAGTCTAATGCTGCAAACAATGTTATATATTGAAATTCAGACCTACTCAAACAAAGAGCATATCTTTTTGAGTTTGGTTGATTGAAGTTTAGATCTTTATATTTTACCACACTGAACATTGCTATTATTTGGAATGGTGATTTGAATATTTTCTATTTAATTTTCAGCTAGTGTTACGCTTCATATTTTCTTATACTAAAATAAATACGAATATTTTCTTCAAATACTGTCCTCATCATCTTGATTTAATATATTTCAATACATAAATTAAATAATTATAAAAATTCCTCAAAATTCTTAAATGAACTTGATTATTCCTAAACAATTTAAAAATCAATTAAACCAATGTTTCAACTATTTAATTATAATCATTCTCAAGAGTAAAAACCACAAGTCTGTAAAATAATGATATATATATATATGAAAGGTGCATTGATAAAAACAAAGACTTGAAAACATATAATTTCTGTATATATATTATATAAACAAATATACATATATATGCTTACATTTACATTTAAACATTTAAAAATATTTTCCATATATTTTAGCACAATATTATAAAACATATAATTAAGTATATATGATATTAATATATTAAAAATAAATAATATTAATAACTAAAATCTACTTCAATTAAGTTTTACAAGAAAGTGAGAAATTTACGTAATTCATTCATTTACTTTTAGTATACTGTAATAATTTACGTAATTCATTCATTTACTTTTAGTATACTGTAATTGAAACTTTTTTTTTTGTAATGTTTGATTTTTTTTTCTTTTCAAATGGACTACAAAACAGAAATTTAAACTAATGATGATAATTCACATCAATCAAAATATTTTAATGAAATAAAAAAAATCATAAAAAAAAAAGACTGAGTAATTTTATTAATTATATACAAATTTATTTTTTTACATCTTGATTGAAATCTTTAAAATACTCTGTATATACAGTGTTTGCTTGTGAATAACTGAATAAATATTTTTAAACATTAAGAGATTTGCCATAAAATAGTTTTTATAAATCCGAAAAGTTCTTTGACAAAAGATATTGTGATGGAATAATAAAGATGATTATTATCACTATCGTTATTGCTTTCCATTAATCATTATTAAAAATTATTACATTATCTTGTATTCGATGTTCATTGTAGTGTAATATATAAAATTAAATGATGGAGCCACAGATAGCCCATAATAGAGCAAAGACACTTCCAGTATTTTTCTGATGGTGAAAAATGATGAAAAAAATAATGCCAGACTATATAATTATTAATTTATAATATTTTATACATTTTTTTTCTTCCTTGTTTTATCCTCTAGGTAATAAAAGTAAATAGACATATATTTGCCATACAATTCAGGAGGTAAATAAAATGTTATCAACTCCCAGATTAGGAGAGTAAAAACAAATCTCAGTTTAGTTAATTCAATTAAATTTCTGTGCTCAATCTATAATTGAGTTTTCCAACATATATGACTATACAAAAAAATTGTTTTTAACAAATAACAGCTGTGATGCCAATAGATAGACATCTGAAAAACAATGTCCTATGTTTAATGGAAAATTCTCATAAGGCAGATACACTAAACATTATACCTATAAAATCAGTACAAATGCATATTATATATATACACGCAATATATATAAAGACTTAAAACTACATAAATATATTCAGCTAATAATTTATTAATATTTTTATACTGTATTTTGATAGAAGATTTGATAATGATCAAATATCTTAATAATAAAAACATCATACAATCAAAATAAAACTTAAAATAAGCTATTTTAAGTGTAACAAGAACCAGGCTCGAACCCTGTTGCAAGGGCCAACTATTTATCATGAAACCTTTACTTAAATTCACCACATATGCATAGCATAATCAACATATAACCAACATATCTACATATGGAAATGTAGATATTTTCTTTTTTAAATATTATGAAAAGACATTAAAGTTAAAAAGAATAATTTGTGTTAATTATATATAAAATCTAATTTGGAAATCCACTGAATGAACATTTTTTTAAAATCTAGAATTAGGAGATAAGGACGCTTTCTGTACATTTTTTTTTTTTTTTTGGTTGTTTATTCATCTTTCCACAGTTATATCTCCAAATTCTTGGAAAATCTATAACTCCTAGTAAAAAATTATTTTTGCTTTTATTCAAATTTCGTAATCAAACAAAAGAAAGCGGATGTAAATGTACAAAAATAGTTTTTGGTCAAGATAGATAAACATCAGAAATAATATGTGTGTAAGCAAAAATGTGCTTACAAAAGTTATAAAGTAAAAAAGACATTTGTATATATCAAATCTCTATAGAGATATGAAATGTAAAGAAATTTAAGTGATCCTATTCACAACCACCAAATAGCCAATTAAATTATTAATCTTTTATTTATAGTATTATCATTATTCACAGTAAAACAAACTCTTGAATTTATTTTTAAACTTAGTTATTGTTCCCTTTATTTAACTTCAAAAATTATCCAGCTACCAATTGACTGATTAGCTATAAATATATTGTGTGTATGTGATGCAGTCAACAAAACTTTTGGAAAATATTAAGTGGATCAGTTTGACAAATAGCAGAACATGACAATGACATTTCATATTAAAAAAATGTGAGTCAATGATAAATATATATGAATCATGTGAAGAAGTATATGCTTATGAATGGAGCAAGAGAAAATAAACTTAACTTAAAATTGCAATATTATTCCGGATATCAGCCAAAGATGTATTAATTGTGACAAATCATTTATGTGATCTGAAGCTACCTAAAAAAATACTGTATAAAAAGTTATTAATAAAATTAAATATATATTTTAAACCAAACAGCATGTCTCATTTTCATGAGAGGATGCAGTCAAAGAATAAAACTATTCATTAAGGACTAGCTCCTATGAACAAAATGTTACTAAATCAGTTTATTATAAAGGATAAGAGAGATAAAGCTTAGAAAGATACTACTATGTGGGAAGGAATTAACATATCAAGTCACTACTGAACAGGTATTAGATCATAAGTTCATGGTAGTCCATGTTTGGAACAATATACAATACTTCAGAAATGAGTGTAAATACGCAAAGCCATGAGATATACCTAGAAAGTTAACACAGACTCCTCTTACTTCTTACTATTCTGAGAATACAAAACCCTTCAAATCTAAATGCAGATTTAAAACAAAAAATGTTTCAGTTGTGGATTGGAAAGTCAGTTATCAAAGTTATGCAAGTGATGAATGACAAACGTGGATTTGCCATGAGACAATAAATCAAATGAAAGAATATCTAAGAAATTTGTAATGGAGAACAGGGTGAAAAATAGTTATGATATACTTAACTTGAATGTGAAAGTTCACTGCCAAAATGTACAAATGGAAATCAATGGGATTGGCATATCATTAATAGTGCAAGTAAAGGAGAAAATAAGTGATATAACTGTACAAAGGAATTGTTGATTACAAAATTATATTGCTATGAAAAAATTCACTATTTTATTGGAAAGTTAAAAATGCAGCACTAGACTTAAAGAAGCATACCAACTGCAACAATCTGTCTGGATATAAGCTTGAATTTAAAACATACTTAGATTGAGAATTTTTTTAATTGTTACTGCTTAAAGCTTAATGGGACACTTCCAGATTATCAAATTTAATGTCTAAATGTTTTTCTCAGATATATCTAACTGATCAATAGCAAGTACTTAATATCAATATTATACTAGAAATTATATAAAACTAAGAAAAACTTATAAAAGAACCATAAGAATTTAGTTTTTATATTCAATAACTGTTATATCTGTACATGTATATTTTAATAAAGCAAGAATATGTGTGTATGTACATATTTAAAAATGTGGATGTTGCTAGAATACTCCAGGGAAAAAATAATTAAATGATATATAGAAAAAAATAATTCAGTAACTGCAAGAAGCAACAAGCATTAGCATGTTAATAAAAGTCTTAGTTTATCCAAATGGGCAAAGCTGCAAAAAAAAAAAAAAAAGGAAAAAATAACATTGCAAAAATAAGCAATGCAAAAGATGTATAGCAAATGGTGTACTAAGTACTGAGTTTAAGTTATGTTCTGTGCTCAATTTTGTTGATCTAGAAATTAGTAAAGTGCCCTAGTCAAATATCTGATTCAACTAACTCATAAATATGTGTGTGAGCAAAAATGTGCTTACAAAAGTATCATCTCAGTATATCGGTTGGAAATAAAATTTTAATTTCTAATATTTTCACTCAAACCTCAATAAACAGGGCTCCTGGAATTATTAGTTAAGCTCTTTTTCTTTTATTTTCTATTAAATCATTAGAAAATGAGTGCCCCAAATTTTTATTTGGATCCTCTAGAGTCCAATGCTAAAGAAATTTCAAATGCATGTTTTACAACTAACATTATGCAGGTCTCTGATATGAATAATTTAAGCCCCCAGTTAAAACTACAAGAAAACTCAAGCAAGCAACTCAGTTCAAACAGTAAAACTCAGAATAGTTCTCCCAACTCTAAAATGCCAATAACAAGTCTCCCAAAGCAATTAATTTATAACAGTGAGTCAGAAGATTAATAAAATTGTTATGACTAAAATAACCACAAGAAATTCAATCGTAAATATTAAAAAAAAATGCAAAAAAATATTAATAAAACCAAAAATATCTCAAATTTAGCATCTGCTACTGAAATTCTATGTAAAAACACCAAAATCCATGATTTCAGCTCTCAAAATAATCTTTCACAACTAGAAAAAGACACCGTAGGCATTGACATGGCAAATCCAATTTTTTTTTTAAAAAAGTAGATGGTGTTCTGCTGGAAGTCTCCAATCTTCTCAGTTTTCAACCTTCTGAGTGGCCAAAAAGGCACTCAGACCCATTTTTAAGATCTAAAAATTCATATCTAGACAATAGAACACCATCCTAATCTCCCACTAAACCATATCACAGCAGCAACAAAATGAAAACAGAATTTTTCTGCAGATAGTCAAAATCATTTATCACAATGGTCATAGCTATTGAAACAGGAAGATTCTCAGGGACTAAACAGCGGAGTTAAAGTCACAGAATCGGATTCCTCAGGCAATTACCTAAATTTTGATACCAGAACCAACGATCTACCCCAAGTAGAACAAACATTCTAAACCGATTTTCCACTGCTACCATCTAAAATAACATCACATGGTTTTAACAATAGTAACAAACAGTCTTACCCTACAGTTCTAAGTAAAAATAAATTCAGCACACTAAACCAAACTCCCTCCTCTTACTCTCCACAATTAGGATTGCTTGATTTGGATGAGGAAGAATTTGCCACCTCAATTAACAATGACAACTCTTTGCATCCAAACTTATCAGACACTCAAAACTTATTGAATACACCATCAAAGAATCAGACTCGAATTTAATTCAAGAAGTCCATCAATTCTGTTTCACTCCTTTTTACATTACTCAAGTGATAATACCCTCATCCCACCACCACTGATAATAATTATCAGCTCTTCACTTTCCCTACTGATGACTTTTTCCAACTGCTGAAAGACTCTAATCTAGGCGATGCCATCAGAAGGGTATATCATCACCCAAACAGAAGATACTTGATCCTTCAATTTCATAATATATTAAATTATTAGAGAAAAAATATATAGTTAATAAAACCTTGAGCAACAAATTTAGCATAATATTCAGAACTCCACCCAACACTAATAGGTTGATCAATAACTCCAAAGACTACATTGATCCAGCGCTCACCCCACATGTGGTGTACTCCATTTCCTGCCCCCAAGCCGGATGCCACACCACATATTATGGTGAAACGAAAGCCACAATTAACACCAGATTGGCTCAACATCGGTACGCCTTCAACAGAGCCCAAATGAACAGCAGTACATCTTCTGCATTTTTTGAACATACTAAACAATCAGGGCACAATTTCATTCCCGCTAACCCCGTTATTTTATGCTCAGAACCAAACGACTACAGGAGAAAAATAAAGGAGGCATTCTACATTAACAGAGACATCCATGCAATCAACAGAAGAGACACGTGCTTCGACATCTCGAAAAAATGGGCTACGTAACAGTAATTCATTTGAATATTCTCATTTACATATATTAAGTACATTTTCACGAAGGCTATGAGTATGAGGCACGGTTCCTCGAAAACGTTCAGCCAAATTTATTATTAACTATATATTTTTTCTCTAATAATTTACAATTAAGTATTTTTAGTATTACAAATAAGGAGAAATTAAAACCACGTTTATAATATATTAAAGAAAGAAAACTTCAAGAGATAGCACCTGATTCTAAATCAACACTATCTCATAGCAATAAACATGAACAGGCCAAGGCTTGCCTATGGCCTTGCAAGAAACTGTTATCTCAACTTTACCCAGACAGATCTTCAAAAGTTGCTAAACAAATATGGTGAAATTACTGGTTTCAAATTCCTTGTTGAGAAAAGATCTGGTCTTGAATTATCTTGCAACACTGCAAATTTTACCATCAAACTTGCTAAAGGCTAAACTCCAATTGATATTCCATCGACGATTGAGGAAGCCAAGTGCCCCCTTTATATTTCTATAAGTGGAGTGCAGCCTCAGTGTTTCTCTTGTGGAGAGTGCATTCACCTAGTCAAGGCATGCCCCAAAAGAATATGTGCTCTCTGCAAAGCTAGAAATTCAAAATATCACAAATGCAACACCAATTCCCAAAACCAAACCTCACCTCAAGACTCTAATACTGCTCAACAAGTACAAAATTCAGTATTTATATAACAGCCTGTTCTACATCAAGCACATCATCAATCATCAAAACAAAATTTAAATTTAAATACAAGCTCGACTGAGTCAACCTACCAGCAGTTACAATTTAACACTTCTCAACAATCAATAGAAAACGGCTTAAAATCTGATACTCATTTAATGGAGCAAAACCCCCAACAGCTACAAACTACCACTTGTCTTCAACAACTCGATGAAACTGATCAAGTGAACCCTACTCTTGATCAAAATCAAAAATATTTGTTGCTAATTCAGCCAATGCAAACCAATCAAGATCTCCAAACAACAAGAGAAAGATTCAAGACTCCTCTGGGTCCCAGCAAGAAGAAAATAACCTTTCCAATGCTGATTCTGACCCAGGATTGAGATCCTTTCAAACCAGAATTACCAGACATCAAAAGCAGCAAAAAAAGAAAAAAAATAAGAGAACCAGAGAACTCGAGTCACAGTCCACTCCAGAGATAGCACTTAACCAAGCCAAAAAACTCACTGACTACAAACCTTTATATTCAGATGACCAGTCATCAATATTAAGTAACAACTCTTCACTTTTTTCCAGTCATCTACTGCTGATGGATGACCTTTCTGACCAATAATTCTTCAGTTTATATCACTTCTTAATAAACAAACAATTATGCAGATTAAAATTGGTGGTGTCAATGTCAGAGGTTTGAATTCGCTTAAACATGTCTATGCCATCAAAAACTGGTTACAGAAATCCAAGCTTCAAGTTATATGATTTGCAGAAACAAAGCTACACATTAATTCATATCAATACCACAGCTAATGCAACAACTGGGTTCATTTCACTATGTTCCACCTCAAACCACCTCTTCTGGGGTTGCCTTCTTTATCAGCAAACAATTGGCCTATATTAAACTCAGAATGCTATATCTTGACATTGACTTTCTGATGATCAACATCTCCTTCTCAAACTTCACACTTAATATAATATACTTATATATCAACAGTGAGCTAGTGTTTGCACATTCAACCTTAAACAAGATTAATTCCCTTCTGTCTTCTGACAAGTCTCCAACAATACTTTTTGGAGACTTTGATATGAGTTATACCAAGTTCAACCATAAATACCTTCATTTTCTGAACAGAGTTTTTCTCTGTGGAGAAGGCTGTTTCCCACTTAATGCCTTCTCCTTTTACACGTGTCAAACAACTTCCCTCATCGAACTACTGTACTATTCACCAGAAATTCATTATGACCTCAATGCAGCTGTTCATCTAGTTCCATTTATAGATCATTTAGCCATGCAACTCTCACTGATGTTTGATTCAAACTATTCAATTCAATCTCAACTCACTCTCACAATCAGACTACTAAACAAATCAGCAACCCGGAATGTATTTTTTCAGAGGCATACATATTATTCCAAAAGGTCAAAATTCTCTCACTTCCACCAATTCAAGGGTGGTCATCATTCATGGGAATTCTCAGCTCATTAATCAACTCATATACCAGGAGAACCAAAGGTCCCAAACACCTTTTGGGTCAGCTAGATGCAATTGCTGAGAGGCTTGATAACTCCTCTCCCTCTGACATCTGTCTTCAGTCAATCATTGAATTGAAATCTCAATACCTAGAAAAACAAATATGCTTGGCACAATATATTACCATGAAAAGACCAAAATCTTCCTTGCCTCCCAACATAACTGGAGCCAAAGCTATATTAGATTGGCACTGGGAGCTGCAAGCAGGCCTACCCCCACAATGCTCACCATAAACCAGGTTCAGTGAAGTGGTCCTACCATGCTTGATGAAATCCACAAGCACTTCAAATCCAAATTACAGATGAGAGATTTGAAATAGGACACATTTGGAGGGAGACTGAAACTCATTCCACTCATAATATCACAGAAGCAAAAAATCATCCAAAAGCTAAAAGCATATCCAGAGAGAACACATCCAGGAATTCATGGCATCCCTAGATTTGTACTCCTCCATCTATTTCACTCCACTGCACCCATGATCTGTCAGCTAACTGTTGTGCTAGCTGGAGATTTTCAAAACATCCCGGATCTATATCCAGTGGCGATAGTTCCCTTTCTAAAAAAGCATATAAACCCACCTGAATTAACTAACCTTAGGCCAATTTCTATGATTCCTTTACTCATCAAAAGCATAGAGTCCATAGTAAAGGATTCAGTACAAGATCAGCTGTTTAAATACATTTCCCACTTCCAATTTGCTTGCAAGGGATTATCAACCACTGATGCAGTACAATGGTTTCTCCTCCTGATTGAACATGTCAGGTCTCATAGAAAAACTACTTCACTTCACTAGATGGAAAGCTAACTGAAGGTTTCATACCACATTTTTCAATTCTACAAGGACCTTTGCTTACCACCCTATGTTTATAATATATCTGAATCCACTGCTTAAACAGATTGAAGCCAAGCTTCCAGGAATCCATGTTCCAAGCTTAAAACAAACAATACATCACATTTCCTACATGGAAGATGTCTCGGTCTTTCTTCCTGATCCTTCTCATCTGCCGGCCTTCCTCCAACTTGTAAATACATATGCTAGCAGATTATACCTCCAAATTAACTTTGTAAAATCATCAATATGGAACATTAGAACAGGCCAACCAATCTCTTCAGTATTCTCCTCCAAACCTCTGCCTTTTTAAGGCTTTCCAATTGCATTATTGAAGCTGGCAATGACAAAGACGATTCAGAACCTAATACTGGATAAAACAAAGAAAATAGTTGCATCTCTCACCAAGATCTCCTTATCACTCACCGGCAAAGTTACATTATTAAATACATTGGTTTATTCTAGACTGTCCTATTACCTTCCCATCATCAAACCCACTAAGCTCTTTTTCGAAAACTCTCTGTGTTACAAACTTCTCTGGAATGGCAAGGTGGTGGCTATTAGCAAGGACAAGGCTCAAATGCCTAAAGAGCTCAATGGTCTTGATCTGCACTCTCTCCACTCTCTCTACATTCAAAAATCCATTACCATTCTCTGCTCGACATGCTTAAAATTTCCAAATATAAATCTTCCAGTGATTGTCGACCCTACTGATATTCCATGTCCACTCTCAAGTAAATGGATAGGTGAAATCTGGAATCAAGTCAGTATAGCCATGAATCCCAGCCAACTAGCTCTTGATGCTAAAAAGTCTTTCTGGACTGTCTACAAATTAATACCCTTCTCTGCTCGACGTGTTTAAAATTGCCAAACATCAATCTTCCAGTGGTTGTCAACCCTACTGATATTCCACCTCCACTAATAAGTAAATGAATAGGTAAAATGTGGAATCAAGTCAGTATAGCTATGAATCCCAGCCAACTAGCTCTTGATGTTAAAAAGTCTTTCTGGACTGTCTACAAATTAAAACCCTAAGATCAAGTCCCAACTCAAAATGTATTGGGATTTTCCAACAAAGCCTTGATCCAAAAGCTGAATCACTAGTATGTTTAATCCAAACACATTGACTTTCTTATTAAACTCAATCTGGCTTCTCTTCTCACCAATTGCTTTCTTGTGACCAGGAGTGGTTTCTCAAAAATTGAATCCCAGTGCCAGCTCTGCCACTCAGCTGATGAGACCATAGCCCACCTATTATACATGTGCTCCACCTTTTCTCCTATCAGAAACTTCATCATTAACAAAGTTTCACTAGACATCAGAGATGTCCTATCAATTCAAAACATGATCAAACAGGGAACCTATGCATCCATCAGACTGTCCATCTTATTGACCTTCACCTTATGGTTAATTAGATGCAAATTAATGGTTGGATATTTTAATAATACTCCACTTCAGGTTTACATCAAGCTACTCATACAGGCTAAAGTTAGAGAATCAGCTCTTGCATCTCAGCTGTTACACAGAAACACTTGGGAAAAGATTGAACTTCCAAATAAATAACCCACCATGAAATATTGATGGCTCCCATTTGAACTTAATGATATAAATCTAAAATAAATAAATGCTCTGATTACATCATGCAACCTGCATTGGATTATCCCTCCAAGAAACTAAATTACTAAACAGATATATAGCATCTCACTGATGGACTCATCACTGATTAAAGACTGTTGATCCGCATATTCAGGACTGTGCAGAATGTGTTCCTTTTTTTTAGTCTGTATGCTTTAAATACAATGTAAACATTTTCAGTGTACAAAGAACAGTTCACGTTTAAATAAAATATTAATAAAAAAAAATTATAAAGTAAAAAAGACATTTGTATATATCAAATCTCAACAGAGGTATGAAATGTAAAGAAATTTAAGTGATCCTATTCTTAACCACAAAATAGCCAATTAAATTACTAATCTTTTACTTATAGTATTATCATTATTTACAGTAAAACAAACTCTTGAATTTATTTTTAAACTTAGTTATTGTTCCCTTTATTTAACTTCAAAAATTATCCAGCTACCAATTGACTGATTAGCTATAAATATATTGTGTGTATGTGATGCAGTCACCAAAACCTTTGGGAAATATTAAGTGGAGCAGTTTGACAAAAGAATTTAATTTGTGTAGTGGAGCAGTTTGACAAAAGAATTTAATTTGTGTAGTTTAAAACAAAAATGCAGAACATGACAATGACATTTCATATTAAAAAATGTGTGTCAATGATAAATATATATGAATCATGTGAAGAAGTATCTGCTTATGAATGGAGCAAGAGAAAATAAACTTAACTTATAATTGCAATATTATTCGAATGTCAGCCAAAGATGTATTTATTGTGACAAATCATTTATGTGATCTGAAGCTACTTAAAAAAATATTGTATAAAAAGTTATTAATAAAATTAAATATATATTTTAAACCAAACAGCATGTCTCATTTTTATGGGAGAATGCAGTCAAAGAATAAAACTATACATTAAGGACTTGGTCATATGAACAAAATATTACTAAATCAGTTTATTATAAAGGATAAGAGAAATAAAGCTTAGAAAGATACTACTAAGTGGGAAGAAATTAACATACCAAGTCACTACTATAACAGGAACTGGGTTCAAACCCTGTTACAAGGGCCAGAATAAATCAGGCTATGTATGTATGTGTGTGTGTTTTATTTCATGAGTTGTGTATTTGGAATCACGTAGCTACACATATATAGTTACGTAAATAATAATAATAGTGGTGATGGGTTATTAATATTAATTTATATATTTTACTTTCTTTGTCTCACTTATTTTATTCTTATTTTGTGGCATACATGTTATTGATAAATATTGTGTTGAAGGCGGTAAGAAAAATGAATAAAATCAAGAGATTTTCAAATATTTTAAAATATGAAGAAAAAAAGAAAGGAATTTCGTTTATCTTCCACGAATCAATTAGTCAAACGGACTGTATTGTTATTGAAACAGATATAGTTAATAGTTGGATGTTTCATTTAAATTAATAAGATTAATATATTATCAAGCTTCGCAACTTTGTGGAAATGATTTTTGTGTTAGCTAAAAGAAAAGAACAGGTGGAATGTCCATTAAGAAATAAAATTCTTGAGGATCCTATAGTCTAATTATTGAGGTAAACAACAAAGCATAATTAGAGGGAATTTCCAAAAATAGAAAAAGTTAAGACCAAGTTGCTAAGTGGTTTTTCTTTTGTTCGCGTATTAAGTAAAAAGATTTTTGGCTAGAGATTAAAAAAAAAATAAATAAAACATTGTTGTGAGGGAGGACATTTTTATTTTTAGCAGGTGGCTATTGATTATTGCAGAGAGAAGGCAATACATGGCAAAAAGAAGAGATTTATAAAAATAATTTTGAACAGAAATATATAAAGGAAACTCCATGAAACGCATGGGGTAAAGTTCTCATCGTGCTGGGAGTCTATGTTAGAGATCAGCTCCTTCTGCACCTTTGAGGCCCTGCAAGATATTAAGAGACAGATTGCCCTAAATATTATATATATAAAAAAAGAGAGAGAAAACATGACAAATGAATCCTGCACCTGACGTCCGCCATTCCACAGATCTATCATGGAACGATGAACTTCTTAATTAGAACACTGAATTAAAAGACCAAATGGACTCGCGATTTTATCCACGTTCACCCAAGGAATTAAAATAGAAGTAAAAAAATTAATTGTCACAAAGAGTGCACTCAGAGATATTTAATTTAATTACAAAGACTCATCAAACAGTGATAAATATATTTGCTATTATTTCCAATCTTTAAATACACAAAAATCAAATAGTGTAATAACTTTATACGTATTTTTCTTCATAGATTTTATTCTTTAACTATAACATCCTGTAAACAAAATATTATGTCATATATGTGTGTGCCACTTTATAATTTCTTCAAATAAACATAAATAGATTTTAAATTTAACAAAACAAACTTTATATTTTATTTTTGTTTGTTTATTTGTCTCTTTTACATTTTATTATACATTTTTGGGTTTGGAATATGTTGTTTTGTTTTGAATTGTTTGGAATATGTATTGTATATTTTGAAATAGATTCCATTCTTACTTTCCTAAGAGTGCGTGTTGATATATGTTTATGTGTTAGATTAAGGTAAAAGAAAGGAAAAGAGAGAGATTTTAATTCACCTGCTATTCTTCTCTGGCAGTTTACGTGACCAGCCCTTCACATAAGCTAGTATAAACTGGGCAAAAGCTTAAAATTTATTGAGATAATTTACTGTTGGCGAATTCTGCAATTCTTGTTAAATAGCAAGATTGACGCTTGGGCCGTAGCTCATAAACATGGACATTCGTGCAGTGAGAGAGTTATTTAAGTTTGTGAGAGACCGAATTATTAGTTTGCGTTCATCCATGTTTATCAGCTGAATCCCTTTACCTTACCCTTTGAATGACTGAATATTAGGAAAACTTCACAATAAAGGAAGGATGACTCAGAACATGGGAAAATTTTGTATGGCAGGGGATGGTCAGAGCTATAAATATTATGAATGTGTAAGCATGCCAATTCACTCTCTGGAAAGAAATGCATGATCAGAAGAAATCAAATTTCAATAACTAGCTGATAATATATATAATATAAACGAAATAAATAATAAACGTAAAGTGTAGTAAATGAGGGAAAACGCATTTTAGCTACAATGGATGCCCAATGATGGACTTTCGAAGAACGGAGAGCGGTGGAGTGAATACAGCTGAAAGAGATAGAGGGCGCATCGATCAAAAAAAAACTTTTTTTTTAAATACAGGATTCGTTGTCGCTTACATATTTTTTTTAAAAAAAGAAAAATGAAGAAAAAATATGGTAAAACAAATAGTGGAGATATAAAACTTTGAAGTAGAAAAGCAGATAGGGCAAGAAAAAAAAATACCATGTGGCAAAATGATCAAGGAGCTGAGACATTGAACCCGGCATGTATGGTTAATACAAGTAGAAAACAAATAACAGAAAAATAGTGAAGGGGAAAGCAGATGAAAACTAGGTCACAGAGCAACATGGATCCAGAAACGTCAGACAAGGGAAAGGAAATGGACATGTTTGAACTGATCATGGTAAAGTTACAGGAAATGGAAGAAAGGTTACGAAAAGAAATAAGGGATGTAAAGGAAGAAATGAACGAAAGATTATTAGAGGGGCAGATAGAAAATGAAAAGAGGTTGGCAGAATTGGAGAAAAAGTTATATGAAGAAATAAAAATCAGTAAGGTAGGAGTGGGGGAGAGTGAAAAGCAAGTGAGAAATAAATTAGGTGATGGAAAATACAAAGGAAAATAAAATTAAGCCAAAGTCCGAAGGGAAAGATGAAGAAAATGGAAAGATGGGCTGAGTCATAGGGGAGAAGATAAAGGAAGAGCAGCAAACCATGGAGAAATGGATAGGTAGCCAGACAAATGTTAACCAATTCCTTAAGATCCATTCATTCATCGGCCAAATAGAAGAGGTGCCAGTAGAGCACCTCAAGAGCCTACAGAGATACTTTAGTGTAAAAAAAATGTCTGAAGGAAACAAGGTAATCATAGCATGTAGCAACTTGGCGGGGAATGTGTTGTCATGGTGGGAGTCACTATTTTTCCAACCTTGAACATTTAAAGAGTATACTGAAGCTGTGCATGAAACGTTTTGGTCGGAAGAGCAGCAAGAGGTCATTAGATACCGTATAATGCAAGAAAAGTATAAAGCAAATAGGCAAGAGAACTATGCGCAATTTTTTCGGTGACAAGTGGCTAAATTGTGAACTTTGGATGAATGCAATATGATGGAGTGACACATAATTAGAATCATCAAGCATAATTTGCCAACAAGGATCGAACAGATGCTGATAGGAAGTGGGGGGTCATCAATTGAAGAGGTGGCCAAAATGTTGAACGCCATAGATATGAGCGAAAATGAACAGGGAAGAAAATAGATGTACATACAGATATAAGAGAGAGGTTAGGATCAGGATGTGTTTTTTTTTGTTGTTGTTGTTGTTTTGGTTTGTTTGATTAGCCATCAAAATGAGTATACCTCATTTTGAAGTCTTTCAAATGGGGAGGCTGTTTGACAAGAACTGGGTTCAAACCCTGTTACAAGGAAGAGAATAAATCAGGCTATGTAAGTATGTGTGTGTGTTTTGTTTCATGAGTTGTGTATTTGGAAAGGGCCACGTAGCTACACACATATAATTACGTAAATAATAATAATAAGAGCGGTGATGGGTTACTAATATTAATGTATATATTTTACTTTCTCTCACTTATTCTTATTTTGTGGCATATGTGTATATTGATAAATATTGTGTTGAAGGGGGTAAGAAAAATGAATAAAATCAAAAGATTTTCAAATATTTTAAAATATGAAGAAAAAAAGAAAGGAATGTTGTTTACCTTCCATGAATCAATTAGTCGAACGGACTGTATTGTTATTGCAATGGATATAGTTAATAGTTGGATGTTTCATTTAAATTAATAAGATTAATATATTATCAAGGTTCGAAACTTTGTGGAAATGATTTTTGTGCTAGCTAAAAGAAAAGAACAAGCGGAATGTCCATTAAAAAATTAAATTCTTGAGGATCCTATTGTCTAATTATCGAGGCAAACAACAAAGCGTGATTAGAGGGAATTTCTGAAAATAGCAAAAATTAAGACCAAGTTGCTAAGTGGTTTTTCTTTTGTTTGTGTATTAAGTAAAAAGATTTTTGGCTAGAGATTAAAAAAAAAGATAAAACATTGTTGAGTGGGAGCACATTTTTATTTTTAGCAGTTGGCTATTGATTATTGCAGAGAGAAGGCAGAAGGCAATACGTGGCAAAAAGAAGAGATTTATAAAAATAATTTTGACTAGAAATATATAAAGGAAACTCCATGAAATGCATGAGGTAAAGTTCTCATTGTGCTGGGGGTCTATATTAGAGGCCAGCTCCTTCTGTACCTTTGAGGCCACATAAGATATTAAGAGACAGATTGCCCTAAATATAATATATAAAAAAGAGAGAAAACACGACAAATGAATCCTGCACCTGACGTCCGCCATTCCATAGATCTATCATGGAATGATGAACTTCTTAATTAGGACACTGTATTAAAAGACCAAATGGAGTCGCGATTTTATCCACGTTCACCCAAGGAATTAGAATAGAAGTAAAAGAATTAATGATCACAAAGAGTGCACTCAGAGATATTTAATTTAATTATGAAGACTCGTCAAACAGCGGTAAATATATTTGCTATTATTTCCAATCTTTAAATACACAAAAATCAAATAGTGTAATAACTTTATACGTATTTTGCTTCATAGATTTTATTCTTTAACTATAACATCCTGTAAACAGAATATTATGTCATATACATGTGTGTGTCACTTTATAATTTCTTCAAATAAACATAAATAGATTTTAAATTTAACAAAACAAACTTTATATTTTATTTTTGTTTAACCATTAAGCATCACATGATCACATTTCCTATACTAGCACTTTAATTGTTGATAAACAGAGCAAAACTCTCCATACAGTATTGCCACCTGTGCTAATCAATGGATGCCAGAAGGCTTGTGCATAAAATCCCTATCTAATGCCTACTCATCCAATATCCCCAGACTAGTTTCTGGCTTGTGGCCTTCGTCAGTGAGGAGCTTTGGATCTGAGAGCACTGCATCTAGATCTTAGAGGGTTGCATTAGATCCTAAGATCTAGATGCAGTGCTCTCAGATCCAAAGCTCCTCAGTGACGAAGGCCACAAGCCAGAAACTAGTCTGGGGATATTGGATGAGTAGGCATTAGATAGGGATTTTATGCACAAGCCTTCTGGCATCCATTGATTACTCTGTTTAGCACAGGTGGCAATAATGTATGGAGAGTTTTGCTTTGCTTATTTTTGTTTGTTTATTTGTCTCTTTTATATTTTATTATACATTTTTGGGTTTGGAATATGTATTGTAAGTTTTGAAATAGATTCCATTCTTACTTTCCTAAGAGTGCATGTTGATATATGTTTATGTATTAGATTAAGGTAAAAGAAAGGGAAAGAGATTTTAATTCACCTGCCATTCTTCTCCGGCGGATTACGCCACCACCCCTGCACATAAGCTAGTATAAACTGGGCAAAAGCTTAAAATTTATTGAGTTAATTTACTGTTGGCATATTCTGCAATTCTTGTTAAATAGCAAGATTTGCCCTTGGGCCGTAGCTCATAAACGTGGACATTCATGCAATGAGAGAGTTATTTAAGTTTGTGAGGGACCGAATTATTAGTTTGCGTATATCCATGTTTGTATTTATCAGCCAAATCCTGTTACCTCACCCTTTGAATGACTGAATATTAGGAAAACTTCACAATAAGGGAAGGATGACTCAGAACATGGAAAAACTTCATATGGGAGGGGATGGTCAGAGCTATAAATATTATGAATGCATAGAAATGCCAATTCACCCTCTGGAAAGAAATGCACAATCAGAAGAAATCAAATCTCAATAACTAACTGATAATATATATAATGTAAACGAAATAAATAATAAATGTAAAGTCTAGTAAATGAGGAGAAACGCATTTTAGTTACACTACTGAACAGGTATTAGCTCATGAGTTCATGGTAGACCATGTTTGGAACAATATACAATACTTCAGAAATGAGTGTAAATACACAAAGCCATGAGATATACCTAGAAAGTTAACACAGACTCCTCTTACTTCTTAATGTTCTGGAATACAGGCCACTTCAAATCTAAATGCAGATTTTAAAACAAAAAATGTTTTAATTGTGGATTGGAAAGTCAGTTATCAAAGTTAAGCAAGTGATGAATGACAAACCAGGATTTGCAATGAGAGAATAAATCAAGTGGAAGAATATCTAAAAAAATTTGTAATGGGAAACAGGGTAAAAAATAGTTATGATATACTTAACTTGAATGTGAAAGTTCACTGCCAAAATGTACAAATGGAAATCAATGGGATTGGCATATCATTAATAGTGTTGATAGATTGGACAGGAATTTAGATAAGCAAAAAGTTAATGTCGAATTAAAAATGTCTATGGTGGTAATGCCAGACCCAAATGGAAATTGAATAAAGATTAGAGAAACAGTGTAGTATTTGTAGCAGTAAATAGCCATAGTAAACAATTACTGATATTTGCACCTGAATGGAATATTAACCCAGTATTAGGAAGAAGTTGGTTTAAGTCTCTGAGAATAAAAATTAATATTGTGAAAACAATTAAATTAAAAGCTCAAATTAGAAAAAAAAATTCTCTAGTTCTTTAATTCTAACTCAGAGAAGTTTAAGACAAAACCAATTAATATTAAGTTGATGGATAATATACAACAAATTGTATACAAACCAAAGAAGGTTGTCTTTGAGCATAAGCTAAAAGTTGAAAAGGCTTTAAATGAATTAAAAAGTAATGGTGTAATTATGCCTTATAACAAATCCATCTGGACTATGCCAATAGTAGCAGTACTAAAACTGAATGGAAGTGTAAAGATATGCAGTGACTATTGAATTACAGCTAACAAGAACATTGGCAAGGGAGCATACCCCCCACATCCAGAAAAAGGAAGTACTAGCATCTTTACAAAAGGTTAAATGATTTACAAAGCTCAATTTGAAAGCAGCATTTCATCAAATTTTGGTGAGCAAAAGAACAGTAGAATTATTAGCTATGAACATGCATATGGGATTATTTAAGTTCAATAGACTGCTATACTGGATAATCATAGCACCAAATATTTTTCAGGCAAAAATAAAAAATTTAATAAGAGATGAAAAAGGCATTACCTGATATTAATGATATATTAGTAGTCACTGACAGTGAAATAGAATTAAAAGAAAGTATATATAGTCTGTGGAAAACTACATAAATTCAGGGCAAGATTAAATGCTCAGAAATGTATTTGGTTTATGAAGGAGATATAATGCTATGACATATTATTAATGAAAATGGAAAATATCCAAATCCAGAAAAAGTAATAGCAGTGAAAAATGCTCCAAAGTCAAAAAAGCACTAAGCAATTGCAGGCATTTCTAGGATTTGTAAGTACAGCAAATTTACTAACTAAACGATTTAAATCCTAGCCTGAAGCTACAGAAGCTTGGCAGTAATATCATTTAGACCATGCAGAACTTTTCATGGACAATATTCTTTGTTACCGTAGATCTATATTCAAAATGGGTTCAATATCATATAGTAAAAGACACAAATACAGAAAGTGTAATAACAAACTCTTTGCAACACATGGTTATCCAGACTATAATAATGGATAATGGAAGTGGATTTAGCTCAGAAAAGTTTGAAAGCAGCCTTAATTTAAAGAAGATATAGTATATATTGACACCAGTTTATCACTAGCAATCTAATGGAATAGTGAAGAACAGCTGAGAATTCCAATAAACAAATAGAAATATGCAAACATATGGAAAGCAATTACAAATGCCATGTTTTACCAACATTTTATACCTAATGTAGTGACAAAGACTCCCATGGAATTGTTATTAAAATAACATAGACAGAAAAATGGCTATTTGAAAATGTTAAATTTACCGTAAATCAAATGTATATATTAAAGATATAGTGTAACGGTATATGCCATTACATTAATTTAAAATTAGAATAAAAAATTTTTTTAAGTTCATAAATAAAAAACTAAAAGCTAAAATTAAAGAATTGTTCAATGTATGTATATATATATTCGCACAGATGCAAAACTTTAAAAATTATTTTCTTTTTAAAAAAAAAAATATTTGAATGTACTTTTTTATAAAAAAAGTACAAGATCTAAAGATAAAATATTTTTGTAAATGGAAATGATGTGTTTATTAATTATAGAAAAGCAAACTAACCTTTGGGGCTCTTATATAAAAAAGAAAAAAGTCAGATGAAAGATAATAGATAAGAGAACAAAAATAAATTAGAATGTCCAATAGAAGCAGTAACCAATTGCTTGGACCGTAATGGAAATTATTGGAACAGGAAATGATGTTCAATGAATCCGGAGGAGTACTATAAAAGAAAAAAATATTCAAATTAAAACAGTACCAGCTTGATTTTGTGAGAAGGGCGATAAGACGCACTTGTCGCTCTCTCTCACTTATTTAAAAATGAAATGACTGTAATACCAGGATTGAACCAGCTAAGGCCACCTTCATATGAACCGGTCTTCAAATAGAAACATCATGGGAATTACCACCAGGAACCGGGATTCTTCTGTTGTAAGACATGAACTGTAAAATTTAAAAGTAATTAAGAACTTTCGTTAAGATTTGACAAGTTTTTAATATTCAGCTAACCTAAATTTTAAAATGAACTTTTATCTAACTTTAAGTTTTCAAATTAATCATTAATGTTTAATTTTATACATTTGAGTTTGCTAAAAATCATTTCCATTTTTTTTTATTAATATTTATTGTATAAATCATTTAAATGCATTAAATTTAAGTTGGATACAGATGCTTGCATAGATTCGTTAACGTTTAATTATGTTTTTGTTTTCATATTTGATTAAAATATATAGACATTTGTTTTCATATTTGATTAAAATATATAGACATTCGGTAAATAATGATACCTTACAGTGAGTATCTAAAATGTATTTATTCGGATGTCTTTTGAGTTATTGATGTCAATGCGGCATCTTATGATGAATGCCAAAGGGTTTCTTGTAAATTTCCTTCTGCAATTCCATCAATGACTTTATATTTTGATCGTTTATGTTTATTTTGAAATGTTTTTAACCATGTAATCTATGTAGCCGATCTGTACTTAACATTAAAAAACAAACTATTATAAAATTAATCTGTGCGAAATTATATAAATGTTAAATTTAAGTCGGGCATGAATGGCTATATAGATTTGTAAAGTTATATTAATTAATTAAGGGAGAGTAAATCTTAGGTTATTTGTTTCGTAGTTAAATTGGGTCAATGGATTGGATATATTGGTGTAATTAGTAAATGTAGTATGAGATTCGCTACGTGCAGGATCACATTATACTCTGCACACCCCCTTTTTGCCTATAAAAGGGGATAGTAAGATGGAAAATGCAGTCCCTTACTATGGAGTTTTTTTTATTGTTCTTCTTGCCAAACAGATGTAGCATTCCTGTCTGGATGAGAATCAATGTCTTCTTAACTATGCTGTCCAGATGTACATTCCTGACAGTATGATATTTTGTGCTGTCATATTCATACTGCTTTGAATACATCGATATATCAGATGAATTGATGTTGGTTTGGCTGCAAACTTTTGGCCTAAGGTTGAATCAGTGATAGATATATTTTCTTTTCAAATGCAATCTATGTAGTTTATTCATACTCGACATTCTTAAAAATATTAAACAAATCTGTGCGGATTGTTCAAACTAAAAAAATTTCAATTTAAAAAAATGTAATAACCAACCTAAACTAATAAATGTTTATACCTCAAATTCTAAATGATTATATATGTGTGTAAATAAATGTTTTGTGTGTTAATTACTGGCAGTGGCTTTTATTTTTTTATATTTAAGATACAAATTAAACAAAGTTATATATTATTATCTCTGCATCTCCACTGAGCTACTGACTGGGGCTAACGGTCTAAATAATAAATAAAAGTTGGATCTTTAACAGTGCGTATCTGCCTACTCTATAAATTTTCTAGTTCAAGTAGTGTAGTTGTGCTCTGTAGTGCAGATACGGCGAGACTGGTAACTTCCACTTCTTTTCTGACCATTATAATAGTGAAGAAAAAAATGGTTACTAGGAATAATTATAAAAATAGTATCTACACAATTACATGAAATAAAGTCAGAAAACAGAAGAATTTTGAGATATCAAAGAAGATATAGTCCTGCTTCTGAACTCAGAGAAAAGAAATGATTGATGTTTCTGATGGAATGGAATTAAAAAGACCAGTTAGCTCTCCAGTTGAAGAACTTATAGAATTAAAAAATGAAAGAGAAAATTATACACCCAGAGGAAGAAGATAGAATCTCAACAAGGTCTACCATAGTAGAGAAGAGATAAAAAAAGCTACAAGACTATGTTGTAATAAAACAAATTTTATTGTATATAAAGCAAAACAATAAGATTGATATGAATAAAATTCAGCATATTTCTGAAGTAAAGGGAGGGTTGCTATATCTGTATTTGTATATTTTATTAAAGCATAAATATATTTGTATATACAAATTTAGAAATATTGATATTGCTAGAATTCTCCAGAAAAAAAAGTAACTAATTGATATACAAAAAAAAAAAAAAAATTCAGTAACTGCAAAAAGCAACAGGCTAATTTGCATTTTAATAAAACACTTACTTTATGCAAATTGGCAAAGCTGCAAAAGAAAAGGAGTAAATAACAGTGCAAAAATATGCAGTGCAAAAGAAGTTTAGCAAATGATAAATTAAGTACCAAGTTTAAATTATTTTTTATAGTGAGTTTTGGTATTCTAGAAATTGGTAAAGAAGAACTGTAGTCAAGAATCTAATTTGACTAACTCAGGAATATGTATGAACAAAAATGAGCTTACAAAAGTTACAGAATAAGAGACATTTGTATATATTAAATCTCTACAGAGATATGAAGTATAAAGTGACTTAAGTGATCCTATTCTCAACTAGAAAATAGCCAGTTAAATTACTAATCTTTTACTAATACTATTATCATTTTTCAGAGTAAAATAAACTCTTCAATTTATTATTAAACTTTGTTGTTGTTTCCTTTATTTAACTTCAAAAATTATCCAGCTGCCAATTGATTGGTTGACCCTGGATATATTAATAACTATAATTTAAATAATTATCAACACAGCAATTAGTTTTGCATTTTAAAATGAAGGAATGTATATGTTCAAGAAATAGGAACAGATTGCCTATCATTGTAAATGTGAAACAGAAAAAAATTCATTAAAGAAATTCATAAACAATCTAATTTGTGTGCGTGTGAAGATAATTTTTTTTATTTAATTGCTCAAAAAATATGATAAAACATATTTCTATTTTTTTCTTTCGGCTGAGATCACAAATATAGGTATCTGCGTGAGAAAATTATTTTTGTTTAATTCATTAAGCAATTTTCTTTACTTAATATTAAAAATTTATAAAACCTATTATTTTTAATTTGTTTAAACTATAGCTTAGAAAATTGTATATATTTTTTATTATTATTAGCATTTATAATTCCTTATTGGATATTTTATATTTGTATATACATATATATTGTAACCAGTTGAGTTACATCACACACACTAATATATATCTAAAATAAAGGAAAAGTAGAAATAAACACAGAATAAAATTTTGTAGATATTTTTTTATATTTCATAAAGTAAAATTTCATTGTGAAATAAGTATTTTTAAAAGGTCTGATAAATATTATTTGTAATTCTGATTTTGAAGTTTAAATGTAGACATGTTTTTTTTTTTTATAATTTTAAAAAAAATGTCTATTTTTGAAATCTTTAATTAATTTGTAAATTTTTATTGTCTAAGTGAAAACATGTATATAGATTTCACGGGATTAGAGAGATAAAAATAAAATTCTGTTTTCCATCAAAGTGTTGTTAACACCTCAGCTGATTTTATAAAAGAGCTGATAACAAATTATCTCCAGTCTGGATAGTGATTTTGAAAAGAACAGTTTTTTGCTTGTAGTTTGTAAGAGTTGACCAGAGGAGTCTGGTTGTAGTATTTTAAGCAGTGGCCAACTGGGCCGCTGCATAGTTTGGATAATGATTTTGAAGAGAGCAGTATGTTGTTGGCTGTAGCAGAGAGTTTGCAGAAAAGCCGAAGGCAGGAGCTGCTACTATTTTCCTTCACAGGAGTTTTGGTTTTGAAGCTGGGTCACTTCTGAATCAATAGCCAAAAAAAGAGGATAAAATAGCTAGCAGAGTTATATAAAGCTCCTATGAAGATCTAAGGGAGTACAGTCCAGTAGCTGCGTTATAGTTTACTGCAGAGATTTGATTTATGAAGCCAGGGTCATTTCAAATGGATCAACTAGCTGCATAAATATGTTCTAGAAGACAGCCTGACAATTGCTTGGACTACAAAAGAAATCTCATGATATGCCAACAAATTACCGGAATTATATACTTTTACCTGATGATGACAATCACTAAAACCAAACTCATCAAGAAAAATCGTCCAGCTTGCTGAAGAATTAATTACACTATGCTGCGTCAGATAAAGGCAAAGAAACACGGATAAACGTATATACAGCTGGTGGTGAGTAGCATTATATATGATAAGGAAGTTTTAAACAATTTCCTTAGTAAAATGACATTTTTATAACTGATAGAAATATATAAAATGATATTAGTTTAAAATCGTTTATGATAATAAAAAAAAATGTTTAAAGTTATATTTATAATTTAGAGAAAAAAAAACTCCAAAGAAAGTTATAATTAATAATCAAGAAAAAGATTTCCAAAAAATACTTTAGACTAAAAAAAGAGAAAGACATTTTAAATCAATCAACAATCATCTGTCAAAAATTTAATAGTACTTGTTTCAAGGAAAAATGACTTCAGCAAAGAGAATTAAATTGCGAGAATAATCTTTAATAATTTTATTGTGATAAATACAAATGGTATGTATATAAATTAATGTTTCGCACGTCTGTGCAAATTATATATACGTGTTTCAGTAAACCTAGTAAGTAAAATGTATTTCATTTAACTGAAACTTCAATCATTTATTTTATTGTATATAATTTAAGATTTTGATAATTATTTTGTAACAAGTCAAATAGGTTATTTCACGCACACACATGTATAAGTGCGTATGTTGTCATTTATAACACATATGTAAATTTTAATCATTTTTTTTTGTTGTTGTTATTGAATATCAATTGAAATAGATTGATTGTATGTTATAAATCGCGCGTCTGTACGCATATATGTAAACTATAGTAATAATATGAATTGTAATTACTTAAATCAATGTAATAATTTGAATTTTTTTATAGTAATTTTGTCAGTCACAAATATGATATTTTTTTTATATTGTATTATAATCAATATCAGAAAATTCACGTCCTTTCAAATACTCGAAGCTGTTTAAATATTTTCTCCCCGTAGAGGTTAATAATGGTGATATATATATATATGTAATAAATTAAGTTTGAAGTCTGTATTCTTTCCAAAATATATGTAATATTCATATCAATATGTATCAAAATACAGTAAAATTTACATAAATTATAGTTATTTTTAGAAGTACTTTCGATTATACATCTTGTAGTCTTTATTAACAACATAACATTGAGTAATCAAAAAAAGACTTCCTTTCACAATATCATGCATAGTTCAATTTAGATTTAGTTCTCCCACAATTCTGTTATTTTAACATATGATGATTGCCGATTCATTAACATTTGACAATTTCTTGAAATAACATAGTCTCTTTTGTTTTACATTTATTGTGGTAATGTTCAATTTTCATAATTTTTATATTTTTATAATCAAATTTAAATCCATTTTGACAAGATTAATTATGAACAAATATAACAGATGATGAAAGTTTATTTGCATCTTTTCCTGATTGTTTCTCTTTTTGAATTCTATTATATAAAAGCATATACATTTAGATTCATCAAATGTTAAAATAACAGAATTGTGGGAGAACTAAATCTAAATTGAACTATGGGTATTGTGAAAGAAAATTTCGTTTTGATTATTCAATGTTATATAGTTGATAAAGACTACAAGATATATAGTCCAAAGTATTTCTAAAAATAACTATAAGTTATGCAAATTTTACTGTATTTTGATATATATTGATTTGAATATATATATATATAATGTGTAATAATGCTCAAGACTTAATATATTGGCTTGTAAATAATCATTTAAAAAACAGTTAACACTTAGACAATCCCAATATCAATAAGGATCAATAATTTCAAACTGTTATCAAGGCAACCTCCTTTTAACAATAAAGGTGGAATCCTACCTTTATTAATGGTCTAATATACTTATATAGACACTAAAGTTTGCAACTTGACCACAGATATTGAAATTATTAATACAAAGAAATTTCAATAAACCTCTTTAAACGGGTAAATATAACCTATTCTGAATATAGACTAATAAATAGTTAATTATAACATTGCTATCTGCAATTATAAATTTGAAATTGAACCCAAAGTATTACTTAAATAATAGGTATAATAATGCTCAATGCTAAATGGGTTTGCAAGTAATCATTAAAAACGAGTCAACACTTAAACAGTCACAATATCAATAACAATCAACAATTTCAAACTGTTAACAAGGCAACTGGTTTTTAATGATTACTTATAAACCCGTTTAGGCTTGAACATTATTACACATATTATTTAATAATCAAAACAGCAAGTCATATATAATGTGACATTACTTTTATAAGCTTGTATTTACAAAAATGTAATACAGAGAACGTATCAATAGCTCAAACAAACTCTTAATTGATAAGTGTGGTATGAAGTAATACTTTGGGGCAATTTGAAATTTATAATTTCAGTTTGTAATATTATAATTGACTATTTATTAGTCTACATTCAGAATAGGCTACATTTATTTGATTAAAGGGGTTCATTTAAATTTCTTTGTATCAATAATTTCAATCTCTGTGGTCAAGTTGCAAAGTTTAGTGTCTATTTAAGTATATTTGGCCATTGGTCAGCAACTGGTAATCCACAGATCATTGGTGGACTGTGATGTAATTTTAATAGTCCACAAAGAAATTTAGATATTATTTAAATTCGTTAAGTTCATTTAATAAAATTTTAAAATAAAAAATAATTTTTGTTTAAGCTGTATTATTATATGTGAAATAGAACAAGAACATTATATTGCAAATTGATTTGTTACAAAATACTACTGTGACGTGCAAAACATCTACCTCAAAAGCATTTAATTAACCCCTACTCAGTCAATGGCATAGAAAAAGTAACAAAATAATATCAAATTCTGTACAATTGATTAGGCATCAATGTTGACTATGGCGCATGCTTCTATTAAAATTATTAATATACAAATAGATATATATGTATATCATACTCAATGCTCATATTAATTCGAATCTTTAAAAATTATGTAAGTAGTTCGCAATATCTAAAAGGTTGCTGACTGCTTTATTAGTTCATTAATAAAGGTGGATTTCCATCATTATTGTTAAAAGGAGGTTGCCTTGCCAACAGTTTGAAATTGTTGATTGTTCTTGATATTGGGATTGTCTTTGTTTTTTTAATAATGTATATATATCACAACATAAATATATGACATATATGTGATAAAATCCAAGATAATTGATGTAAAATAAAAAAGATTATATAGATGAGTATAAAAAAAATTAAAATATTTAAAACAAAAAGCTTTGAATACAAAAAATGAAAAAAGTCTGTCAGCAATTTCAAGTTAGTGTAATATAAATAAAAAGATTGGATAGTGAGATTTGATAAAAACAACACAATCAAAATCAATAAGCTAATCAAATAATCCCAGAAAAGATAAAGTAAAAGAATTATAGAAAATCTCTGAGTAACAAATTATGAAATTTCAGGAGAAAATGGCAAAAAAGAACTGAAGAAAATGAATGAATTTTTAAATAAATTGGCATTTGCTTTCTTAGATACATAAAACAAATACACTTTAAGAGACACATAATATTAAAAGATAAGCTACAAATTGCATCACTAAAGATTACTAGGATATTTCATCAATGGTAAGCACAATTTGTGATATAGATGAAGCTGAAAATAATATAAAAGAGTTCAAAATTAATGTGGGCATTGTAAACAATAAAACAAGTTGAAAATTTGTGATATCTATGGAAAAAGTGATACAGATGTTCAAAAATACTTTACAACTTAAGGAATATGAGGGTAAGAAAGAGAAAAGAAAAGACATTTTGGAAAATAAAATAAATAGACTCCACAAAAATATATTAGAACTAGAAAGAATTAAGAATATTTCTTTAACAAAATTCAACAAATTTCAAAGGCTAATTATAACCAAAGGAGAAAATATAGATGAGAAATCAAGACAGATTTCACTTTACTATAAAAAGTATAAAAATAAATAAAAAATACAATAATAACAAACTGATACTTATTCCAACTAGGGAAGAAAAAGATAACAGCTTTTTGAATAATTTCTAGATCATAAAAAATAGAATGTAAATGAAGTGACAAGTAACACTCATCAAAATCATATTATACTAGCCATATATAGTTTGTTAATATTTCATATTTATATAAGTGTAGAATCATTAACTGGTGCATAGACAATGCAATCATGTTAGAAAAACAAACAGACATTAAGGATTCATATAATGCTCAAAGCTTTAAACTCATAGTCACAGAAAGTTAAATAATTAAAAAATAGCAAACAACTACAAATCATCTATGATAAGTAGAACTCTGTAGTCATTGTTATTTTTTGTTGTTCACATTGTTGAGAAAAAGAATATGAAATAATTAGTTCATAGCATTAGTATAGGAATGCAATTTTTGTTCATAAATTTAAAAGAAAAAATAATCAGAATCAGAAGCGAGACAAAGAGAGAATCAAAGTGTAATCCCACAATAATTTATAATTAACTGTAATAATTATAGCTAATCAAATCATGATTACAATAGAATCAAAATTTACATTAAAACAATATGTGTTATCTATACTTGAAAGATATATAAAAATATGTGTGCAAAATTATATTTAGGAAATAAATAGAGATAAAAAAAAATTTATATTAAATGTTTTTATTTACTGTGCTCTAAAAGGCAAAAAAAAAAATCTTATTTTTTCAACCACTATTCGGTTTTTTAGATTTAACTTGAAATAAAAGCATGAGAGAGAAGGGTCCAAAAATTAATTAAGTCAATCACTTGTTATGAAAAATAGTGATTCACTTAATTAATTTCTGGACCTCCATGTTTTTATTTCAAATTAAATCTAAAAACTACAATTGTGATTGAAAAAACAATTATTTTTCACTTTTTAGTGCTTTGTAAATAAAAGCATTGAATATAAAAAATTTATCTCTATGTATTTTTAATTTTTTAGTATTGACACAGTGAATAAAAATATAAAACTATAATTATAGTTGATATATATGTATATATTGAAACAGATGCAATGTTTCACGAATATATTTTAAGATTTATTTTCCCCTTCCACCTAAAATGATTGATTAAAGTAAAACAGACATACTTTTCAATAATCTTATTAAAAAAAAAGCAAAATGTTTAAATTTAAGAGAAAAAAAGAAAATCATTATTTTAAATAATGATTAAAAGTGGAAAAAAAAGATAAATCTTCATCATTGATTTTTATAATTTTTAAATCACGAAATAAACACATCTTTAAGCATTTAAAACTGGTATTTAATAAATTATTATATTTTTAATTTTTGAGCCGATGTTGTTGCATACAAAGTGAGTGTAATAATCACTTGGGGCAAAGTTTATCAAACACGGAAAACAAGGCATATCTGCCCAATTCCTCATCTGTTCCTGCTAAAACTAAACTATCCAATCATCAAGAAGAGAAAAACACACAGGCTTAAATGAAAGCGTTTTGACAAATCAAATACAGTGGAATCATGCTAGATTGATCCAGAGAATTGATCAGGGTATAAATAGTGGAGCTTGAAGTTAAAAAGGAGATCTATCTATGCATTGTTTAGCTGTTTAGTTGCCAAGTGGTTTTAGTGGTCACCTTTGGAATAATATTTATGGCCACACAGCTCATCCCAGCTGAGGAATCTAGTTTTACTAAGTGTGAACCCTACAGTTGGTGGATGTTGAAAAGAAAAGTATTAATATGGGAAGCATAAGGATGATAGGCTAGTCAGTAATAGCTTTCCCTCTCTATCTGCAGCCATAAATCTTCAAGCCATGCCTGGGTGAATATGTGTGGAAATTAAATAATGCCATTCAGCTTAAATAAACCAACCCCTTTTTGAAATGCAATAGTGACCTGTAGTGGATGAACACACCAGATGAAAATGAAGGTAACAATTTTATGAAATATTAAATACTTATAATTTATATGCAAAATGTGTCTTTAATGGAATAAATCATAAATGATCATATTGTTATATACAAAATACGTCTTTGTGGGAGGAAATCATAAATACTTATATTTTTATATACAAAACATGACTATATTGAAATAAATCATAAACATATTTTTATATGCAAATACTTATATATTTTATATACCAAATATGTCTGTAATGAAATAAAGCACAAATACTTATATCTTATCTGCAAAATATGTCTTTAATGGAATAAATCATAAATGATTATATTTTTATATACGAAATATGTCTTTGTGGGAATAAATCATGAATACTTATATTGTCAGACACAAACTGCATCTGCATTGAAATAAATTCCAAATATTTATATGTATATGTTATAATCAAAATATCTTTAATGAAATAAATCATAAATGATTATCTTTTTATATGCAAAATATGTCTATATTGGAATAAATCATAAATATTTATATGTTTATAATCAAAATACATCTTTCTTGAAATAAATCATAAAGGATTATATTTTATATGCAAAATATGTCCATATTGAAATAAATCATAAATACTTATAATCAAAATGCATCTTTTTTGAAATAAATCGTAGATACTTATATTTTATATACAAACTATGTCTGTGTTGAAATAAATCCTAAATACTTATATGTTTATAATCAAAATACAACTTTATTGGAGTAAATCGTGAATACTTATATTCTAGCTCCAAACTAAGTCTGTGTTGAAATAAATCATAACTACTTATATGTTTATAATCAAAATACATCATTACTGCAATAAATCATGAATACTTATATTTTTATGTACAAAATATGCCTTTAATGGAATAAATCATAAATGATTATATTTAATATACGAAATACAGCTTTGTTGGAATAAATCATGAATACATATTTTAGACACACACTATTGAAGCAATGGATCTGAACTCCGATCCATGCTTCACAGCCTTCTATAAACTTAGTTAGTATTATAGACCTGAATTAAGTTTATAGTCCAATATCAGCAGGGTTTTGCATTCAAGCTAAAATTAATTACGTTTATATAATTTGTATTGCATTTAAATATTTTGTTAAATAAATTCTATACTAAGATTAGATTTCTGTTAATAAAAAT
Organism: Epiperipatus broadwayi; assembly: GCA_028023455.1. Taxonomy (NCBI): domain Eukaryota; kingdom Metazoa; phylum Onychophora; class Udeonychophora; order Euonychophora; family Peripatidae; genus Epiperipatus; species Epiperipatus broadwayi. The sequence continues at coordinate 400,506 of JAQFVV010006263.1, forward strand.
TACTTGTAAAACCTATTAGTCAAACGTATATATATGTCAAGCGTATATATATGAGTTAATGCAAAATTCTGCTGAAATAAAATGCTTATTTTAAAAATGCTTATTTTACTATAAAAAAAATAAGAATATATTTTTTGTTAAAATCTTGTTAAAATATGGCGTATGATTTCATTTTGAGATAAGCCCACCAACATTTTCTAAAGGAATGTATGTTTTAATTAGTGAGCCCATTCAAGTCAAATTAAAGATGGCCTTCTCTTTCTTTCTTTTTTAATTAATAAAATTCAAACTTTAAAGAAAGAAATTTAGAATAAAAAAGTAAAAGTTATTTTTAGAAAATGTTACCTTGAAACAAAGGAGCCTGTGGGTGGATTTATCAAGATCTAAGATCATACAAACAATAGAAGGTAGCTTACAAAAAAGTGATAAATAGGAGAGAGAACAAAAGACTTGGTTATTCAGAGTTTTCTTGCTGGCATTCAGATTTCTCTTTGGAGAACTCTTTCAGATTTTGCTTGTGGAGTTTTATTCCAAAAAGTTAGACAACTGTCGTCTTCAAAATCATGGAGAAGTTTGAACATGCTCAAGCTAAAAGTCATATGAATTTGATGGATTCTACTATGCTTGGCTAGGCAAATAAATAGCTTTGCCTATCGCCGAGGTTCCTAAATACCATCAAAATGCCTTAGTATCCACTCAATAGTAATCTGAACTCTGTGCCGTGTCTGTAGGATTTTTCGTAAAAGCATGCTATTTATTTCCACTTTCCTTGTCCGGACAAATACCTATCACGGTCGGATCAAGCCACGAACACCGTAGGAAACATGACCAAGGAACCAGGATGGTAATCATATCTCTCCTCCATTGAACTATTTACTTTCTACCCTTTTGTTCATACCTTTCTTAATTGAATTATATTTTGAATTGTTTTATTTAATGATATTTGTAATGTAACCATTTTTATTAGACTAGTCTTAAATATATATATGTGTGATCATCTATCTAAATATTTAACCCTTTTTTCCTTCGCTATTCTTCATTACTAACATGTATAAATATTTTGTATTCCATTGCGGTTAAGTTTAAAAGTTAATTTTTTTCATTTAAAATCTCTTTCCAATTTTATTTATGTTTCTAAATTCCATACGAGTAAGTTTCCTTTGTTTGCCAACTTGATCTCCTCGATAACGCCTCTTTTGTCTGCCAGTAGCTTATTACGTATATCTGATTTAGCTATATACGTTTTAAATAATTTTAAACTGTCTGTTGTTCACGCACAGCAATAGAAAATGCTTTGCGAAAGATTTTTTTATTGTACTTTATCGAGGAGATTCGAGTTGACAATTTTATTAAAATTGGGAAGAAAAGACTTAGACCGCAAAAATATTATATTGTTTAATCTGTTTTCATTGTCTAATTAATTTCCATGAATTTAGGGGAATAGCGGAGGCCATTAAATCATTATTATTTTAAAGTCATTAATTAAATATCTTATTTAACTAACAAGCTTGAGTTTGCTAATTTTATTCTAATGCTTTATGTTTACTTTTCCAATGATCCAGGCACGCAAAACACATTTTTCATAGTACTTTTACACACATTTAACTATTTAGCTCCTTAGGTGTTCCTGTCCATGTTTCTCTCCGCTGATGCTAAGCTTTGGGTCGGTGAAAAAATAATTTATGCGTGTCTCAGATAATGTAGTCGGTTCATAGTTAGCCTTGAGAATAGGCGAACAGGGCAGAGGTCATAGTATTCTTGATTTAATATCTCGCGTATGGGCGGCCTCGAGGTACTTTCGCCTAGTATTCGAACTGGGTTAAACCAACATACATCATCTGACTGTCACAGTTAAATTTTTTTTTCCGCATTCTGTTGACCAACGTGGGCCGAATTTCATTTTTTTTGAAAGAATAGGAATAGGGTATTTGAAAATATAGGTAGACGTATAAGATTTTTTTTTCCACATTCTGACGCACAACGTGGGCCGAATTTCATTTTTTTGGAAATATAGGTATATATAGATGTAAAAAAAGTTTTCTCTGAGTTTGTCGCAGTGGGATGTATGTCATTTTTTAAATAAAAAATTAGTACCCTGAGAAGTGTGTTTTTAGTTTAATATATTTATATAAAAATATATGTATAATTTTTCCGAGTTTTGTTTCCTAATGTGAGCCAAATTTCATTTTTTTAAATTAATTAACAAGTTAAATGTGTCACAAGGTAAACATTTTTTTTTCCGAGTTTAGTATATATGAAATGAATATTTTACATTTAGAAAAGTTAACACTCCATTAGTTGTTTTTTTTTTTGTGATTATAAAATGAGATTTTAGAGTTATAGCAAATTTTTTTTTCCCCCTAATGAGTAGTTTTGTCATGGCCTGTCGCCATATTGTTCTTTGTCGTCTAAAGTATATAGCTTTAATGTGGCGGAAGTGTCAAATACAAACCCACCCGTCCTCCCTTAAAATAGTTTTCGTACTTTATGTTATTTTAGTATTGCTTAAACATGAGAAGTTTTGATGTAATAATGTTTTTCGAAATATAACATATATACGGTAGTGTTAATATTTTAGTAAAAAAAATACAAATAGCTAATAAAATGTTTTTTTTTCCATTTGTATAAATTTTTATAAAGATCTAATAAATAACATTTTTTCCGTAAATAGAAATTTTTTCTGAGATCTAAGTTTTGATAAGTTCGAATGAACACGTGTCAACGTACGGTGTTAGCAAATATTTTTTTCACTTTCTCTGCGTCGTCGTTTCTTTATATGAATAATTTTAATCATGCAAAATTTTTTTTTTCACGTTTAAATATTTTGCAGTTACATTTCCTAGCAAATAATATATAAATATAAGTTGTGTTTCAATAATAGCAAACTTAATTTTCAACTTTATAAAAAAGTAAATGTGTATGTTCGTTTTAATAAATATATATATTAAAGTATTTTCTGTATAACATATATGTCAGCCACCCTTTAGTTAAGATTTTTTTTCTCAGTTTGGATTATGCTATTGAATCATTTATTGAGTAACCGTTAGGTGAAGATCCCTTTGAGTAACCGTTAGGTGAAGCCCTTGTTTTTTAGTGATCGTTTTTGGTGAAGACCCCCTTAGTAACCGTTTAGGTGAAGACCCCTTACACTTTAGAGTTGCTGAGTAGCCTGAAATAATAGGTCTATGTCTGCAACCATTGCTTCCTTGTTATATTTGCGACCAGCATTACTAGCCTGAAATAATAGGAGTATGCGGTCTGCAATATGACATCTTTCTAATAAAATCATGTACATGATAAGAAAAAAGTATTTATATAGGTATATCTGTTTGTATGTAGTCATATATATGCTTATTTAGTGAAGTATATATTCATATATATGGGTGTATATGGTGTACACTTGGTTATAGTTCGGTAAAACCCGTTTTTATATAAATGTTTTTTAAACAGTTTTTGATCTTAATGCGTGATTCTATAAAATTGCTTGATAGTTGTTAATCTAATTCGGGTTGTGACCAAAATGGTAGTTGGTTTCGATCCCAGGTTCATAGTTCGGAGTGGCAGTTATCATGGGATTTTATTTTTATTTTTAACTTTTTTTGTATATTTTGTTTTGTTAATCGTACTTTAGGCTGTTTAAATTGATTTTTTTTTTGGTGTCTTGACCAAAACAGTAGCGTGGTTTTGAACCCAGGTCAGACATATTACCTTACTTAGTTGTGATTCATCTTAGACTTAATTAATATTGTCATTTAAAATAGCATTTACTTATTCATGCAGAGATTTTTTTTTTTGAAAGTGAAGTGAAAATCAAAATAAATTGTAATTGCATTAAACTTTATAAACCTTATCAATGTGTGCTTGGATCATTGTCCATTAATGTGTATATTTGATATGGCCATTGTCTTGTCGACTGGTGCCCTTTTCAAATAAATTTGTATGCAAGTGCAATTTCTCATATCGGATTACAAATAAACAAACCATAGGAGGTAGATGATCAAAATAAAAATGTATGCTTTGTGAGCCAAAATAATTTTTAAACATGACTTACGTATATTTTGCTCACATATTCCTTTTGATATATATATATACTTGTATATTAATGTAAATGCATTTTTTAGTTGTTTCAGGTGTCAGAGAAAGCCAGGTCAAGCTGTAAGTGGGTTATTTTAATTATATTAACATAGCAGTGACATTTAAATGAAATATAGAAATAAATAAAGTGAGGAGAATAGTATGTAGTATAGTTATTAAAAACAGACACGGCAGGATTTTATATTTTTTTTCATGTACAAACAGATACATATAGGCATAGGTTTAAGATAGGACCTCGTGAGGTAGGCAAAGTTAATTTCTGAAAACATATAAATAAAACAGATAGTTGGAACTTAGAATACTGACTTAGTTTAGAAAGAACTAAATTTTTTTTTATATACAGAAGGATATAGCTCCTAGATACGTGTGATAAAATATACATATCTAGATTGTTTATAAAAAGACTAAAATACGTTTTACAAATAAGGTGGGATTGTTATATAACAAAATAGCCAATATTAGGCAAAAATGGAGGAACAGAAGAGAGGCGAAGTTTATAGGTCAATATATACTCATAGTGACCAGAAATACAATTTGGAAGATTTCATCAAAGAAATGAGAGACGAAAACAAAATGATGATGAACATGTTCCAAGAATTCATGAATATTACATGGCAAAGATTGGACCGTTTGGAGGCACATATGGAACTCCATCAAGAACAGAGTATTGTGACAGAAGTGTCACCAGAAGATGATACTCAAAAACAAGACGACACTGATATGAAATCCTCGAGTGATTATGAAACAGGCGAAGCCACTCACCAGTCGGATTTCTCTGGACAAATGAATGAGGATAGTAAAAAAAACTATCAACAGCTGTTGAACCAAATCCAGGTGCAACAAGGCAGTGAAATCTTTACTGTGACAGTAATCAATACTATAACTCCTGTGGCAAAGATTAGCAATATAAAATGTTTTAGAGAAGAACCGGGTGGGAACCCTAGACACCATCTTGATAGCTTGAAAATCTGTCTCCAAGTTCAGAACATGACTGAGCAAGAAAAGAAGGCAAGGGATAAATTAAGACGTATGGCTCAGCATCGCAAGAATCAAAACCGGCAATATAAATTCAGGAAAGGAAACCAAGCATGGCTAAGAGACCTTAAGCCAAGTAGTAAAGCATGGAGGAAAGTTAAAAAGTTCTTCCCAATATATAAAGGTCCATATGCGTTAAAAAAGAAGTGTGGAGAAAATGCTTTTCAGTTGAAAGATAGTCACAGCATACAAAGACGGTATAATGCTCCAAACATAAAACCTTGCATACCACCGGACCCCGGAAAATTTAGAAGTTAAAAAGATAAATATAACTTGTTAGACTAAAAACAACACGGACTCGATTTAAGATAGAGAAGATTGAATTATGGATAAACTGTTAGTTATATAGTAAAAGAAAGAAAGACTGTTAGTCAGTAACAAATTAAATATTACAGCAAATAAAGAGTAGGCTTGAACTCACGTGGCACAAAATTTTTACCTCTGACCTGAAGCAACAGCATTTTTTTTTAACATTTTTTTTTTGCTCACTAACTATTGGGAAATGAAGCAATGGATCTGAAGTCTGATCCATGCTTCACAGCCTTCTATAAACTTAGTTAGTATTATAGACCTGAATTAAGTTTATAGTCCAATATCAGCAGGGTTTTGCATTAAAGCTAAAATTAATTACGTTTATATAATTTGTATTGCATTTAAATATTTTGTTAAATAAATTCCATTCTAAGATTAGATTTCTGTTAATAAAAATTACTTGTAAAACCTATTAGTCAAACATATATATACGTCAAGCATATATATATGAGTTAATGCAAAATTCTGCTGAAATAAAATGCTTATTTTACTATAAAAAAAATAAGAATATATTTTTTGTTAAAATCTTGTTAAAATATGGCGTATGATTTCATTTTGAGATAAGCCCACCAACATTTTCTAAAGGAATGTATGTTTTAATTAGTGAGCCCATTCAAGTCAAATTAAAGATGGCCTTCTCTTTCTTTCTTTTTTGATTAATAAAATTTAAACTTTAAAAAAAGAAATTTAGAATAAAAAAGTAAAAGTTATTTTTAGAAAATGTTACCTTGAAACAAAGGAGCGTGTGGGTAGGCTTATCAAGATCTAAGATCATACAAACAATAGAAGGTAGCTTACAAAAAAGTGATAAATAGGAGAGAGAACAAAAGACTTGGTTATTCAGAGTTTTCTTGCTGGCATTAAGATTTCTCTTTGGAGAACTCTTTCAGATTTTGCTTGTGGAGATTTTATTCCAAAAAGTTAGACAACTGTCGTCTTCAAAATCATGGAGAAGTTTGAACATGCTCAAGCTAAAAGTCATATGAATTTGATGGATTCTACTATGCTTGGCTAGGCAAATAAATAGCTTTGCCTATCGCAGAGGTTCCTAAATACCATCAAAATGCCTTAATATCCACTCAATAGTAATCTGAACTCTGTGCCGTGTCTGTAGGACTTTTCGTAAAAGCATGTTATTTATTTCCACTTTCCTTGTCCGGACAAATACCTTTCACGGTCGGATCAAGCCACGAACGCCGTAGGAAACATGACCAAGGAACCAGGATGGTAATCATATCTCTCCTCCATTGAACTATTTACTTTCTACCCTTTTGTTCATACCTTTCTTAATTGAATTATATTTTGAATTGTTTTATTTAATGATATTTGTAATGTAACCATTTTTATTAGACTAGTCTTAAATATATATATGTGTGATCATCTATCTATATATTTAACCCTTTTTTCCTTTGCTATTCTTCATTACTAACATGTATAAATATTTTGTATTCCATTGCGGTTGAGTTTAAAAGTTATTTTTTTTCATTTAAAATCTCTTTCCAATTTTATTTATGTTTCTAAATTCCATACTAGTAAGTTTCCTTTGTTTGCCAACTTGATCTCCTCGATAACGCCTCTTTTGTCCACCAGTAGCTTATTATGTATATCTGATTTAGCTATATACGTTTTAAATAATTTTAAATTGTCTGTTGTTCACGCAAAGCAATAGAAAATGCTTTGCAAAAGATTTTTTTATTGTACTTTATCGAGGAGATTCGAGTTGACAATTTTATTAAAATTGGGAAGAAAAGATTTAGACCGCAGAAAATATTATATCGTTTAATCTGTTTTCATTGTCTAATTAGTTTTCATGAATTTAGGGGAATAGCGGAGGCCATTAAATCATTATTATTTTAAAGTCATTAATTAAATATCTTATTTAACTAACAAGCTTGAGTTTGCTAATTTTATTCTAATGCTTTATGTTTACTTTTCCAATGATCCAGGCACGCAAAACACATTTTTCATAGTACTTTTACACACATTTAACTATTTAGCTCCTTAGGTGTTCCTGTCCATGTTTCTCACTGCTGATGCTAAGCTTTGGGTCGGTGAGAAAATAATTTATGCGTGTCTCAGATAATGTGGTCAGTTCATAGTTAGCCTAGAGAATAGGCAAACAGGGCAGAGGTCATAGTATTCTTGATTTAATATCTCGTGTATGGGTGGCCTTGAGGTACTTTTGCCTAGTATTCAAACTGGGTTAAACCAACATACATCATCTGACTGTCACACTATGTCTAAATAAATCATAAATAAATAAATCATAAATGATTATATTTTAATAAACAAAATACATCTGCACTAGTATAAATCATATATACCATATATATCAATCTGAATGAAATCTAAATGCTATATAATTAAAATACATCTATAGATGGTGGAATAATAAATGTTATATACAAAGCACGGTTATACTGGGAGAATTAGAAATGCTTAAGAAAATAATACACATCTATAAGAGAAAGAATTACAAATGCTTATCATTAAAATAAAGCTGTACATGGATCAAGGAATATTTAAATCACAACTAAAGAATTAAAGGACACCGCGGATAAATACATCACCAATGAAGTAACTGATCAATGGAACCTAAGAAAATATGCACATACCAGAAAATGGATCCTAAAGACGAACCATATCAAAAATGAACTAATGATAAACTTTATGGGATTATTGTCCAAAATAACTATGGAGAACTACTGATCTTAACCAATGTTATGAAATAAATTTGTTATATAAAAACAATCCAGTTGTTCATGTTGCATCACTTGTCGTTCATTGCATTTGTTCATGAGAATCTCATGCTTCCTGAGCTATGTTCATCATAACTAGACCCAGGTAAGTCAGGTTGTAGTGAGATGAAACTCTAGTGGTGTCGTTTGGGGAAACCAAACACATAAATTACTACATTCTTCTAGTCTCTATCTGATGAGCATGAAATATTGTTGTAGGTGGGGTGATGTCTGTGTTGGGGATGCCAATCGATGGTTCCTTCCTACAATATGCTCATCAGGAAATAGTTACAACTGATGTAAAGCAGTTGTATGGTCGTGTCCCATTACAATATATATATATGAAAAGAAAGTTACTGTTAACACTAATTGAAATAATTATAGAAAATATACAAACCATTATACAATTACAAATATCCAGTAACGCCCTCTGTTTAAAGATCTATATCTCAACAATAGCAATCCTTAAAATGATACCACTTTAAGGTTGTATGCTAAATGATGTTAAATATTGAAATACAGACCTACTCAAACACAGAGCATGAAATTTTAAATAAGCAAACGATCTTAAATTTTGCTAATAAACTAACAAGTTTACAAAGTTATTAAAGACAAACTAAACATTAGATTTTAATCTTTAAACTTCTACCAAACTATAAATGAAAAGAAAGTTACTGTTAACACTAACTGAAATAATTATAGAAAATATACAAATCATTATACAATTACAAATATCCAGTAACGCCCTCTGTTTAAAGATCTATATCTCAATAACAGCAAACCTTAAAATGATACCACTTTAAGGTTGTATGCTAAACGATGTTAAATATTGAAATACAGACCTACTCAAACACAGAGCATGAAATTTTATATAAGCAAACGATCTTAAATTTTGCTAATAAACTAACAAGTTTACAAAGTTATTAAAGACAAACTAAACATTAGATTGTAATCTTTAAACTTCTCCCAAACTATAAATGAAAAGAAAGTTACTGTTAACACTAACTGAAATAATTATAGAAAATATACAAACCATTATACAATTACAAATATCCAGTAACGCCCTCTGTTTAAAGATCTATATCTCAATAATAGCAAACCTTAAAATGATACCACTTTAAGGTTGTATGCTAAACGATGTTAAATATTGAAATACAGACCTACTCAAACACAGAGCATGAAATTTTGAATAAGCAAACGATCTTAAATTTTGCTAATAAACTAACAAGTTTACAAAGTTATTAAAGACAAACTAAACATTAGATTTTAATCTTTAAACTTCTCCCAAACTATAAATCATTTTAAGGTTTGCTATTATTGAGATATAGATCTTTAAACAGAGGGCGTTACTGGATATTTGTAATTGTATAATGGTTTGTATATTTTCTATAATTATTTCAGTTAGTGTTAACAGTAACTTTCTTTTCATTTATAGTTTGGGAGAAGTTTAAAGATTAAAATCTAATGTTTAGTTTGTCTTTAATAACTTTGTAAACTTGTTAGTTTATTAGCAAAATTTAAGATCGTTTGCTTATTTAAAATTTCATGCTCTGTGTTTGAGTAGGTCTGTATTTCAATATTTAACATCGTTTAGCATACAACCTTAAAGTGGTATCATTTTAAGGTTTGCTATTATTGAGATATAGATCTTTAAACAGAGGGCGTTGCTGGATATTTGTAATTGTATAATGGTTTGTATTTTTTTTATATATATCACTATATTTTACTGCTATAAGTTAATATGTATACCTTTTACATATATATCACATTTAGAATATATGCATAATAATATATGTGTATAATAAATTATTAGTAAAAATATCCTTTGAAGTGAAAAGTGTCTCATATTTTTGCTTTTGAGTGAAAATGTTTATTAAAAAAAAAACTGATTGCCAAAACTATATTGTAAATGAATTTCACTTAATACATATAATTTCATCCCAAATTGCTTTGACACATATTTTATATATGTCACTAGATATTTCTCCATTAACTTAATATGTATACTTATGTATAAAATATTTAGTATGTGTGCAAAATTATATATGTATAATAAAGCATTAATTAACTTAGAATATAGAAACACTATTTTGTTAAAAAATGTTTGACATTTTTTCTATATGACTATACAAGTGAATGTTTAGATTGAAAACATTATTGTGTTTTCATTTTGGGTTCATAGCCTCATTGTTGACTAAAATGGTGTATAGGGTCTGTCAGAGGATTGCATTAGATCCTAAGATCTAGGTAGAGTTCCTCACTGATAAAAGCCACAAGCTAGAAATGGAATTTGGGGGTTATTGGATGAGTAAGTACCAAATAGGGATTTTATGAACAATATCTATAAGCATGGTGAATGGTGGTTATGTATTTTTTTTAAAAAAAAAACTCAACAAAACTATACTGTAAACTAATTTTATTTTATTATTAAGCATAGGCATATTACTTAAAACATATTAAAGTTCCTAGAACAATTTTCGAATGTGATATCAAAATATTCAAAATGTTTCTACACTGTTCAATATCTAGAAAACTAAGTTACTTATCTAAAATATTATAGTTCCCTATCACTTTGTTAGTGATTTTTTAAAAATATACAAAATTTCAGCAAATTATATTAAATTTAAATCTATTAAACCTCACTTTAGTTTGAGATAAGTCTGTTAATGAAAATGATGCACTTGCAACATTGATTACCAAAATATAGTTTAGAAGTGATCTTTTAAGTTTAATAAAGAAGTTTTAATTAATCCTCATAATTAAAGCCATGTAGTGATCTATTTATTTATAAAGTGTATTTAAAAAGAATTAAGATAAAAAAATTAATTTACTATATTGCATTTTAGAATATACACAGAGTGTTCCAGAAAAAATGTGACTGATGTGAAATAAAACACAAGTATACTAATTATGTTTTGTTTTTATTACTGATTATTCAAAAGTAATCTCTTTGTATTCAATACATTACTGGAAATGATTGTAAAATTGTTTAAAGCAATCCTTAAAATTCTCCAAACTCAGCTCCAAAAACTATGTCCCAAGCTTTTGGATGACTTGAAGTGAATAATGATGTGTTGTTTTTTTTCATTTCAATTATTGAAATAATCAAAAGTTAGTGGCTGCTAAATCAAAGAAACGGGATGAATATTCAAGCATGACAATGCTTTGTCTCAAAAATGTGCACATTCTTGTGTGAATAGATGCATTATTATGCAACAATGAGCAAGACATTTGCTTCACTTATACAAAATTTTGGCCCCCAAATGATTCAACATATCAAAATAATAATAAATGTTTATCACCTGAACTGCAAAAGTACATTCACAGTGAATAATGCCTTTACAATAAAAAAAACAATGACTTGCTATTTTGTTTTTGCAATTTTTTGTTTTTCTTCATTCTAGTGATCTCAAATAGCACTCTGGCATTTGGAGATGACTCATATTAGAAATACCATATCCCATCATCTGTTATAACATTTGAACAAAATTCCAGATCTGCAGTTACTGTTTTTTGCATATCTCTGCAGTTCTCCATTGTGACTTTTTTTTGATTAAAATATCAGTCACAAATCATGTATGCATTTTCTGCTTTTCATATCACATTAAAATGCTGCAACAAAAAGAAGTTTTGGTAAAGCCAGTGAATCCCATAATGAATCTGACAGACCACACAATGATCAGCTTAACGAATCTGGTAACTTTTTCTTCCATTTCAGGTTGTTTTTCATGCACTTGGCTGCAGATCTTCAATGCTCTCTCCATCATCTGTAAACAGTTTAAAAAATTTTTTGCAGCTCATGGTATCATTGCCATACACACTTTGAATCATTTCCAACATTTTAGTAACAATTGTGTTCAATTTAAGACAAAATTTAATGTTAGCATATTGTTCCATTATAGGTTCTCTACAAAAGTACAAAACATTTTATCTGCCTTCAGACACTAATCAAAATAATTATATTTTCTAAGTCATGTATCTTATGTTATAAAAAAAATCCCACTGTACATATGTTAATATTTGTACATAATTTGCAATTAATACAGTTTATTGTTATATATATATATATATATTGTAAATTTGGTTTTGACCAAAAATGGCAGAGTTCAGGGTAGATGCTGTTCTTTAATAAATAAATAAAAATTTCTCATAGAAGTCTAATTAGATAACAATTTTCATAAATAACAGTAATTTTAAATAATTAGAAGAATGGAAAAGTTTCTGGTAATAGTACGATGTGTAAGAGTATCGTATCTGTAAAATATTTGATAGAAAATTAATGTATAAGTTTGTTTTAAGTGTGTGGAGGTAATTTGAAATCTAACACACAGTAAATTTAGATATGCTTTAATTGTTAAAAGTTAAATATTGACATGGACAAGTAATATTTGTTTAATAAAAGAAAATAAATAATTGACAAGATTGATATAGATTTAGATCATAAAATTTAGCTTCTTCATAGTAGTACTCACTTTAATGGTCAATTTCTATGGTAATAGCTGTAGAAATTAAAAAAATAGTGTAATAGGCTTAGTGCTAGTTGGAATTTCTACGATCAGCTAGTAAGGTAATTAGTGTGTGAGCAAGCATGCATGTGGTATGCTTAAAATTTTAGTTATTGGAAAAATTTTAGGGTTTTTTTGTCTCATAAAGGATATCATTTAATAGCAAATTGAAAGGACAATAATTTTGTCAGTTTCAAATACATATCTGATAATATTGAATCATAAAATTCAAACTAAAACTTAGTCTATTATTTCCTATTATAAAATTTTATTTCAATTTACTACAAATTTTTTTTTGTACAGTGTAAAACCGGGAATTTTTCATGCAAACCACGTGATTATAAACCATGTGGATAATTAATATTAAAATTGTATTGAATAGCCAATCAAAAATTTAATACCAAGAGTGAATTGTCAAGAGAATGAGTTTGAAGTTGATTGACAATGGAGATTTTAAAAGAAACACACACATTTTGGGAGGGTTCTTTTCATTGTTCTTATGGGTCTTAATCCACATCTTCCAGTTTCCGTTTCATTTTATTTATTCTAGTAAATTTTATACTCTTTAATTTTGACTCCTGAAGTTAATGAATCAAATTCTCAGAACAGCAAATTTCAGTACGACTATGTAGAGAATGAGGCATCTGAGACAGACTTACTAATTTTTCCCAAGTAAAGTATTGCCGGTATTAATTTTTGTTAATAATTCTTTCATTAAAACAATTATGATGTATAAAATATGGGAGTGATGGTGTTCAAGAAAGTATAAAAAAAAACTTTGAACTGAAATAGTAGTTATAAATTTATACTTTGCAATCTAATTATAAATTTATACTTTGCAAATAGTCCAAAGTAGGGGCTAAGTTACCTATTGATGCAATGATCTGTAGGCTAGATCCATGCTTCACGTCTTTCTAGATTACTAGACAAGGACCAAACCTAATCCATGCATGTTACGATGTTTGTAAAACTTTCTGTCTGCCATTTTATCTACATTTGAATTTTAGGCCAGTAAATAAGTTATTAAAATAATAATTTTCTATTAAAATGTTTTATTATAAATATTAGAGGATCCCAGATAGATAAATATATACGCAAATACATATATATAGAATTACAGACAGAAATTTTTATAAAAATCAATATATAAATTTTTAATATGATATTTTTTTAAGTATTTTATTCTAGAGATTTGCTTTCACGATAAACCTTACTAACATTCCGTAGCTCAAACAAAAGAAAATCCATTAACAAAATGGTAATGGATTTTCTAATTAAAGTAAAATTAAAATAGAAAAGATAATTTGAAATATAAATTCTGCAAATCTACATTTAATTAAAAATAGATTTAAACAATTAAATCATTGAGTTTATCGGGGGAGTGGATCTCAAGAATACAATACAAATATATTTTAGGTTGATAATTGTGGTCATCAGAATTCCAACATAGCCACTTATCTTGGAGTGTATGAAAAAAGGAATTTCCCAAAAATAGTTGAAAAAGGTATAAATAACCAAAGAGAATAATAGAGGTCAGCCAATCACAGTTTTTTGTCAGCGATTGCCTGGCAAATCCACATCAGTCAAATTTTTAAAAATAATGATAAAAATGTTCCGAAGCATGGTAGCAGAGTAGATGGTGTCAACCTTCCCATCTCCCGTGTCCTAAATATGATCATCAAAATACCATAAGCCGGAGAAATCTCATAAAAATGAACTGTTGATCTCTCTTGTTCAATTCATAGCTAGCTATGCCTGTGCGGAAATTCAGTTTTCATCATGGGATTCAAACTTCCACACGGACTCATAATAAATTAGGTAATATGTTTCCAATTTGTTACTTTCTAACCACCTAATTTATTCTTCTAAACTCCAGTGATCCAGTAATGTAAACCCCGCTAAATTTTTAATGTCTTCTAAAATGTAATCCCCATAATGTAATTTAAATGTAAATTAATATTCTGTAAACTATACTTGCTATTACTTAAAATCTAATATCTTTGCTCTCCTATCTGTCTAAAATTATGCCTTGTAATGCTAAACTTCCTTCTAATGCAGTTTAGAAAATATTATTATTAATCACTGTACTTAAAATGAAATGAATATGTACTAATTTTGTTCCATTTCAACAAAAGCTTTATTTAAATAAATATTTTCCTGCCTATTTCCTGACCAACATTTGTTGGTAAATAAAAATGAATAATTTTCTAGCTCTGAAAGATAAATACTTAGAGCAACCTTTGTTTTGTTGAGATGAAACCATTTTATATTATTATGTGTTTTTTTTAATATTTATATATAGTTTAGTTGTGGGGAGACGCTAGATTCAAGCATGAGAGTTTATTTAGTTTAATTATTTCATTTTTAAAGAGTGAAAGGGAGGGGGTTTATAAAATTATATTCATGTTAAATAATAGGAGGGAATAGAATGTCATTTGAAATGTTAGTGGGATTTTGTGTTGAAGGGAGAAACGTGTCACTCATTACAAATATTCATAATAATTAATGCTTATTTTATTCTTGTGGGTCTGATTTTGGTCAATCCATATAACATTTGTGTAATCTTTAGCTCAGCACAATTCTATATTTAAATTCTAAAATATATTTTCCAGTACTCATATCTTGCCTTGCCGGCATTTGGCTTGATTACTTGGCTTTTCGCTAGATCAAAACTAGACCACGTAATCATTTCACTGGCCATGATTTATCAGGATATGAAAGCCAAAATGGGAAGAACCAGGGCAAGTGGAGCTTAGCTAGCCTTGGTGATTCTCATTCTTTCACCTGTAATATTTTTAGGTTTGTCAATGGTGCAGACCATTCTTTCTTTATTTCTTGGCATCAAGGGAACGGGGTATGTGAATTGAGTCTGTGCTAGTAATGTAATATTGAATGCTGGGTTTTGTTCACTTTCCTTTGTCTGAGCACAACATGGCAGATTGACCATGATCTGATTAATTTATGTATTTTAAATCTTGAAATGTTTATTTGCTAATATCGCGATCCATTTATATTTTAAATGTGTCACTCTCTCTGACACCAATTCCTATAGTTTGAGTTAATCATTTCTCTCTTAAAATAAATTCGATCATAATAAAATTATATTTAAAATAGCTCTTTAAAATATCCATTCCGGTATCTCAGACTTGGGCGAGCATATTTCATAAATTGCTAACCGTGAGATTTGTTAGACTAGCATATAAACTATTCCGTTGTCTTGCCAGAGGCATAATAAATGAAAGAATGGAAATTTGTGTTAAATAATCTATGAAATCAAATCAGAGATAGTAGATAAATTATCAAAACGTTTTATTAAATATATATCTGTGAATTTAAGCTACCTATGGTACATCTCTATTCCTTCATTCTAAAATTAGGATTTTCTAATTAATTATTGTGCTGCTATCTGATGACTCAAGGTCACACATATACCATTTTATATTTAAATAAATAGATAATCTAATTAAAGTTAGAGTTAGACATACGAATTAGTTGAGACTCATGCTCCACCGTTGATGCTAGTGGGCCAGAGTGTGGAAAAGATTAATTGCTTGCCTTGAAAATGTTAATTAGTTTGCAGATTTAGAGTAGGTAAACAGGGCAGAATCCATAAGTATTCTTTATCTTTGATCTAGCGTACGGTTGGGTACAGTTGGATTCGAGGTACTTTTACCCAGGCTGTGAATCATGTTGAGTTAACATATAATTTTGACTGGTACACTATGTATTTTATTAAGTTTTATCATAAAAGAAAGACTGATTCTTAGCATGAAAGAATTTTTTTAAAATGCTTAAACTATTAGTGTCTAATTGTGAATGAACAAGTAAAAATTGAATAAAACCAAAGCTTTAGGATAAAGTAATAAATGCTAAACCAAGTTACATATCCCATGGAAATAATGAATTTGGAATGCTATAGAAAGTTTGAATTGAGTATGTGTCTAACTTTGAAATTTAATCCTGGATTATGTGAATTTCTTACTTTGAATATTAAGTGCATCTTAAGGAAATGTCTATGTCTTTACTGGATCCCAAGAAAATGTAGCTCTTGTGTCAGGATGTTAATTATGCAGAAGGATATCATAATATTGTAAAACAATTATAGAATGTTAAGAATAATCTGATTTCTGAGAATTATGCCCATTTTAAAAAATATTCCATTTGAATAATATATGCATGCTAATAATGTGTGGATGAACTTAAAACAGTCGGATGGAAGAGGATAATCATAAGTGATGAACTGTGCTAAGAAAGAACTCTTAAGTATATTTTTTTTGGTGCTGATATAGTACGCGCTCGGCGGCCATTTTGAATTTGGAAACACCCAAAAACACTGCTGGCACATGCAAGCGATAAATGTCATCGACTAGAAACACTCATTTTTCAAAAACATAAAACGCCTGAGGCACTGCAATTAAAAAAGGTGGTGGGGAGGGACTACACTTAAAAAAATGGCGGGAAAACGTCACATTAAATAGCCTAAGGTGCTACTACCCAAAAAAAAGGGCGGGAAAAGAAAAAGAAGTGAAAATTAAAAAATACTTTAAAATAAACCAAAAACGCTAATTTATATATATATAGTCATAATCAAACATTGCAATATTTACAAAAATCCGTTAGAATATGGCGATCACTAGAAAAATAATATAATGCTATAAATCAAACCTTACTTTAAAATAAACCAAAAACGCTAATTTATATATATAGTCATAATCAAACATTGCAATATTTACAAAAATCCATTAAAATATAGCCACCACTAGAAAAAATCAAACATTACTTTGAATAAACCAAAAACGCCAATTTATATATATAATCATAATCAAACATTACTTTAAAATAAACCAGAAAACGCTAATATATATAGTCATGATAATCAAATATTGCAATCGTAAATCTCAA
This sequence comes from Epiperipatus broadwayi, assembly GCA_028023455.1. NCBI lineage: Eukaryota > Metazoa > Onychophora > Udeonychophora > Euonychophora > Peripatidae > Epiperipatus > Epiperipatus broadwayi. Next base: position 418,093 of record JAQFVV010006263.1, read on the forward strand.
AAGATTAACCCTATGTTAAAGCATTTTTTAAAAAAAAAAAATCGTAAATGGTATTTACCAAAACACGTTAAAATATAGCGATCATTAGAAAAATAATAAATGCTATTTTAAAAATATCAGTCCGGTCTATCAACGCTATATACTAAATCAGTATTATAATTTTAAAAAACAATATTTAAAAACTATAATGCTATAAATCAAACATTGAGTTGTAGCACTACATTGAATAGCCAAAGGTTATACTATGGAAAAAAAAGGGCGGGAAAAGAAAAAGAGATGAAAATTAAAAAATACTTTAAAATAAACCAAAAACGCTAATTTATATATATAGTCATAATCAAACATTGCAATATTTACAAAAATCCGTTAAAATATAGCCACCACTAGAAAAAATCAAACATTACTTTGAAATAAACCAAAAACGCCAATTTATATATATAATCATAATCAAACATTACTTTAAAATAAACCAGAAAACGCTAATATTTATAGTCATGATAATCAAATATTGCAATCGTAAATCTCAAAAGATTAACCCTATGTTACGATTTTTTTTTTAAAAAAAATCGTAAATGGTATTTACAAAAACACGTTAAAATATAGCGATCATTAGAAAAATAATAAATGCTATTTTAAAAATATCAGTCCGGTCTATCAACGCTATATACTAAATCAGTATTATAATTTTAAAAAACAATATTTAAAAACTATAATGCTATAAATCAAACATTGAGTTGTAGCGTTACATTGAATAGCCAAAGGTTATACTATGGAAAAAAAAGGGCGGGAAAAGAAAAAGAGATGAAAATTAAAAAATACTTTAAAATAAACCAAAAACGCTAATTTATATATATAGTCATAATCAAACATTGCAATAGCATTTATTTAAATAATTTTTTACTAATATTTTAATAATTTAAAAAAAATTACCAGCTCTCGATCGGATGGATGGTCGTCCGCTCAGGCTAAATTTGGTTCTTTCTAGATCTCTTCATTACTGCAATACCACAAAACATCAAATTATACTTTTAGATTTAGGTTTATTATTTTAAAGAAGACACCAGTAAAATTAATTTATTCAGGAAATATCGCAGCTTGATATGGCCTCTTTCAAATTTATTTTTAAAACTGTCTACTTGGGTCGGTATACGTGACGCTCTTCCGATCTCAAGAATTATAGTTCGGGATGGGGGCTTTGTCTTACTAAGATAAAAGAAAGTGTTAAGTTAGACTTTCAAATTTAAAAAAACAACAACTGTAAAACAGTTCTAATGGACTTTTATGCCTCAAGCCTAACTAGTCATGAATGAAAGAGGGTTAAAATTTATTATAAAAAATTGGGGTTTTGGTTATAATAAATTAATGATTTAAAATATAATCGCACTTAACATATTATACATCAACTTGTACTCATATATATATGTGCCGATACATGTATTACTTGTAAGATTTTAGTTTTAAACTTCTTATTGTTGCTAATTCTGTCTATCATTCCGTTTCACCTTCTATGTATCATAGTAGGCCTGTTTGTCAAATTCAAACCCATCCAGACCTGTATAATCCTATAATAATGTACTTTGATGTATAATAACGTATGTTTACGTGTATGCCTAATATATAAATAAATATATTTATATATTAGATGTCATTACAAAACATTATTATAAGATTATATACTACGTGTTAGGCTTAAGCATAAAAGTCCATTAGCTGTTTACAGTTGTTTTTTTTAAATTTGAAAGTTTAACTTAACACTTTCTTTTATCTTAATAAGACAAAGGCCCAATCAACTATAATTCTTGGAAATTATCTTACGTCATAGATACCTTGTGTCAGACCAAGTATACAGTTTTAAAAATAAATTTGAAAGGTATCAAGCCATATTTCTGAATAAATTAATTTTACTGTGTCTTCTTTAAAATAATAAACCTAAATCTTAAAAGTATAATTTGATGTTTTGTTATTGCGTAATGAGAGTCTAGAAGAACAAATTTAGCTGAGGGAACCATCATGATCAAGCTGTAATTTTTTTAAATTATTAAAATATTAGTAAAATATTTAAATAAATGCTATTGCAATGTTTGTTATGATATATATATATAATTAGTTTTTGGTTTATTTTAAATATTTTTAATTTTCATTCTTTTCTTCCCTTTTTTCATAATAATCTTTGGCTATTAATTAGCTAAACAAGTTTGATTTATAGCATTATAGTTTTTAAATATTGTTTTTTAAATTATAATACTGATTTAGTTAGGTTGATAGGGATATATTTTTAAATAGCATTTATTATTTTTCTAATGTTGATATTTTGGTGTTTTGTAAATCCATTTGATTTTTTTTTAAAAAAAGTTAATAGGGTTAATCTTTTGAGATTTATTGTATTTGATTATCGATATATATTGTTTTTGTTTATTTTAAAGTATGTTTGATTATTTATATATATAAATGGTTTTTGTTTATTTAAGTAATGTTTGATTTTTTCTAGTGGTTATATTTTAGGATTTTGTAAATATTGAATGTTTGATTATGTATATATAAATTAGCTTTTTGGTTTATTTTAAAGTATTTTTTAATTTCATTCTTCTCCTTTTTTTCCATATATAACCTTTGTATTCATGTATAATAATGTTTGATTTATAGCATTATAGTTTTTAAATATTGTTTTTTAAAATTATAATACTGATTTAGTATATAGGTGTAGGACTGATATTTTTAAAATAGCATTTATTATTTTTTAATGTGATATTTTAGTGTTTTGGAAATAATTCATTTTTTTTAAAAACTTTAAATAGGGTTAATCTTTTGAGATTTGATTGATATTTGATTATTAATATATATTAGCTTTTTGTTTATTTTAAGTAATGTTTGATTATGATTATATATATAAATTGGTTTTGGTTTATTAAAGTAATGTTTGATTTTTTTATGGTGTATATTTTAAGATTTTTGTAAATATTGATGTTTGATTATGAATATATATAAATTAGCTTTTTGGTTTATTTTAAAGTAAGGTTTGATTTATAGATTATATTATTTTTCTAGTGTGATATTCTAAGGATTTTTGTAAATATTGATGTTTGATTATGTATATATATAAATTAGCTTTTGGTTTATTTTAAGTATTTTTTAATTTTCACTTCTTTTTCTTTTCCCGCCCTTTTTTTTGGGTAGTAGCACCTTAGGCTATTTAATGTGACGTTTTCCCACCATTTTTTTAAGTGTAGTCCCTCCCACCACCTTTTTTAATTGCAGTGCCTCAGGCGTTTTACGTTTTTGAAAAATGAGTGTTTCTAGTCGATGACATTTATCGCTTGCATGTGCCAGCAGTGTTTTTGGGTGTTTCCAAATTCAAAATGGCCACCGAGCGCGTACTATATCAGCACCTTTTTTTTTATCTATTATCATTTATTGTTTATTAATTTGTTAAAAGGTTACTTTATTGAGTACATTTGGTAAATATAGTGCAAAATATACTCATTGTTAAATTTAGGCGATGGTAGGGAAAATATGCCTTTATATTATATTTTCTATTGATATTGCTTAACCTTAATGCTGTCATGAAATGAATGAGGTATCTATGCAAAAGTGTGGAATGTTCGTCTAAGAAGTTTACAGATATAATTTTATGCTTATAGTTAAGATTAATATTTTAATGCTTTATTTTATTTCATGTATTTTAAAAGTTAAATATTGCTATATCCTAGAGGTTGAGAGATTTAAAGTCATTATATGTGAAAGAAAATGACTGATGTACATTTCTTATTTCATAATATTTAATCCTTAGATAATTTTTCTTTATTATTTAATCATATTAGACTGTTATTAAATTATCAGTTCATATATCAATAATATAGTTTTTTTATGAGAGTTCTAACCTTGCTCTCTCGGGATTATGTGAGATTTTGAACGACCCTTGTTTGATCAAGGTATGCAAAGTTGTCACTGTCTTGAAGGTTGAGATGGAATGTAGCTCTCTCACGGTTATAAGTGTTAAAAATTCTAAGGTGTTTGGAGATCGAGAATATATCTCCAGTTCCATTATTAATTTACTCCATAAGAGGTATTTTCATAGTTATAGGGTGCATGCCCATCTTCGTTGGTGTAGTGATTAGGTCCTAACATATCTCATAGCCCTCAGGTAGAAGGTGCACTTTGAGTTCATGCCAACACTAATATGTTATTTCGTGAATTTCTTTTCCTTATGGATGTATATTTTATCGTCATATTTTGTATGAAACTTTGTTTAATTTTATGATTGGTCATTGTGTAGTTTTGAAGTGTGTTATCTACTTTAGGATATTTTAGATTTAAAAGTATAGCTTAAGGAATTGATGTATAATGTTTAGCTGAGCTTTGCTTGCAATCATTTCTAAAAACGATAATCCTTCAAAATTTAGATTTAATTATTATTGAGAGCTTAGATAAGCAATGCGCATCATATCCAACCCACAGCCGAAGCAAGTCACCGCTAGACTGGTAAAACAAATGAGTAATACTCATGTTGCGGACATAGAAGGCATTAAATGTATATATGTGTGTGAATGTGACCTCTAAAATAGCCAATCATTCGAGAATTAGGGGTTGAGAATTTAATATGCAGATAAGCAATGATTTACACAGAGTAGTTTTAAGTGTCAAACGTACATCTAGGCATAATATTAATTTTAGAAGTCTGTAACAATAAGAGGTGTGTTTATCTTATTTAATAAAGCTAATTTCTAGTTACTAAGTATTATAATAAATGTTATTGAAACTTGTCTCCCAAGAAAGGGTTGTCGAACCAGCAAAACATAACTGGTCGAAATATTTTTTTTTGTATTATGATTACTTACTTTGTTTCAGTTACCTAAATAAAAGTCTTTTTGTAGAGAGACACATTTGTAGAAATGTTAAGGTGGAAAGGAATTATTTTCCATAGCGGCTGTAAATCCCCCAGTAAATATTTCATTTTTATTATCATTTGGATAACTACGAAGATTTGTTCTATTACATTGTTGTTATAGTTTATCATTTATTCTATTAATAAACATTACGTGTTAATTAAAAATTTTGTTGTTGTGTCTTAATATTTTTGGTACCCACAAAATCCAGAAATCTAATCATATGCAATTTTAATAAAATATTTAATCTTTATTTCAGTACAGATACATTATGAAAACTTCAATATTAAACTGATATTTCATGTTGAGATTTGAAAAATGTTTTGAAGAAACCTTCTCAACTTGCGTTATAAATTATTATGATTATGTGGCAAACATTTAGAAGAAACTTTAATTTTAAAGTTAATTATCATTCTTCATAAATGTATTGTGATATGGCGAATATCTCGACTGGACATAAAATTCCTTTTCCACTCTTGGTATTCGAATGTGTCCCAGTCAATAATAATTTAATTAAATTTTAAAATAGTAAAAATATTTTATTCCAATTAATTCTTTGGTAATTTATCAAGTTTAATTTTATTATAATTATTATTGGTTGATGAATAGTAGATATTGGCTTAGATAAATCAAACGAATGTCTGCTCGAATTTCAATCGCTGGGAAAGGATTCATTGGTTAACAATAAATTTTGAATCACGAACAAAAGCTTCACATTCTGAATTTGAACCCTGAAATTATAAGGTTTTCAATTATAAGAATTTTGATTATAAGATTTTCAACTGTAAGATTAAAGCTCATGAATTTGATATTACCAAATTAAGGTGACAAATAATATTAATTGAATTGATAAGATTATTTCGCGAATCTTGGATCATGAAATATAACATTGTGGAGATGGTAGAGTTTTGTATTAGAGGAAAGATCGGATAAAACTTTGCATCAGAAATAAATTAATTGTAACTTTGGTGTTGGCAATTTATGTGAGGGGATACCGAGATTGTTAACATATTACAGGGGTGAGTTGAGGTTTCTCCTCCTCTCTTAGTTTAGTAGTAATAACTTGTAATATTTATTAGTGGTATAATTCTCGGTAGTGTGCTCCACATGAATTGCCACATCATTTATACCACCCTAGGCAACAGGGATAGGGAAGGGGTATTTTTATTTGCTAAATATAAAAATTAATACAGCTGTGGTTTATTTGTATGACTTATTTGCAAGTATGTGATAAGCAAGTTAGTCCATGCCCTTTTTTAAAATAATAATTTGGCTGGCTTAATTTTAAGAAGCTACTTAATTCGAGAAGAGAATATTAATTGTTAATATTTATAAGTAATATTATTTTAGAATTTCATAAATTGCTTAACTTGCAAATTCATAACTTGTAAATCTGTAACAAAATTGAATCGGTACAGTAGCTGTTCCTTCAAAGTTACAATTTCAAGCCCTGGCATATATCTTATATTTACCCCCCCCCCCCACACTCTCTGCCAGTAGGTTATATATATTATATATATATATATTGTAGCCATATGGTTTGGCTCAATTACATTAAGCTTTATTCAAGTGATCCAGTATGAAAAATTTTAATTATAATATATTGAAAATCAATGTGTAAAATCAGTAGTAGGTTGAAATGCTTGTTGGATTATAATTTTCCAATTAAGTAAAAGCTCACCAATAAATATCCTGAGAGTGATGAAGACTTGAACTGTTTGAGATACACTAGAAAATCTGATAGAGTGGATATGAAGTTCATAAATATTTTATCATACAGTCTAGTGGCAATCATATTTAAAATAATAATTGAATGGTATTAAATCAATTTGGAAGTATAAAAATATTTAGTACTTTATTATTATTAAACAATAATTAAAAGAAAAAAAATCAATTTATAATTCTACTAAATTTTGTAAACAATCTTTGTAATTTAAATAGATATGAAACAGTCTAATTAGTTATCACTAGAGGGAGAGCTAGTAATTAGTATTCGCACTGTTTTGTTATTGGTCCATTTGATATACCACAATTCAATGTAATACAAGGTATAAATAATTCAAGTTTGTAGGGGGGGGGGGTCAGAATAAAAAGGACTTCAACATCTACATCTATAAAAATTAAAGAAGAAAGAAAGAGCTGAAAAATTAGGAAAATTGAAATTTAATGGAACAAGATTACAAGATAGTGTCTGTTTAAAAACATGGAATAAAAAAAATTTTACATCTTGTATACAGTCTTCACTATTTTCCATTGATTTATATTTCCTGAGATTCATACTGGAGAAAAGAAAATGAAAGGTAAAAGTTCACTATAACGGTCTATGGTTGTTTGCCCTCTATTGTTTAAAATTTAAACTAAATTGCTTGAGAATCTGACATGTATGTTATTATATTACAAATAAATTAAAATTTAATCAAATGTAAAAGATAATAATAAAAAAAGAACCTTTTGAATGTTGGATTAATTACATGACATTAATTAAAATAATTACTTTTAATTTCTTTGAAAGTTAAGATTTTAAACTGTTTACAACTTAAGAATTTAAAATAAAAAAGTATATGCTACTGTCTTACAATTACATGAAAATTTATTCAAATGTAAAAGATAATAAAAAAAACATTTACCTTTTTAAATATAATTACGTCCTATACAGACTAGGAAGTTGGAGACTGCTGATGTTATTGTACGCAGCCCAGCTTGCACGAAGACTCCTTCTGAAGAACTACGCCTTATGCCAACAGTGCGGTGTTCGGTGTGCGCTAGTGAAGTATTTTACAGGCTTAGATGGGTGTAGATGGCAGTGCAGAATATGCCACCATCGCATCTCAATCAGAAAGGGGTCTTTCTTTTTCCAAAGTCATCTGCCTCTGGGAACAATTACAAGCATCGTGTATTTTTGGGCGCATAATATGCCCCAACAACACATTGTGCATGAGACCAGCATGAGCAAAAGAATTATCATTGACTGGGCGAATTTTTGCCGGGAGGAATGTGCCAAATATTTTGACACAAATCCAACAGTTCTCAGTGGATTTGATGACAATGGGGAGCCATTAATCGTCGAAATAGACAAAACCTACTATTTCCACCGAAAATATCACAGGGGGGCTATACGGACAGGTCATTGAGTGTTTGGCGGCATAGAGAGAGCATCAAGAAAGTGCTTCTTGATAGAAATGGCAGATAGGACGGCTGATACACTGGAGGGCCTGATACAGCGGTTCATTTTACCAGGTACGCACATTATTTCAGATGGCTGGGCTGCGTACAATAACATCAGCAGTCTCAACAATGGTGTGTATTTGCATTCGGTTGTCGTCCATCAGGAAAACTTTGTGGATCCCGAAGACCGAGACATACACACCCAGAATATTGAAAACATGTGGATGAGAGCAAAGCGTAAGCTGAAATTCCAATGTGGCACTAACAGAGCTTTGTTTTCATCATACCTGCACGAATTTGCCCTCCGGAGTAGATACAGCAATACCGCTTTTTTCTCCAACTTCCTAGTCTGTATAGGACGTAATTATATTTAAAAAGGTAAATGTTTTTTTTATTATCTTTTACATTTGAATAAATTTTCATGTAATTGTAAGACAGTAGCATATACTTTTTTATTTTAAATTCTTAAGTTGTAGACAGTTTAAAATCTTAACTTTCAAAGAAATTAAAAGTAATTATTTTAATTAATGTCGTGTAATTAATCCAACATTCAAAAGGGTTTTTTTTTATTATTATCTTTTACATTTGATTAAATTTTAATTTATTTGTAATATAATAATAACATACATGTCAGATTCTCAAGCAATTTAGTTTAAATTTTAAACAATAGAGGGCAAACAACCATAGACCGTTATAGTGAACTTTTACCCACAAATATAACTTCAAACTAAGGACTAATCTTGAAAGTGTAAGCATTTACTTTTATTTTATTTATGTTAGCCAGTTTTCATATTTAAAAATGATGCGTGAATTATTTAGATTGGCAGAGAAAAAAGAAAATGTTTTGTTTTCGCGATCTCTATAATAAAGAAGAAAAAGACGTTTGCTTACAAGTTATAATCTTAATAAAATATAATTAGAAATAATTTTGAAGAAAAGAGTTAAAAGATAAAGCAAACGCACTGAAAAGTCATTGTAAGTAGTATAAAGTTTAATCAATTTAAAAAGAAAAATATGTGAACTTATTTCCTATCTTATTAAAGAATACAGATCGTCTGCTAAATTTTGTTTTAGCGCTATTTTTGCTTAGTTATTGAAAGTGGAAAAGTTACAGTGTTATAAATGCCTAAAGATATCGTATTTATAATTGCTAATGATTAAATAAATTTGTCCTAGTATTAAAAAAATATATACTAATTTGCTGATAGAAATAAATAAATAAATATTTACTTCTTAATCTTTATTATGTAGCATAACAATAGTTTTAAATGTTTTAAAAATGCCAAGATTGTTTTGAAATTGTTTCAGATATTATCGTGGATGGAAAAAAAAAATCAGTAAATGACTTCAAAAAGTTTATTTTGTTAATCGTAATAAACCTATAACATCATTTTTAAGGAAAATTATCTACACAAAGTGTGAATAAACATTATATTTTTAGTTGTGCTACACAATTTTGGAAGTGTTTGAATTTTGTTCCACTATGCCAGGATCGAATATAATAATCATAAATATATATATGCATTACTTATAAATGTTTTGTTCATGATATCAGTTTCCTTATCATTCAGTTCATAATAATGGAACAAACTTTGAACTAAGGAGGATAAAATATAATGGGAGACAATGTTCGTTTTTTTTTTATTATTGCTTATGTTTAATATTGTAATATACTGTTTGTAATGTATTATTCGGGAGTTTTTTTTTTTTATTGTAGAATGAAAATATACTTAGTTAAGGACAAATAAATGTATAAAGATATATACATTTATTATATTATATATATATTTGTTATTTTCCCAGTTGAGGGAAAATATAATATTAAATATTGTTTATCTAGACAGAGAGGGAGAGATTCATCTCTCACACTTTTAAAATAGATTTTAATATTTTATTGAAGGGTAAACATCAGACAAAATTTGTCAAAGATATAGTATAATGACACAATTGCTTTATTATATGAAATAGTTGATATAAGCATTTTGCATTTCTTAAATTTTGCCTATGAATTAACATATCTACTTTAAATATAAATTGTAGCCTAATCTTCATTGTCTATATCTGTATTGCTTGTTATAACAAAAGTATTATTATGATTTTAAAAACAACTAATGGTCGTTTGACTTACATGTTGGTTTTTTTAATACGCTATTAGTTTCTGCATTGTGAAATAAAATATTTATGTTTCCACTTATATTGTTAGAATTGTTATCTTGCTATTGTATTGATAAGGATTCGTGACAGCTTTCAGTTGATAAGTATGTGCCACATATAATGGCATCAAAATAGTATCATTGATATTGTGCATGGGCAGATGGAGCACTCTCTCCTATTGCTAATTCCATGAGAGGATTATATTGTTGAAGCTGATAAATAGTTATTGCTTAGTTAGCATAATTAATCCCAAGAGAAGATTATATCCATGGTCCATATTCTATTTCCCTGTGATGAGACAATGTCTACACATTGGTACCTAAGAAAAAGGTATTGGAATTGGCCATATTATTGTACAACTATCATGTTATTTTGTAGAGCCTCCCTTTATTGTTTGATCCCTCATGATGTTATGTAATTATTTTTTCACCGTGTATGGTGAAGTTTTAGTATTTTAAAATTAAATAGCAAAGATAGAATAAAGTTAGATTCAGGGACATTGGTTTATCTATAGTGTTTACCTAATTGGAATAGTGTCTTTATGATGTTATAGTATCTTCTTCAGTTTATAAACAAACCAACCAAAACTTACTAGTGATTGTAAAATTTCTGTATGGCATAGCAAGAGATGCACATGAACAATGTTGATTTATTTTCACCAAGCAGTGATTCACCGATAGATTGGTAAAATAGGTTAATGATTAGAATATGTTGTGGACATAGGCAAGGTTTTGGTGTCATGTATGCATTTGACCTTTGATGTCTGCCCCCACATCTTCATATTGAATAATAATAATTGTTAATTATGCTGCGTATGATAATTGTCCTTATCATATTCTGATAAAATAGCTATAGTGTAATACACTACTTTATAACTTTGAGTTGTAGATTTAAAATTTGCACATATCCCTAAGATTTAAATACACTTTTGTTTTATAATTTGAGTGCTAATTTAGTTTAAATAGTTTAACCTTCCTATCCTATAAGATAAAATAATAGAAACATAGCCAATAATGATAGTGATAATATGAATATCACTGTACTAGTTTATCTTATATATTATGTGTGTAATCAATGGGATATAAATTATTCTCTATACCTGATTTGATATAATGTCTCTTTCCTATTTCAGACAATGTCTGAAATAAATTTGTAAATAGTGTAAATAAATCTGGTTGTGTTAAAAATTTATTTGGTTATCTGTAATCTTATTGCTAATCACCATACACATTATTATTGTTATTGCTATCGACATATCATCTGATTATATTGAACTCATCAGCAATCAATATAGTATATTTAACTATATGTTAATATACTAGAATAATTTTGTTAAGCCCTATAGTTTAAGAATATGTCAAAGGCATCATCACTTAATAATCAAAATATTATTAACCTAGATCGCATATTATTTTAAATGGTATATTAAAAGATAAACACTTAATGTAGATTTAATCAGTTTATTTGAACCTGCAGATATATCATTCACCAATCTTGATCACATTGTTCATAATTATTTGAGAAAAGAAAGTTAGGAAGTTATTGTGTTATAGTTATTAAAAAGTTATTCATATTTCTTGAAGCTTAAAGTTTATAATAGTTATGGAGTTTATAAAGTTTCTTTGGAATTGCTAAATATTGTTTGTTAATTCGATTTTGTATTGAGCTATTTTGTGTGTTATATTTGGGTAGTGGCAAAATCCTTCTCACTGACCCAAGTATATCTTGTATAACAATATTTAAGTTGTTTGAACCCTGAAAAGAATAGGTTATTAATTTGCAATGTAGAGTTTGAATTTATGGTAAATTTTATATCTACAGTTATTTATTGTAGTTGGATTTGAGTTATGTTATATTCACTGTTTTATGAAAGTCAACCAAACTTAAAGGTGTAAATTGCTTCTTTTGTGTTAAAATATGTAGGTTGTTTTGAATTTAAGCCAATAAACATCACATGACCTTCACCCCTTATGCTTATTTTGACTTTATGGTGAATATTCTGGTTTTGTCAAGCTTGGAATCCCTGTTTTATTTAGTTTATCTTATTATCAATTAATACAATATTAGTTTAGAGTTTAAGATCTGTCTCCATCACCAACATTGTTCTTCAATTTCATCTTGATCATTCTTTTATTTATTCATTCTCATGTGACCTTAATTCCATTATCATCTTAGTCATTCATTAACTCTTATTCTATCATCATCTTAATCATTCATTATTCTCATACATCTTCTTTCTTTTCTCTTCATTCTTACTCATTTCATTTTATTATTTAATTATTACTTATTTTCATCATCCATTTAATCATCCACATCCGAATTTACTTAGTACTTAAATCATAATTTTAAGTTCATATTCATTCCATAGATATAATTATTATTTATTTATTGGTTTGATGAATATTAAATTTATTTCATAACATTTTGTTTGGGGATTTTAAAGCTAGTTTGACCAAAAGTTATTATCTTCATAATCACCTTGTAATCTTCTTTAGATTTATAGTTTCATGCTAGCTTAGTTCAATAAAGAAATCGTTCCTTTAATTTAACATTTCTTTTTATGCTTATATTATTGATTATTCGGATAGAGAAGGTTACAATATATATATAAGGTATGAAACACAATCACATTTCATGTCAGAACTCTTAATCCAAATATGATTGGTAGGTAGCATTTTAAAATGTTTGTGAATATCTAAACTATATTGCTAAATAACACATATATGATTCAGAGATGACATTGCAGGAAGCTTGGAGAAAGAGCAAGTCACCTTTTCATTTAGGGCACACACATTCTAATGTATTTAGACTGATTAATATATTTGATATTTTCTGGAAAATCATAATCTATAAAACAATAACTAATATACAAATAACTGGGATTTAAAGTTCTCAATATGATATACTGTGTCTAAAAAAATCAAATCATTATTCTGTTGCAACAAAATCATTTTAATAAATAAGTTTTGATTAATATATTATAAAATATGAATAAAACACTTTTTACAATTATTAAGATTTTGTCATGCATGCATTTGTTTCTATAAAATTCATAAATATATAAATGAGACATAATTACTTAAAATGTCAGAGTTAAACAGAAATTTGCAGAAATTGAATGAAATAAGAGTGTTAAAGAAAAAAGAAGGGAGGGGGTGGCAGTATTCAATAAAAAAATGATGACCAATTCTAAATTTCAAATACTAAAAAAATAACCGTAAGAGAGAAAATGTGTAGCATAAATACTTATTCTGGATAATATATGGTTTTGCATAGCAACAATGCCATCAAGCGGCTAACACGATCTAATAGAACAGTACCGATCATTGTATTCAGCAGAAAGTTAGGCAAATCATGAAGGATGGTAATGATGATAATTAGAAGATCCCAAATTCATAATCTAATCTAAGTTGATTATGGATGTAAAATTAACATTATTTGGTGAACACTTGGTATTTGGGATCATTATTATCATTTCTAATCATTATTGATTCAGTGCAGGATCTTCTCCAAGTTTAATTCAGTTTTACCAATTCCTCACTTCTCTTCTTCATAACAGACCTGCAAACTTCCTTATTTCATCCATCCATCTCACAATCTTGTTCTAGATCTTTTAAGATTCAATATAAAACTTCAGTTGATCATCTAAATTTTATCGCTTATAATATGTCTAGCTCAGTTCTATTTCAATCTCTTAATTTTTTTCAAAGTTGTCAGGGATATCTTGTTTGTTCTCTCATCCATGTAGCTTGTTTTTGATCTCTTCTTGCAGCTCCTAGTATACATCCTCCCATACTTTGTTGAATGATTTGAAGTTTCTGAATTGCTCTTCTGTTAAATGTCAAAGTTTCAAATCCATAAATAAAAACTGATAAAACATAACTATTAAAAAGCCTTCCTTTTCAAACACATAGGCATATTTACTTTTAACATTAAATTATTCAACCAAAAATATTCCATCCAAGTTTAATTCTGTAATTAATTTCATTCATTGTGTTTCCATTTGGGTTAATAATATGATCAAAATATTTATAATTGTTAACCTTCTAATAATGATTATCAATCTTTATTTCCTTCTGAGAAAATCTACTGAACATTACATTTATTATTTATCTATAGTAGTACTTTCTTATTTTCATCTGATGTCTCTTAAATAAATTTCCTGAAGCACATCATCGGCAAAAAAAATTATTTAAATAATTTACTTTTACTCTCTTATGGAGATATGAAATCATCCTATCATGCACTTTTCTTGCTGTTAGTCATTTTAATATCGCATTTTAATCTAAACATTGCTGTTGCATATTATATTTTTCAGAATATAATATCTGAGATCTATAATTAAATGATCCAATGCTTTAATCACTGTAGAAATGATTATAGGTTCCAATACTTTTTCATAATCTATAAATCCAAAGTTTTAATGGTTACTCATATTCATTGATCCTTTTTAAATTTCTCTCAATAGAATGTACTGTCCTGAAATCATGTTTAAATCCAGTTTGTTCTTTTGTTTGATTAAAATCTAAGGTTAACTTTAAAACAAGTTATAATTTATCTTAGTAAAATTTTTGTATAGAATTGATTTATAAATGATAGGTATGTGCTTTCTAATATTTTCTTTATCACTTTTCTTAAATATCAGTATTATATCTGCATTCTTTCAATAATCTGGTACATCATTATTTTTTGTTAAAAAACTTTCTATTTATTTACTTGTTTCTTTTAAAATGTCAGTAATAATTCCATCATTTCCTTTTTCATAGATTCAATTGCATATCTTCTTTTATTGAAAATGTTGGGCAATTCAGAAAATGTAATAAATGTATGAATACTTTATTCTCTTGTTCTTTATTACTATATAATTCTTTATAGAATTCTTTGATACATTTCATAATGTCATTTCATCATTTAATAATAGTTTCATCTTTTTTTTTCTTCTTGCAAAAATAGCTTTCCTATCAATATCAATATGTTTATCACTTTGAAAATTTTTATCCTCTTCTATAGCTTTCCTTGCTATTTCACAATTATATTTTCTTACTTTGTTGTTAACATTTTATATATTATTTTGAAAATCTCTAAATATTCAATTCTTAATAGATCATTTTTAAATAATTTTATATTCATTCTTTTCTTTATAGATTTACTGGTAAAATGTTGCTTTTTTTTCTATCAGATGTTTGCTGCAGTTCTTAATAGTGTACCATTTATCTTCTTACTGATTTCATTTAAGGTTAAATCATTTTCAAAATCTTAATTTTTTAAAACAATTTGCTAGTTCTAATTTTAATTCATTGAAATGTTTAGACATATCATCTGTATAGTTTTACCGTAATTTTTAATTTTTGCACTAACACACATCTCATCATCTCACTAATTAATGATCACTTCTTGAGTTGAATCTAATAAGAACATTACATTCTTAAAAATAGATATTTCCTGCTACCATATTTAATATTTTTCTCAAAAAAAAAATCATAATATACTGTAACAGAATGAATCATATAGGTTAATGGGTTAATCATGATATATAGATTATCATTCATACTTATGCATACCATGCTCTCATTGAATTTGTTCTTAGGAGAGATTAAGAACTAATTAAATATTAATTCTACATTTAATTTACCTCATCCATATTGCACTTCACTTCTGTTCTGGATTTTGAACCCAGAGAGAATTTGCTTGATCACCTAGTTCAGGTCATATTTGTCTCACCAGAGTATGAGTAGGTAGGTCATATTTGTCTCATCAGAATATGAGTAGGTGTAAAATAAACATATGTTTGAGATGTATGTAAATAAATAAAATGATCATAAATATGTGGATGGATATGACTAATTAAAATTTGAGTACAGAAACATAAACCAACAATCATATTTTAATGTTTGAATAAATTTAATAATCATATTTACAGTGATTAGTATTTAAACAGAGAAAAATAAAACAAAATATGATTATTTTTTTTTTATACTTGATTTCTAACATTATCCCAAACCCTGATCCCACAAAGAATAGCCACTCGACATCTCGATCAACCTGAATAATTGTCATGCTATACATAAAATTGTCATACATTTATTTAATTAATTAAATCTGTTATAACCCTATTTGATGTTATGATGGTTTAGAATCTCCCTGTTATGTATGATGTTTGTGCTATAAATAAGGAAGACCATTCATGACATAAATAATTAATGAGATATGAAAAGAAAATATTAAAAAAGAAACAGTTAATATAAGCATTGAAATAAACAAACAATGAAAATGTGTGTGTTGCAAGGTTTAAATTATATACATATTAGGTAATGTCTTACCTTTTCCCTTTTGATATTGATTGGATTATTGCACAATCAAGCATACATCATAGATTTTATTTTACTAAATTTATATTACGAATGAAGATATTTCTAACAACATTTTAAAATATTTTAAAGATATGAAATATTTAATAAAGAAAAGAATAATATGGATAAATTACTAATTCAGAAAGACTTTGGAACCAAGAGTGTTGTATTAATGGTATTGCATGTGTGTGTTGAAATATGTTTAATCTCCCTAAATTCTAATTGAGAAAGACTTGGGGATCAAAATTGTAGATGTATCTTGCATTTACATTTAAAACTAATATTTTTATTTGGTGAATGCAAAAGATGGCAAAATATATAATCCTACAATAAAACTACAAATATTAACTATGGCTGTACTATAAAATATAATGGCATCAGGTTAAGATGAGAATCATAAACTATGGGCATTAAAATGATAATACGCCATTAGTAACAATAAAATATCAAGAGCCAAGTATATTCCTGTAAAGGGATATTCTTTCCAACTAATAAAAACAAAAAAAAAAACTTATGACTACATAATAAAAATATATAAAAATCACAAATTCAGATCCTCTATAGAATAATAACACAACATAAAGTCAATTTTAGAATGTTCAGCTAGAGTTCAAGTCATTTTAAAGATAAGACCAAGCAATTCATTAATCTACTGACTCCAATTCATTTATAAGACTTATCTTCTATTTTAGGTAGTTATTCCAAATATAAATTAAACCATATGTGAATCCATAATTAATTCTTAGGAATTTTATACTATTCATTCAAAACTTTAAGTTGATATAACCAAATAAGTGATTTAAACTTTAGAGAATAGTGACTAATTATTGTAGTGCTATCACAAGCTGCCGCATTACATAAGTAATTTTTAAAATTCATAGATGAATCAAAATATTTAAATTTCATTTCTTTAAGTGCATTACTAAATTACAAATATTGTTAATAATTTAATTTCATCATTAAGGATGACATAGAAAAAACATTTGCCCTCAAGTCATGCTATTGGTGAAAGATAACAAAATGACCAATACCAGATTTAAATCCAATGTGGTCCTTCAACACACTGTAATTAAAAAAGACTAAATAAATTTTAACAAGTGGTTGTATTTATAAGTTTCTGTCATGTGATCAGTGATTTCATAATTTTGTATCCCCTATACGTCACTTTTTTGGATTTATATGGGAAAATTCAGCTCTTGTAGCTAGAAAACGATTGGAAGCAGGCAAGTTTTGAGAGTTTCAAAAGTCTAAAGTGCCAAATTTGAGACAGAAATATTTAAAATGAAAGTTAAATATTATTTTGAAAATTTAACTACTATACTACATTAATCAAAAATGAAATACACAAGTTTTTATTTTACAAATAAATGATTTGGAATATTAAAATATTAAACTAAAGGATTTCTATTTTATTTATTTTAAAGCTCTCTTTTTTAATATTAATAATAATAAACTTTATTTAACACTAAGAATAAATTCATTTAAGTATTTTATGATTATACTTTTTCAAATTTAGTACATTTTAAAACAAACTTTCATGCATTCACACACATGTATTTAAATATAATGTTAAAATGTGCTATTATTATTGAGTGTATTATTAGTAGATAGTCTCGCTATAATCAAATTATTATTGCATTAATATTATTTTAAATACTTTGTTTATTGCAGCTAGTGGAGTATCTTTATATCCTGTGTATTTTTCCCTCTAACATTGATTTTATGTGAGTGTGTTTATTTTTCATTCAATACTAACCGCACTTACAAAAAAAAAAAAGAGTGAGACATATATTTTTGGGATACTGTAATTGATAAAAAATTTGTAAGGGATAAATCTACTCTAATCGATAGTAATATATGAGAAATAAGAATATCACTTCAACCTTATCATTTACCATAACAATAATAATGTGCATCAATATTTGCTCAATTTAATAAGCCAATAAATTTTTTTAGAGTTTATAGTTATGATTATTGATTTAGACATTAAAATATAGAGTTACATTTTACCTTTTTCCCACGGAAAAAAAAACATTTTCTTGGCCTAGATATTTTATAAATGTAAAATAGTCATTAGAGCAAAGACTTACTAGTATATTAAGATTATTAATTTCTAATTATTAAACTTGAATTTTTATCTAATAGAAGATTGTTTGTGGGAAATCGGAAATATAGATTTTTCTCTCTCTTTTTTTTTTTAAGAATAAGTTAACCCTTTTAAGTTTTATTGTATTACTTAGAAATGTGCAACGACTTATTTATCTTAAATCATTCATCTAAAACATCTCCAACATATGAATCTTTAAATATCTTGGGCAATATCTATTTCATATCTAGGCTTATATCAGTAAATCATTTTAGAGTATAAATTATCCATATATGTTTATTCTAAATGTGGCATGGACCTTAAACTTCATGCATTATAGTACCTTGTATTCCCTCTAGAGTCACAGCAAGAAAACATTATCTTCTATTTTGCTTTTGATTTGAAAGGTCCCTCACAGAGGTTGAAAAACATTTTGAATTTGTTTTTCAGGATACATTATGTGTACTAATAAATAATCATCAACTTTAAATGTGTGTGGTTGCTGTGTTGATTGAGATTTCTGCTTACAATTCATTTTTTTCAAGTTTACCATGGCCTGGTTAATATCAGTTTTATGATTGACTTTTTCGGCCATGATCAGTCGTGGCTTTTTTTTTTTTTTAATAATTGCTCATTTTTTCCAAATTGTAACCAAATAAGTGTGAATATTGCTGACTCATTTTTAGTTATATTGATATAATTAATTATCTCTTTTAGTTTATTAATTCAATTCTTATACTTAACTTCTAAGTAGACTTGAAATAGTCTGCCCAGTTTTCTCATGACTACTTCACATGAGTGAGACTGGGGATTTCATATAGAACTCATTATATGTTTGATATTTTAGTTAACCACCCACTTTTTCCATATTAATATCAACTTTGGTCTTCCTACCAGGAAGAACTGATAATGTATTAAGCAACTTATAATGCTTTTGGTATTGGTTTAGTAATACGGTAGGCTGTTATATATTTTGAAAATACAACATATGTTACCAGGATGAACTTGTATCTATTAAATGATGGAAGAGACCTATAGAAATCAATCGCTAAAAATTCATTAGGTCTATTTGGCAAGATAGGTTGAAGTTTTCCTGCATATGACTTGTTAGCATATTTTGATTTAAGGCATATCTCACAATATTTGCGGCGGTTCATTATAGAGGTGTATATCCTATGCCAGTAAAAATATTTTCTTAGAATATATTCACTTTTTTAGGACCATAATATTTTGCAAGATAGGTTGAAGTTTTCCTGCATATAACCTGTTAGCATATTTGATTTAAGGCATATCTCACAATATTTGAGGCAGATCATTATAGACATACATCCTGGGCCAGTAAAACCACTTTCTTAGAGTATATTAAATTTTCTTAGGACCATATCAGTATAAACAATGGACACACAAAATTAGTTTGCTTCTAAGGTCAGTAGGAATAATGACATTCCAGGATTGTTTATTGGATTCATCTGTCTTATACATCAATATATTTTACAGAATTTTGTACCTTTCAATTACTTTATTGGTCAATTTATTGTTACTTTCAGATCCTGGTTGTTTGGATAGACTAGTAATAATCTGACTTAATTTTAAATCTTGTGATTGTAGCACAGAAAAATTTAAGATCATTTTCTACAGTATCATCGATTATTAACTTAAGAGCAGTTATAACTATATTTTCAATATCTGGATACATACTATTAATTTATATTGGATGGTGACTGAGGACAACTGCCACAATATTGCGTTTGTCCTCATGATATTGAACTTTGTAGTTAAATTGTTGTAAGAACAGACTCCATCTTATGAGACATTCATTATTCAAGTAGCTTTTATTGATAAATTCTAAGCTCTTGAGATCCATGAGAATGTTCCTATTAAAAACTGGTGTAATTTCTCAAATGCCCATATGACAGCAAGAGCTACTTTTTCAGTTGTTGAGTGCCTTTCAAAAAATGACTCAAAAAATGTAGGATTTGTGGTTTCTGTTGATTGTCAATTTGATATAGCACAACCCCTAATCCAAAACTACTGTTGTCAGTTTGTACATAAAATTTTTGGTTCAAATGAGGATATGACAGGGTATCTTTTCCAAAAATCTGGATTTTATGTGATTAAATTCCTGCAAATGTCTGTCATCCCATCTCCATTTTTTATCCTTTTTAAGTAACTGAGATAAATGTAGAAGGTCATGGATGAAATTTTGATAAAATTTGTAATAAAAATCACATAATTCTAAAAAAGAAAATTGTAATTGCTTCTGATTTTTAGGTTTAAGAAATCTATGAATGGCTGATATTTTGTCAGGGTATAGTTTAATGCCATGGATTCCTACCACATGTCCAAAAAAATCAATTTCCTTAACAGCTATGCTGCACTTTTTCAAATTGACTTTAATATTATTAATTTCACATGCTTTAAAGAACATTTCTAAATGTTTTGTGTTTTTCTATAATTTTTAAAGCAATGATGATATTGACTGCATACAAAATGATCATTACTTTTAAGTCTTCAGTTAAAACTCAGTCTAATCATCAAATTAAAATTAAACCTATCCTACCTGTTAATCAATCCAAGTGGCATTCTCTCAAAAGTATAGGGTTGGTCCATACTTTTGATCATCAGGGTATAGCAGAATTTTCCAGTAGCTGGATGATCAAATCAAATGTGGTGGTTTTATTTTTAAATTTTATTAATAGTTCATGTAATTTAGAGAGTGTCTAGACAAATTCAGACATCCATCTCTTTTTGTGGACTACTACAAGAGGGTCAATATAGGCAAATGTGTAATTTATAATTTTCCATTTGATCATTTTGTCGATCTGTTGATGTACTTCTTTGTACTAGTAAGGTATTAGATAGGTTTTGTGCTGAAATGGTTCACATCATTTTTTTAAATGAGTATGACAAACATATGCTTTAATAAAGTCTAAAACTTTAAATAATATATTTTTATATTTATACATCAATTAATAAAAATTTTCACTATATTCAAAATTCAATTCATAAGAACCTTTTAATTTTAGTTCATATTGAACACATAACAAATTGATAGATTGGTACTAAAAAACATAGTTAAAAGCACAAATTCTGAGTTGACACTCAATTTTCTGATTTTTATAGTTAATAATACAATGATATTTGTTCATAAAATCGGAGACAATAATGATCTCATGAATTGATCCAGGCATAATTAAAAAAAATAAGTTTGAACTCGATACCATTAATTTTCATAGTTATCCATATTTGCTTGCTATCCAGTTTATCTCTTTTGCCTTTAGCTAATGCCACTTGTATTTGTTTTAAAGGCAGTGATGATACTAATTCATTGATATCTGCAATCTTATAAAATAGATTATCTGACAAAATAGATACTTGACTGTTTGTATCAAGTAATGCTTTAGCAATAACTCCCTCTATACTCACATTAATTATAGGACAATTATTAATGATTAGTGGTTCAGCTGAAGCACCAGGTTCCAGGTATTCCATATCAAAATCTATAGTGCTAAGTTGCAACAAAAAATTGTTTCTCCCTAAATAAGCAATAGACTCCACAGTGAGAATCTTTTCAATGAGGTCCTTTCTAGTTTAATGTATGGGTTTTAATTTTAGTCTTCAATAATTTCTTAGGAGTTATTTGAACTCTATGAGCAGGATAATTACCTGCATCACTAGAGCTTTCAACTGGTTCCTTGTTTCTTATACTATTGGAATTTTCTATTTGGAAGTCATCTATTTAGATAATGATTCTTGCTTCTATTACAAATTTTGTTTCTGATTAAGCTTCTTATCTCATTGGATATAGAATAGTGGGAGAGTTCTTTGTAAGAGTTGTATCTATTTTCAAAGGATTTTTTTGCTGCTTTCCAATGCCTCTAATATTTCAGCTTCTTTTTCAATTTTGTGTCTGTCAACAGCAATAGGCGTCTACTTGATGTGTCTTGGCATATTGTGTGGATTATTCTCACTACCTGATATTCATATAAGGGAAAGGCAGTTAAGATTTTTAACTTTATAGCCTGTCTTCTAAAAAATTGCGTGTAGCTTTTTTTGTTAAAATTATATTTTTCCAGAAACACTTGATATCTAATATTGTCTTGATGATATTTATTCCAGAAGCTCATCATAATGAGATGTTTTATATCCTGATATCTCTTAGGCTTCTCAAATAGGGACTGCCACCAATTTGTGGCCAAAGCATATGTGATTGTAAGTACAACTAACATTTTTTTTTGTTTAGTAGACTTAAATCAAACAATTCCTTTAATCTGCTTAGGTATTCAGCTGGATTTTCATGGTACTCACCATTGAACACCTTAATCTGAATCAATTTCAAAACTGTAGATTACCTTTGTCTGTATTCCTCTGGTTCTAGGGTTGGTGAATAATAATACCTATCATACACAGGTGATTATTCAACTTTATTTTAACTGGAATGCACTCCGTTACATTCAACATTTAAGACATTATGCACATATAGATATATTTCTTTATATAAGACACTTAAGGTACTAACCTGTATTGTCTATTTGTGTGTTATTACTTAAGGTTAGCATTTCCTTTGTCGATAGTTTTATCATTAACTATCTGAAAATCTTCTATTTTCTTATTGATTGCTAATCATTTAGATTTATTTATTCAATCAATTTGCCTATATGCTTTCTCTATTCTTCAAGGTAATTTTATTGCTTATTTTCTATTTCTCTCTTAAAGGTTTCTAATTTTTCAGCTATATTTTTGTTGTTTTCACTTATTTGCCCAGGCTAACTTTTACATTTTTCATATATTTCCTTTACATTCTTCTGTAATTTCTTTATCTCACTTCCTAATTTAGTTTAAGATTTCCAGGTTTGAGCTTGATTATAACTTAGACTCATTTATTATCTCTTCAATTTCTCTTTTAACATCATCTAATTTTACCTTGTTTTTTATTTGGAAATCATTATTCATTTGCTTTATTTCAATTTTGAAATCATTTTGACACATCTTTACTTTTTCTTATGATCTCTGATTTCACTAAATCTCATGTCAATATCATTTTTGAATTCATCTACAACAGCGGTACTCAACCTTTTGGGGATAAAGTACCGGTGAATTTTAGGCAAGAGGATAATGTACTTTTAGTTTAAAAAAATTTCAAATTTGTATATGATGGAATGTAATAGAATTTAATACAGACTATGTATATGGGTTTTTTTTATTTATTTATTTAGGTATCATAGCATTTTACTATAAAAATACAAATATAAATGTAAAACATAAAAGATTGCAACACATTTAGTGAGAGATATACTTTAAGTGTACAATGTAAAAATATAAAAAAAATTAAAGAAAAAATTTGAACAAATATATCACAAAATAAAAATTATACAATATAAAAATATAGAAAATGAAAAAATACTTTTGAATTTAAATATCACAAAAGTGTAATTGGTTAATACTGTTTGGGTAGTAACAAATTATTTTAATTAGTGTGATATTTGAATTTATTTATTTTTAACAAGATTAGAAATATCTGTCTCAATTTTGCTCAGCTTAAGGCAAAGTACTGATTCAATATTGAGAAATTTTTATCACAATCATACCAGAAAATCTATTCTCATACAAGTATGTGGTACTGAAAGGCATTAAAAATTTTAATGCTTGTTGAGAGAGTTTTAGATAGTCTATCGGGATAGACAGTCAAAATGAAAGAAAACAAGCTGATACTCTGAAATTTCAATTTCAATCCACCTGTCACTAATAAGATCTATAAAAGACTCTTTCACAATTACATTATCTAGAATCAACTTTACAAATGCAAAGGGATTGCAAATTCAATTTTGAGCAGTAAAATCTTCAGTAAAATACTTTCAAAAACAATTATTGCAAGATTTTAAATGGTCCTGCATGTCATTAATGACACAGTCTGTTATTGATAAACTGTTTTCTTCTGAAAAATTATATAGGGTTATTGATAAACTATTTTCTTCTGAAAAATTATATAGGGTGGAAAATCCATAAAATTCCTTTTCTCAATTTGTTTTTTAAGAAATGGTAATTTATTTTTATTGCTGTTATTTTATCACTACGGTCAAACAGAGAATTGTTTAGCTCATATTTAAATCATTTAGCCATGAGAAACTATCCAATAAGTAGGCTAGTCTAAATAGCCATTCCTCATCAGAAAGATGATCTTTTATTGAATCTTCTGAATACTTAAAAAAAACAATTCACCTTGGAGCTTAACTCAAAAAGTCGGCTGAGGATTTTGTCTCATGAGAGTCACTGAATCTCAATATAAAGTAATAGCGTTTTATGTTCACTCCCCATCTCATTACATAAAATTGAAAATAATCAGAAATTAAGTGCTTTTGATTTCATCAAGTTATCTATTTTTATACTTCATTAAGAACAGATCTTAAATTCTCAGGCATATATTTTATAGCTAAAACTTCCTGATGAATAATATAGTGTTTAGATTTACACTCTGGTGTTACTTCTTTAATTTTCATTACTACACCTGATAACTGTTCAATCATTGTATAAGCACCATCTGTTCAAACTCCAACACATTTGTACCAACTTATATTATTGTTAATAAAATAATCATTGATTATTTTGTCTGATGTTGTTTGCACAGATAACGACTTACAAAATAATATCTCTCTTAAAATTTCATTGAGGAAATCAAATCTTGAAATACACAAGTAATTTCACTAATTTAGAGACATTAGTGCTTTCATCTACTTGCAAAGAATAAAACTGGCATCATCTTAATCTCTTGATTAAAATATTTTCAATATTTAGTGCCATATCATCTATATGCCTTTTTACTGCATTGTTTGATAGTGACACTCTATCAATTTCTTTGACTATTTTTTCTCCAAGTAAAGATTTCGCAATATCTCTAGTTACTGACAGCAACAAAGTTTCTGCAATTGTGTGTGCTTTACCATACCTGGCTATATGCAAACTTTTTAAATACAATGCCAGTACACAATTGGTGTTCTCATCAGTGAAAGAAGAGACCACTGCTTTTTGGTTGAGAAATTCACATAGTTTTCTTTTTAAAAAATCCAATTGGTTTATTTTTTGAATATTGATATTGGAATAATATATGTCTTTTCAAAAAAAAAGGCTTCAAACATCTGTTTGATAAACATTCAAAATATATAACACACTGTGTAATAGGTTCTGTTTCTGTGCCAGATTTCATGGAGAATTCATAATTTATATATTCAGGATCATACTGCCTAATCCAACTATCTTTATGTTTTGATATCGATGGTTCAACTTTGTTCATATCTGGCAATTTATTTTCTTTTGATTTGGAATAACTACATCGAGCCTGTTCTAAAAATCTCTTTATATTAATGTCATTGTTTGTCCTATTTTAAATGACAATTAAAATAATAATAAAAATAAATAAATAAGACTTGAAACTTAAGTATATTATTGCTATGTCAATTGTTAAATATAAAATGTTTTAAAATTTATTAGACTGCATTTCACATTATTAATAAAAGTCACTATATAATTCACAAAACATAGAAATATAAAATGTTTTAAAATTTATTAGACTGCACTTCACATTATTAATAAAAGTCACTATATAATTCACAAAACACAGAACAACTTATAATTATTTTTAATACTTCATGCTGGATATGACTGTATTTATGACCATATAGGAAAAAGCGCACATGAAATATTACTATTTTTCATCAAACTATTATTTTGTTTTACTTTTTACTGAAAAAAAAATGTTAATATAAAAATTTAACCAATTATACTTTTGTGATATTTTCTTTTAAAATAAAAATGTTTAAAAAAATAATTATGTTATACATATATTTTATTATTTAACTTGTTGCGTACCAGTAACTTGGTATGGTTGGAAACCACTGACCTACAACATTATTGAATTGAAATTCCATATTATCTAGATGGTTATTTACTATGCTCAACTTATTCTTCCATTCAGAACTGGATTTATCAAGCTTCTCTTCCAAAATATTGACCTAATATCTGACTCATTTTTATAAATATTTAGATTGTTCTGATTTCATTGAGTTTCTAGTCAGAATCTTTTTTGGCTTCTTTACAATTCAATTCAAACTCTTCTACTTCACCCCTTTATTCTGTCAATTTCAACTTGGGAATGATCATATTTTTCGTTTAATTCTTTTATAATCTCATTTGAGCACTATCAATCTTAGTAGTAAGCTCATTCTTTAATTCTCTGATATTATTTGATTCAATCTAAGAAACATCAAATTTAGACTCAAGCCTGTCAAATTTACTATTTGATTCAATCTGCAAAGTATCAAATTTAGCATCAAATTTAGACTCAAGATTATTGAATTGATTTTTTAACTCAATAAGAGAAGCATTAAGCCTGTAAAATTTACTATTTGGTTCAATCTGAGAAGCATCAAATTTAGAGTCAAGCTTATTGAATTTACTATTTGACTCAGTCTGAAAAGCATTAAGCCTGTAAAATTTACTGTTGGATTCAATCTGAGAAGCATCAATTTTAATATTAAGATCCTCCTATAAATCTCTGATATTATTATTATGTATCCTAAATATTTGTGATAGTTGTTGGTGAATAGCTAGAAGTACTACATTTTTGGATCCATCTGAAACATTATTATTATCAATTTTTATAGCTAAGGGTTAATAAAAAAAATTTTTTGATTAAATACAATATAACAATAAATATGTAAATGCTCTAAGATTTAATATTACTATAAAAGTTATCTAAATATCCACCTCTTGTTATTATACTCCTTGACTATCCTGGAGAGAAAAATATTTCACATAATACAAATATAAAATTAATTAGTATTATTACCATTATTAAGAATTTAATTGATTTATGGAATGCAGTCTCTTTCAATTACATTGGCATTACTAAAGTATACAGTTATTATCAAAGTTCCAAGATGATATGAGAAAAAAAAAATTATTCATTACTTTATTATCAAGATTACTATATGATCAATGTCATTATCTAAAGTTACAATGAAATTTTTTTTATCTAAATACAAAACATGTATAATAATTTGATAATTCAATAAACAATTTACTCATAAATAAAATTGCTTGTTACTCCATTGCACCATTTATTTAAGTACATATTTTAATATCATACATTTAACTCAAAACATCATCAGGATAAATATTATTGGGCTATAAGTTAAGATGCCAAAAAGTATAACCATATAACCAAAGAAACCAACTATATATGCATAAGGCCAGAACAAGCAAAGATTGATCAAGAGGACCAAACTAAAACTAGATGCACACACGTATAAAGTTTTAAGATCTATAAGAATTATTTATTCTACCAATATCACTAATCATAATAAACAAATAACTGATTTGCACAACTATCTGTGATTCTAATTAGACTAATATCAGTAAAGTCTCGGGGTATTCTTATAACTTTACACAAAATGTATAACTGGGTATATAATAGATGAATAACTCTATTAATAAAACATCAGGTGTTTTATATTTAATAAAGCTAGCAAATTATTTCTCAGTCTTGGGTTACATTTGAAACAAACATTTGCCTCAGAGTTCTTAATATATATAACGATTACTATTTTGAAAAATTTTTAATCAACAATTTTAAACTGATCCATATTTGATATGACTAGATAGCAAAGGAATTTTATTGTATCCATTCATATCTCTGTAAATTCAATATTAAAATGGAAATGGTGTAAATAAATTGAATAAAAAAATATTACTTCTTAAAAGTAAAGGTGTAATTCTGATCATATTTATTTATATAAAATGCGTTGATGAAGATGATTTTTCAATTAACAATAAACAGCTATATAATAAAAAAAATTACAACATTTATTTTATTAATTATAAGATATAATATAAAAAAATAATTAGACAAACGTAATCATAATAACAATAAGTTTTATAAAAAGATTGTCAATCCAATCATATTGTGCTGTTATACTTGATAAATACTTTCTATCTGAATTATAAATAACTGTGTTATCACAAATGTGATGCAATAATAAAACACTCTATTGGAGAAAGTTGTATGGTGTTTATTTATAACCTAAGCATTAACTATAGATAGAATGCAAGAAAGTTTATTACATCCCTAAGTACAATAATAATGATAATAATAATTTCTTATAAATATCTGACTTATCGCTAAACCCTTTCAGGAATGAGTAAGACAATTATCCAACTCATATTATTATTTCTAAAATATATAACTTTAATGAGACCTGGTCATGACAGGTGCTGGTGCATGACCTAATATAGTATTTAAGCTTATATTAGAGCTAAAACTTTAACACAAAATTGTTAAAAGTCTAACTCAACTAAACAATATTTGTTATTAGCAATCATTAATTCACATGAATACCTCTTAAGCAATATAAAAAGAGTAACCTTATAACAATTTGTCTATTTATTCTAGATAACTTTTATTATAAAAAAATATGAGATTGATTTAAGGGATCAATAAAACATATGAGATTAACCATTAACTAGGTGTATAGTTTACATTAGCTTAAAGTTTAAAACAACTGATCTCCAATACATAATAGAATTATAAACACACATCTGATTTCCCTAATAAATATAATGCATTACCTATGATATTTTCTTCCTGTGGCGGTGGCAGTAACGATAGCAGTAGTAGTAGTAATAATAATTATTATTATTATTATTTTAAAATATTAAAATCATTAAACAAATTAACTAACTAAAGAAGATGTATAAAATTTATAATCTACAATTATTAAACAAATATCTGGACAAATTTATCCAAGTACACTTTTAAGTATTCTGATCATATCAAAATATTATTTGGCATTTCTATGAAGTGATAAATTCCACAAAGATGCATTCAATATACATAATCCAGATAAGGGTATAACTAATTGTGGAGGCTGAGATTTTATAGGAGAAATTCATTAACACTGAATTTACAAAGTATTTAACAAATCCACAATTATTTATTCATATACCTGCATGTATTGACATAGTTATTAATCCATTTAAAGATATAGCTCTCATAAATTATAACAGATCTAGGCATAGTTACGAAAGTACAATACCAATAAATATAAATCCATTATCTTTTGGATTTCTGTGGTCACTATAGTATCACACAGATATTAATTCATTGGTTAAATTAGCTTTGCAAAAAATATCCAAAGTTTTCAGTAGCTTTCCTCCAATATAATTATGCAGCAATTTATTGATCCATCGCTTCAAGTCAATCTTATAATGTTTAGCTAAAATTCAGGTTGTTTCACAAAAGATAAGATCAAGTAATACATTAATCCATTTGACTCCAATTTGTTTAGAAGACTTACTACCATTTTAGATAGTTTTCACAAATATAAAATTAAACCATATGGATCCATAAATTCTTATGAATTTTGTTCTATTCATAAAAACTTTAGAATGATATAGCAATACAATTCCAAATAAGCAATATTAATTTTTAGAGAAGATATGAATAATTATTGAAATGTTACCACAAGCTGCAGCATTCCATAAGCAATTTTAAAAATTCACAGATGAGTCAAAATATTTAAATTTTATTCCTTTAAGTGCATTACTGAATGATAAACATTGTTAATAATTTAATTTCTTCATTACTGTAATTAAAAAAGACTAAACAAATTGGGAGAAGTGGTTGTATTTATAAGTTTCTGCCATGTGATTAGTGATTTCATAATTTTGTATCACAATTCTTAACTTTTTGGATTTGTATGAGAAAATTCGACTCTCATTGCTAGGGAACGATTGGAAACAGGTGAGTTTTGAGAGTTTCAAAAGTTTAAATTCCCAAATTTGAGACAAAAATATTTAAAATGAGAGTTAAATATTATTTTGATAATTAAACAATCCATACTACATTAATAAATAATAGAAATAGAATACATAATTGTTTATTGTACAAATAAATGATTTGCAATAATAAAATAGTAAATTAAAGAATTTGTATTTTACTTAAAGTTCTCTTTTTTAATAATAATAAACCTATTTTATTTAACACTAAGAATAAATTTGTTTGAGCATTTTAAGATTATACTTTACAAATAAATGATTTGCAATATTTAAAAAATTAAAGGATTTCTACTTTATTTATTTTAAAATTCTCTTTTTTAATAATAATAAACCCATTTTATTTAATAATAAGAATAAATTTATTTAAGTATTTTATAATTATATTTTTTCAATTTACAAATTTTAAAACAAACTTTCATGCATTCACACACATGTATTTAAACATAATGCTAAAATTTGCTATTATTATTGGGAGTATTATTGGTAGTCTCACTATCATAATCGAATTACTATTGTCTTAATATTATTTTAAAGTCTCACTATCATAATCGAATTACTATTGTCTTAATATTATTTTAAATACTTTCTTTTATTGCAGTTAGTGTAATATATTTTTATCCTATTTATTTTTTCCTTTAACATTGATTTTGTGTGTGTGTGTGTGTGTGTGTGTTTATTTTTTCATTCAATATTAACAGCACTTTTTTAAAAAAAAGATTCAGATGCATATTTTTTGGAGCTGTAATTGCTAAAAATTTGTATGGGAGACATCTTGAATAATTTATTCAAACAGGTAGTAGTAGTATATGAGAAATATGAATAACACTTCCAATCTTATCCTTTACCACAATAATAGTAATAAGCATTAATATTTTCTCCATTGATAAGTCAAATATTTTTAGAGTTTATAGTTATGATTATTGATTTAGACATTAAAATATAGTGTTACAATATATATATATACACACACCCAAACTTGTGTTGTAAATATCTTACCTTAATTGTACAGTAATGCATTTCTTTTGGATATGCATCATTTTTATCAAAACAAGTTATGTCACAACCTCTTTGTTGAAGAAGAAATTCCCAATAACCACAACCCTACAACAAACACAATAAAATTTAAAATTAATACATATATGGTTTGATTATATTTTCAAAGAAATTATTTTGGATTAATATAATAGATCTCTAAATACTGCTTGCTTAATTTCATAATTTTAACTTCTAATGAATATTATACAAAATTAAAAAATATATATGTAGCAAATCAAAAACAAATTTTATTGCTTTTAATGCAAATTTAAACTTTTTAATATTATTTGTAGCTACAAACTCATCTCTATGTTTTAGCTATAAACTAGCTCTCATTAATCATGTCATATTAGTGATCAGAATTTCTTATATAAATAAATTCCATGCAATATATTTTATTTATAAAATATCAATATATTATTATTCAATTGGATTTTTTTTGGTTGTGTTCAAACATATGTAATATTAAGCATTTTTAATGAAATATACAATTATAGTCTCATTTTAAACTTCACAGGAATTGTATAAAAATATATTACCTCTTTAAAAATAAAATTCAACACATGAATGTTCTAAACACTATTTTGAAATGATTGATGTGTATGCAGAACTTTTAGCATACTTAAAAGGCTAAGCATAACTGAAGCATTTTGTATGAGAAATCAATCTGGTTTTTTTTGATGTTGGACAATAACAAATGATATTTAACAAGTCTGCATTAGAGCGTGTTACAACTAATCTGGTTTTACTAGAAAAACTAATAGTAAAGCTCTCCAGATGCATAGCATTTGAAAATAATTAATTTCAAATCATACATTAACTAGTTAAACTGATGATAACACAGAATCATATTATAACAGCTTGTATTTTGTATTAATATCACAATCTTCTTTGCATTTAAAATCCTATCATGGAAATTGAATGATAAATATCTAATGATATTTTATATATGGACCACCAAAAATTTATTTGATCTTATAATTGAAGAGTTTTACAATAAATCACAAAAATGTTTGGTATCTGAAAAGCCTAAAAATCAAGCAAGTTCAAAATGCACTTGGATTCTCATAAATCCTGCTAGTAGTCTATGATTATATATAATCCTGAAAAAAAAATTTGCTATAGATTACCATACATTTACTACTTATAGTATGGATCAATTTTAATCATATATTACAAGTGGTTAATATGCTGATTTGTAGCAAAGATAAAAATTATAATGGCTCATAGCACTTTATGTAAGAATGCACTGTAAAGAGACAGCATATAGCTCAGAAATAATTGATGACCAAGACCTACAACTATGTCATTACACACTCAATAATCACCTGGATAAAAAATGTCATTAGGGCAATTTCTAATAGCATACTATTACAACATATTCTCTGAGTTTGGAAATGAATAAGTTATCAACAACTGCTGGCAACTAAGATCTTTTGCTAAACTATTGTTTATTTTCCAATTTATTACAGTCATCATCACTACAATTATAATTACTGAATGAAATATTTGTGCAGTATTTACAAGCTAATTTGAAATCTTATCTGCAATACTCTATATTAGCTATTATTACTAAGCATATCCAAATATTCTCACATTCTGTAATATGACATTAGAATGATTAGCTATACATAAAAGTAATACCAATAAATGACTTAATTCACCAACTCTCACAATACAAAATAAGAACAGCACTGAAGTAAAACATTTAGTTAATAACTGGCTACTGAAGTTTATAGTAGATGCTATTAGAATAAGGAGCTGCTCATTTAACTTCTTCCAACTTATGTGATATAATAGTTATTTTTGTTTTTGGATATAGAATTAACATTAAGCTCTTCATCTATTACTTTGTTTAACATGATAATAGACTTCTAAAACATACCTATGTTTTGATTTCTATTTCTAACAATTAGCAACTTCACTGGCTAATTTTCAGGCCCACTCCATAAAAAAAAATATAAACAGAGAAATGATAATCTATCTTGTAATTATAAGGCTAATTTTCAGGCCCACTCCATAAAAAAAAATATAAACAGAGAAATGATAATCTATCTTGTAATTATAAATTCTTAGTGACAATAGTTTAAAGGTAAAAACTAACATATTTTCAATCATTTTCATTCCTACATTTATAAATAAAATTCAATCTCCTAAAAAAGATCATGTATTTCAAGTTTATTAGAATAAATTAAAGAAAATTTTGAATTTGTTTGAAGATTCAATTGAGTTATATTTATGGAAACCTAATGCTTATATGTCTACCAAAATGAACTAAAAGTTGAAATATTAATTACAAAAAAAAAAAGACAACTTATCTTCTGTATATTAGAGCAGTTAATTTTTACTTTGTAAATCTTATTGAACTGTTATCTCATTAATTAATATTACAAGATATTTAAATTCCTGACATTTATACAAATAGTTTTTTTCCATCTATTCATAAATTTTTAAACATAACATACAAAATAATTTATGAGTGATTTTCCCCATAGTGTGAAATGTTTTGCTGTTAATATGTAATAAAAAATGTTGACAATGCCATCTTATATTTGGATCAACAACTATATTACTGATAAAACATTACATAAATAAAATAAATAGTCAAAAGCAAAGTAAAATATAAGTATAATTTTTAAAAAAGTTAGAGCTTCCTTTATAAAAGATAAAACAGTAGCAACTCTCTTACAGTAGTGCTACCCAGTGCAAGCCATAGTAACCAATGATTTGTGCATCAAAATTCTTATCTAGTGTCTAAATAATTCAATATTCCCAGACTAGTTTCTAGATTATGGCCTTCATCAGCGGGGAAACTTGGATTTGAGAGAACTATAACCTTAATCTTTCGATGTAATGAAACTCTCCAGCAAGCCACTTTTTATTCTTTAGTGCTTTTATAGAGATTGTTACATATACGTTTTAAAATTTAAGCCAATCCAAACATTAGTTATGCATTTATCTGGCAGAGTGTTGTTAATAAACATTTATAAAAGTTTGAATATCTTTTTAATATATAATATAAAGAATTTGAACTCAGACTTTCACACAACCCTCAACTCTCCATGCCATCTCATATTGCTGACCCACTGATCATACACATATTGAAAAGATAAATAATCATCAATATTAAATAATCATCAATATAAGTATTTCATGCTAAACCAACAATCATCAGTTGGTCCAGATTATTATCCTCACACATATATACAATCAGTGCTCAGCTTTATATTAAAATAGCCAATCTTCATACTTTAATGGACAGGCTTCAAACTACTTCAACCCATAACTCTTCAGCCATCCATTTCATTGAAAATCTGATGATGGAACATTCAAAGCCTACATTAGTGCCAAGGTTGTCATCCTACCCATGTTGATTGTTTAGTCATTCTGACCCCTCATGTTGTATTGGAGAATAATTCATTTACATACATAGAAAAAAAAACACTAAACAGTCAACATGGGTAGGATGACAACCTTGATACTAACGTGGGCTTTGAACATTCCATCATCAGATTTTCAATGAAATGAATGGCTGAAGAGTTGTGGGTTGGATTAGTTTGAAGCCTGTCCATTAAAGTATGAAGATTGGCTATCTTGATATAAATCTGAGCACTGATTGTATATATGTGTGAGGATAGTAATTTGGACCAACTGATGATTGTTGGTTTAGCATGAAATACATATATTGGTAATTATTTATCTTTTCAACATGTGAATGATCAGGTGGGTCAGCAATATGAGATGGCATTGAAAGTTGAGGGGTGTGTGAAAGTGAGTTTGAATCCCTTATATTACATTATACATGTGCAGGTATATGTAAGCCTGTACAGTGTATTAATTTTTAATATATAGTAAAAATATTGTCATGTTATAACATCAGTTCTTAAAAAAAATACTAATTATTTAATTTTCATTTTTCTATATTACTATTATTGTAATCAATTTGTTTCAATTTTTTTAAAACTTAAATTTTAAAATTTTTTTCATACCTTAAATTTCACAAATCATAATAACTGAATAAATGTATCTTAGATGATATCAAATTAAAAAAATTCAAATTACATATCATAACATTTAGTTGCTATTATTTATTATTAATAATAATATTAAAGAAACAATTTAAAGATTAATGCATTGTTTTCCAAAAAAAACATCAATTGGCATTTTCACTTATATATTAAACCTCAAAAAGTATCCCAAAAAGATTTTGTTTTTTAATTAGTAATGGAACTTTTAATAATACTGTATTCAATATATCATTGCAAGAAGCTTCAAAATCACATTTGATATTCAAGAATTGTAAAAGGTTTGGAAAAAAATGAGTATATTTGTTTAATATTCTGGTTTTATCAATTTTAAGCTATGATTCGGTGATTTAGAACTCCAGAAATTTAAACCATAGATTAGCATTAGAATAAGTTAAAAATTTTTTTTTGATATATCTTAAGCATAAGATATCAATGCATAGAATAAAAGAATTCTAAATGATATGATGTTTTTAAAGATAATTATAATAGGTGAAGTAAATGAAAGATAATGTCAAATGAATGTATCTTTTAAAATAAAAACAAAATATACAAGACCAACAAACTTGTATAATATTTCAAAATTTAAAATGAAACTTAGCTCTGATAAAATTATCCAGATTATGCAATAACAACATTACTAGTATATTTTTGAATTAAATAATAAGTTTTAGAATCGCTATATGAAAAATGTTGCTAAGGATTAATGAACAATTGAAAATTATAAATCAATTTATGCATTTTATTTGTTTATAATATCTGCTAGTACCAAATAAACTGAATTTAATTATTACTATGAATGAAAATATAGTTAATACTCTAAATAATAAATTGACTAGATATCATATATACTTCAATCTATCTTCAGTTTTTATAAGTTATATATAATCTTTGATAGAAAATATGCAATTGACTTTTAAGGGCAAAAACATAATCATTTTATATTATAGTTGTATAAAAAAATATTAGTTTTAGTGTTTCTATATCTCCTACAGATCACTTTAATGTAAGTTTCACAAGCATATTGATAAATATATATGTGGATGATTTATAAAATTATATGTCATTTAAAATACTGTTATATGCAAATGATACAAAAACAGTTGGAATTATTAATAATAAAAATGTGTTACTATGGTAAATGTGTAGTTTTTTGGAACCTTATCATTTTGTTGGCAGTAGTCATTATTTGCAACCATTATTATTTTGTAATTTAATGGCAATCATTATCATCACTTTTAAAAACATTATCAATTCAGTTGAGGATAAAGATTCCTTCAAGTTTAATCCAGATTTCCTGAACAATAGCCTCATTTCTCCATACAGATACCAATAACTTAATTATTTCATCTAATCATCTAATATGTGGTCTCAAAAATTACTAGGTCTTTTACAATCTCTCTGAATCTAGATTAAGACTTCAACTTCCCATCTATTATAATCTCTTCTAGCAATATATCCAGACTAACTCATTTCAGTTTTCTAATTTTTTCATGGATGTCAATGATATCTATTTGTTTTCTCATTAAAATATTTTGCTTTCAACTCCAACAAACATCTTTCCATATTTTATTAGGTGGATTAAGTCTCTGTACTGTTCTACTGTTAAGTTTAGGCAGTTCTATTTAAGAATCCCTCAACCTATCATAAATAGACCTAAAAAAGAAAAAAGACTTGCTTCACAAAATTAGGCTAAATCATGATGCCTGAGAGATTTCTCATTTAAGTGATAGAAAATAGTTGAAATATCAATAAGGGTAAAGATTAAAATTTAGGAGATAGTGGTGATCATAAAAAATATTTCAACTGTTCTAATATAGTTATATGAATATGTAAAGTTTACTTGATGTGAACTCTTCAGATATAAATATCTGATTTCATAGCAATTAAGATTGATGGAGTTGTTCTAAATAAAAATAATTATTCACAAGAAATTTAATTGTATAAATAGATGACTGAATATTTTTTTCTGAAAGTTACAGTTAACAGTGATTTAAAAAAAACTGAACTCAATATGATGATTAATTTGATTCAGATAAGGAAAGTGCTTGTATAGATAGTATTATTGCATCAATACTGTTAAATGACCAAATTTTTCTTTCTAAAAACGATTGCATGTGATGGTAGAAATAGTAGATTATTTACCTAAAATCATTGCAAATAATATTTATTCAAACTCAAATGATCTATAATTTAATCTTTGCACAACATATAATCACTATAAAAAAATATAAATGCACATATTTAAAATGTCTATAGAGATATTATAATTAGAAGAAAGAATATAAAAGAAGTCAATACTATATGAGCAACTGGAACTACCACAACATTAAAATCAATAATAGTATTTAAAATAGAAATTATTTCACATAGATTAATAAAAAAAACATTCTTTCTTGAGATACAAATACATTATATGCCTAGTTGACATGGATTTACAAACTATTATTTTGAAAAGATTAGTAAGAATAAAAGCACACCAATTTATATGTCCTGCCCCCTCCCCCCCCCCAAGAACCCCTAGATTAGTTCTCTGACAATAATTGTAACATTAATAATTTTTAATAAGAAAAGTGGTGTTCTTCTCTTGACTAAATAATAAAATAAATCTACATTGAAAATATTCCCTAGAGTAATTACATTACTCTTAAAATAGCTTTCATCATTCTATGCTGAGAAAAAAATTAGCAGTACATTTAAGCACTTTGGAAAATTTTGAGAGAAATATTTAGTAAACTAAAATTTGTAATATTTTCTTTGAATTTATTAATCATTACTCCTTACATTTTACATATGTATAATTATCTGATTTCTTAATTTTAGATAATTTTAAAAATTCTTAAGAATTTATTTTTACTTGTGCTATGTCCCCAGCTACAGCTGAGAAAATCGGAAATATGAATAATTATTTTGAAGTAAACCAAACCAACTAATTAATATTAGATCTTTTATTAGAGCATCGTAATTACAAAACACAACAATTACGAGTGAATGATTAATATTCCTTTCACCAATCCAATATATATATATAATGTACCAAGATCGTATTGGTACATATATCTAATTTTGTCTAAAAATTATTAAAATAAAATACAGTTCGTTAAAAGAAAATAGTATGTAAAAGTTTAAAGAGTTTTTTTATCGCAGTTTGTTTTTGAAATGTAAAATTAAAAGTCAAATAGTTTTTTTTTATTAGTAATTGTAATAAAAGTTACAATTAATTAATTGGCAGGGGGGAGGAGGTTTGCTTTAGAAAGTCAAGTTAAAAATTTATAAAAGAAGTTTAAAGAGGGTTTTTTTTTTTTTTTTTTGCTAAAAACAATTAATTCATAGTTACATGGAAAATTAAAAGAAGTTGATTTTCAAATAAGTAAAAAATATCTCTTTTGAGTTAAAGAAAGAAAAAGTAATCTTAAAAACTAATATCGAGTTTATTAGAATAAAATATACATGTGTGTAAATGACGAATTAATGTTAAGTATAAGGAATAGTAAAATATATGTGTGCGATTGTAAACATAGCAAAATGTGTGCGTGTTAAAATTGAATAAATGAAAGTTAAAAAATTAAAACCTCTCAGCGATGGCTACTAATTAAAAATGTACAAACAAAATGTGCAATGGCTGCTAATTAAAGATCTCCAACAACATGTAAGTAAAAGCTTATCTAGAGGAATGCAATTAAAAACAAGGAAAGAATTTTGACAACAGATATCGCTGGCAGACAAAAAATGGTGACACGTCTTAGTAATAAATAGTCCAGTTTTTCATTGGACAGTCAGTTGAGATTACAGTTGAGAAAGAGTTCAGTTCAGTGAGATCACATCAGATTAAATCAGTCAATCAATCAGTTGACAGTGCAGTGTTAAAAACCTCAGAAACATATGACTTTTCTTGAGCCTGAGCCCGATGAAACAGCTAACCTGCCCGTGAAAATAATGCCTGCCTAACAACTTGAAAATCCACTTTCAATATCTAAATGTTTAAAGAAAAATACTTTGGAATACTAAGCATTAAACCGCCTCAAGAAAACCTCATATCTAGCCGGCTGGACTTATTCTCACTTGCAACAGCAACCAGGAAGAACCAAAGTCCTACTGAAAATAAATTACACAGAAAACAGCAAGAAGTATCCACATTCTAAAATTCTAGGTAATAACATTTTTCTTATTCTCATTTCTAAAGTAGCCATTGCATAGTTTGAAGCCTTCAGAGTCAACTAATAAAGAACTCTATAGCATGCATAAACGAACTATTGATATGTATGTTTTGAAATGTCATGTGAGAATACCTTTTGTTGCATTATATTGATTTCATGTATATATTTAAATGCTATGTATTATTTAATGTTGTGTTATCTTCTAATTTATTACATGAATTCAGAGTGTGTGCTTAGTCAGTATATGTAATTATCATCATCTAAATTAAGTTCTTATAAAGTATCTAAAAATCAGAATAATAAATGTGTAGTTAGTAAATAAATTGTCTTTAAACTTAAAGCTTAATTTTGTCAGCCAATTCTTTTTACTACTAGTCAAAAAAATAATTGTTATTGTATTATTTTAGATTGAGCTAGTTATGGGATGTATTGAGCGCTGGATTATGGGCTGATTATGGGCCTACTGTCCAAACACATTAGTTCTAGAAACTAGCTGGCACTCAGGATTTACTCCAAAACAAATAAAGTGCTTGGATAGTGGGGGTTTGAATCTAGCAGGCTAGGTGGGTCACAGTCTAGAAATTGATCATGTTATGCGTTGCATAGCTCGGTCTGATCGTAGGTATTGTTGAAAGCTCTGCTATCAATAATATTCTCTCTGCTCGGTGTTTGAACCCGACTAAACCTAGCAAGTCGAGTACACTGGATCATCTACGGTTTGAATCCAGCACAATATATATAAATATGCATATGCCCAATTGAATTACAATGCAATCTTCCCTCAGTCTACAATAGTATAGTAAATACCTAGTACCTTCTGGATCACACGATTATAAACCCTCGAAGAGCTGCCTAGGGCACTTTAAAATCATATCAAGACCCATGCAGTCTGTTTTTACTCTAGTCGGCTAGCTTCACCTACAGATGCCGAAAACCTGGGATCTGAGTCAAGAAAAGAACTGCACTCAAGAAGACCCACAGGAAAAGACCTTGAGCGTTATTTCTCCTGTTCATATATATTCCCATATTCGAAGTCCCATTCTTGTCTCTTCACTTCTAGAGTATTAACACCATTGCTCCCTTATTTCCCATGTTTGGAGTCTCATTCTTGTCTCTTCCTTTCTTGAATATTAACATTGCTGCTCCCTTATTTATCAGGTGTGCAAAATGGATTCATTTGGTTATTAGTTCTTTAGGTAATCTAGTCTGGGAAAGCAATGCATCCTTAATTATTTAATTCAGTTAATAGTTTGGTGTTTAAAGAGTGTACAGTTTAATTACCTTTTTCACTTTAATTATTTTAAACACTATATACACCCCTCCCTATTTTTATAACTGCTAAAGATTTATTACTTAATGTGGGTGTGTGCCTTTACTGGCTCTAATTTATATATTATAATGGTCAGGGAAACAGAGTCTTACCGTATCTGCCATACAGGGCACCACCAGGCTACTGGAACCTGGAAAATTTATATAGTAGGCAGATACGTAAGTGTTAAGATCCAAATTTTACATATTTTATTCCGACCATCAGCCCATGCTACTAGCTCATGGAGATGCAGAGATTTATAAAATATAAATTCTTATTAAAATATTACAATATTAAAAAAAGAGAAGCCACTGCCAGTAATAACACACACAAACATTTATTAAACATATATAAAATTTAGAATTATTCTTTTAGTATAACTTTAATTTTTTTTTTCTTATAAAACATTTTAACTTTACTTTAGATTTTAATTTACAATTTAACTTTTTATTTTAGAAGTTTGCACAGATGAATTTAATATTTTATTAGTACTGAGTATGGATAGACTACATAGATTGCATTTGAAAAGAAAATATTCTGTCCCTTATTTAACCTTAGGCCAAAAGTTCGCAGTCAAACCAACGCCAATCTATCTGATATATCGATGTATTCAATGCAGCATGAATAAGACAGCACAATACCATATCTCAGGAATGCACATCTGAACAGCATGGTTATAGAGAAAAAATTGTCTCTCATCCAGTACGGAATGTTACATCTTCCTGGCAAGAAGAACAATAAAAAAACCTCCATAGGAAGGTATTGCGATCATTTTTGCCATCTTACTATCCCATTCCATAAGCTAAAGGGGTGATCCAATGAGCAGGGAATACGTCTGCTTCCGGTGGTCAGTACGAAATGGGACTTACTTTGCCCAAGTGTGGCATATAATGTGATCCTGCATGTAGCAGATCTTCTTACTACAATTACTAATTACATCAATATATCCAATCCATTAATCCACTTTAACTACGAAACAAATAATCTAAAATTTACACTCCCTTAAACTAACATAACTTTACGAATCTATGCAGCCATTCATGTCTAACTTAAATTTAACATGATTTAATTAAAAGTCTAGCTTAACAGAAAAAAAACAAAAAAAAAAATAATAATAAAAACTTAAAAGAATGGAAAAAATAAATTAATGGAAATGATTTTAAAAAAAATAATACATTCACTAAAAATAATTAATAAATAATTTAGTCAGATAGGAAATTCTATTTCTATTTAAATATTGAAAAGTTTAGAAATTTAGAGTTCTTGCTGTTTTCAAATACTGGAAAGTTAGAATTAATGTTCATTAGTTATATATATATATAGTTCTTACAGTTTTAAAAAGTTCATCCCTAACAGTTGCTTGCCATTTGGGATCCCGTGTTAATTGCCCCAATGTCCTGGGGAGACCAGTATGCTGTTGGTGTTTTATTGATTCATCCGGAGGTCCTTTACTATAGCTGGTATTTTATTTCCGGGCCCTGATAGCCTGTGGTCCGCAATATGGGAAAACTATGTCATTTCATTTTTTTTATAGAAAAACTGAAGGAATTAAAAGTGCGTCTTTCAATCCCTTCTCCTTCAACTCTCTATGACTTAACACATATCACACTTCTCTCTCTATCACATCTCTCTTTCTTCCCAATTTATTTCTAAATTTTTTCTTTTATATTAAACTTTCAGATCCAGTGGACATTACATCATGATGATGATGATGATCCTTTCATTGAGGTCCGTTTCCTGAGGGATTTCTTTTATTAGCTATTCTTTTCCTATTGTTTTTTCTCTCCTATCTGACCTTTAATTATACATTTTGAGATGCCCAAGGGGTAGTTTACTTTTACTAATTGAAAATAATCATTTTCATTTTACACAATAGTATTAATTAAAGATATATTTTTATTTTTAAATTTTTTAAGTTTTCTTTTAATAATTTTTCATCTGTGCGATTTTATTTCTTTTAATAATTTTTCATCTATGCGATTTTATATATATATATATATGA
Source organism: Epiperipatus broadwayi (assembly GCA_028023455.1). Taxonomy (NCBI): domain Eukaryota; kingdom Metazoa; phylum Onychophora; class Udeonychophora; order Euonychophora; family Peripatidae; genus Epiperipatus; species Epiperipatus broadwayi. The sequence goes on from JAQFVV010006263.1 coordinate 461,088, forward strand.
GTTTAGATGATGTTTAATTTTCAATTTTTAATTCTTAAAAAAAAAGTTTTTATTTGTGAACTTTTATTTTTAATGTCTAACTTTTAAAAAAAAAATGTAACGGCGTGTGTGCCCGTTACAATATATATATACGCACATATATAACACACCTCCCCTTACTCCAGAAAGATTATTGTTTAATGGCACTAGATATAGTCTTTTAATTTGTATGGCTTCCGGATTTGCCATTTTGATTTGGGTGTATACTTTTGCATTTCATCTGGCTTTGAGCTCAATGTTGTACCACTTTCACTATTTGCCAGAATTGCATCTGCCTCCATTGGTCACTGTCATTTCACTTCTGTGGTTTGCTGCTCATTCAGCAATAACTCATTTGCAATATCCGGCAACATTTGCACTTCTACAACTCGCTGCCAGACATGGTTTGTGTCTTCTGTAGGTAGTGCCATCCTGAAATTGAATGATTACTATTTGATAAGCTAACAGTTTCATGATTATTCCCTCTACCCATTTCTTTTGTAATATGTCCCAAACGCAAACTTTGTCCCCATTTACAAATGTATTTACAATTTTGGCACTGCTGTCATTTTCAACAGGATCTGGGAGCAATAAGGCTAATTTAATATGCAGTTTCCTTGTGGCCGCTGATGGCAATGAGTATTGATACAGCATTGCATTATCAATTGCTTGTTGTAAATCCCAATTGTTTCATATCTTTAACACCTTTTTAGTTATTTGGAATGCCTTTTCTGCCAGAATGTTCGATTCCAGGTAGTATGGTGGTGTACATATGTGTCTGATGTCATTATCATGAAAGTAAGTTCTATGTTCTTAGTGATGAATGCAGTTCCATTATCAGACATGATAGTTTCCGGTAACCTGTGACATGCAAACACAGCATTTAAGGTCTTAACCATTTCAGTGGCACTTAAATCTAATAATTCGACACTCTGTCCATTTTGAGATTGCATCTATAACCATGAGTAGAAGTTTTCCATTTAGCATGGTCTATGTGGAGCCTTTGCCATGCCTTCATTTCTATTGGCCACAAATTGCACACTTAGCTCTCATATTCATTTCTGTTTGACATGCTAAACATTTTTTGATATTTTGTTTGATGTCGATGGCTATTTTTGGCCACCAGACATAACTGTGAGCCAGTACTTTGGCCCACACAACTCCAGGGTGGCTATTGTGAAGTGTAATACTTGCTGTCAGCCTTCCATTTGTATCATGACCTGATCATCCATCAATATGCACCCTTTACATATAATTTACTATGGTTTTCCTAGAACCCTGCATCTAAATACGGAGGCCTTGAAATTGGTCATCCATTTCTCAGCCATCTCATGAGTATCTGATAGCCCTGATTGGAGCTCATCCAATTGGCTATGCATTTGTTATTCAATACTTCTGAGTTTAGGGTATCAATATACACCTGGATCTCTTTTTACGCAAACTTATTTAACACGATTTTGAAGTTACGCAATTCGTGTTTCACCGGAAGTCGATTTCCATTAATGCACTATTACTTTAAATAATAAATTTCGCGCACTTACGTTATATTGAGAGTAATAGCACATTATTGGAATTCTACTTTCATCTTAGTAATTTCAATATTTTCAGTGCTTTATAATAGTAAGATTTTATGCAATAATGAAATTAAAATCATGATTTCCACATTTTATGTATACACATATTAAATTTTACAAGATTATAATGTAAATTTGTTCAAACACTGTGCATGTTAATTTTGAATTTTAAATCACATTCTGTTTTTGCTTTTTAAAAAAGAATGTAATCAATTATTATTTTCTTATTAATGACACTAATCATTAACGTGCTCTTAAATTCCAACGAGAGGTAAATGGTTGTATGTTTGGATATCGCGAGCTTCGTAAACAATTAATAAAATCATCGTCTCAAAGATTAATTACTAATTATGTTGTCACCAGAAAATCATAATTAAAATGTGTATAAAAAATTACTAATTACGTTGTCACCAGAAAATCATAATTAAAACGTGTATAAAAAAATGTAAATTACTGAGAACTGTAAATTATGCATAAAAATATATTATTTTGAATAAAATTAAATATTATAGTTAAAAAAAGTTTGTCTTGTATCAATTTTTTTCAAATTTGAAATTTTTTATTAGTCATATTTTATTTCCTTATTTTTTTTTTTTTTGCGCGAATTTTAAAGTAATTTTACATTGGTGCTTTGCTTTTACGCGAATTTTGAAAAATCACAGACCGCATCCCCCCTTTTTCAATGTAAGTTACGTCTATTTTTGCGTGATTTCGTTTGCGCGTTTTCTGAGGAACCTATCTATCGCGTAAAACGAGACCCAGGTGTAATTTATTTCCACTTCCATCCATAATTGTTAGATTGTCCAGCATTCTTGATAAGGCATCGACATGTATAATCTCTTTGCCTTTTTTGTATTCTAATATGTAATCATATACTGATATTGTATTCCTCGCACGTTATATGTGGGCTTATGTTCAGGAGCTAAATGATTGTGGCCAAAATTCCCAGTAGTGGTTTGTTGTCTGTAATTATATGGAAATTCCTTCTGAACTGGAATTGATGGAATTTTTTAAGGCTGAACATTATAGCCAATGCCTCCTTGTCAATTTGGCTATAATTTTTTTCTGATTTTGAGAGTTTATGATGCATAAGCAATAGGGCATTCCCCTTTCTAACATGGATGAGATAGCACCACCCTCTCTCTACTCTGATGCATCAGTTGTTAGTCATACATCTAAGCTATTGTTGTAGTATAGTAATAGTTTCTCAGATGACAATAAAGCATTTGTTCGACAGAACATTTCTTTGTGAATTCTGATCCTTTTTTAATAATTCATATAATGACTTAGCTATATGAGCTTTACCTTCCAAGAAGGGCTCAAAAAAGTTTAAGAGTCCAAAGAAATCCTGTAATTGCTTAATATTGGTGTCACAACATTTTTCACTGCTTTTACTTTCTCCGAGTATGGTATCTTGCCTTTGTCTGAAATTAAATGGCCTAGAAATGTTAATTCATTTGCCATCCATAGTTTTGTGGGCATTTAACCCCAGATTTACTTAGTTTGTCACATACAATGAAGTCTCTTTTGCAACATTTCCTGTGATCTAGCGGTGATAAGTATGTCATGGAAAAGTACTGACCCCTTCTAAACCCTGTAGAAAAACATTAATCCTTGCCTGGAAAATATTCAGGGCTGTGGACATACCAAAAGGAAAACAGTTGCACCTGAATAGACCCATATGGGTCATTAAAGCCAAGGTTTCCACTGATTTTTTGGTGACCTGAATCTGGTGGAAAGTAGAATTAAGATCTAGCTCCCTGTATAAAAATTTGTTTAGTTATTCGGTAATCCCCACATAATCTAATTTCTCCATTAGCTTTGGTTATTACCACCAAAAGCATGGCCCAATCAGAAGTTTCAATGGGAATCAACACTTCTTTATCAACCAATGACTTTAACTTGTCTTCAACTTTAATCCTTTGCACAAACAGAATTTTACAGTTTACAATCCAATCATGCATTTTCCGATAATTCAATTTCTACTGGTTTTGAAACGATTAGTCCCAGTTTTTTTATTAAATAGGTCTGAATATTTATCAGCTAGTTCTTGTTTTAAAGAAATTTTTTAAAAATTAATTTGAATCCTGATTTCTCTGAACCACTCCCTCCCTATAATGGGACTAATTTTATTATTAACGATATATAGGGGTAGATTCACTTTTTTGCCATTGTATTTAATTTGCGCTTTAACCTGGCCTATTATTTTAAGTACATTACCATTTATGTCTCTCGCTTTAATATTTTTCTCTAAAACAATCTCCACCTTATCGGATGACAATTTTTCCAATCTGTGAAATTATGGAACTTGACGATCTGCTATCAATTTCCATTTCTATTTCTTTACCATAAATTTTTAGTTTAATCATAAACTGGCGTATACATTTAACATCTAGATTTTTAATCATGTGAATGGTTGTCAGTTTCCCTTCCCTATTATGAGACATACGTGTGTGATCTTTTATTTTTCTCTTGTCATCTTGTCTATAGACACGACAAATGACCTTTTTTTGTTGCATTTGAAACATGCTTCTTTCTGTCATTTGCATTCTCTTGAAAAATGGTGTTTTTCCACAACAGAAACAGATTATTTCCATGCTGCTAGTATTTCTTTCTTGGGGTAAAGTTTCCTCTGTTCATTTAAAAACACTCCCATTTTTGTACTTTCATCCAATTCTAATCTAAACACTTGAGCCTGCTCCAATATCAACTCATATGCCATATCCTTTTTGATGGCCATTTCGTAACTTAGCTCTGTTTCTACAAGCAATTGTTGTCTGAGCTTATCATCTGACATGCCACCAAATAGCTGGTCCATTAAGATTTCATCAATAAAATCACCATAGTAACAATCCTTGGCCAATTCTCTCAAAACCAGATTGTATTTAATTTTCTTATTGCTAAGTTGCTTCCTATTTTAGAGAGTTGATCTAGCTATGTGGCAAGAGGGACGGGGGCTAAACTGATCATTCAACATCTTTGATCACTTCCTCATACTTGACCTCAGGTAACAGCACTTCAAAATTTTTATGGATAACCTCAATTATCCTTTTCCTGCCAAAACACATCAAGACCACTATTTTTCTCTTATTATCATTTATCCCATTCAAGGAAAAAAAATTTTCAATCTAGGTTCAATATAATGGCCATTTGGATGTGTTGCTGGTATCGAATTCACCCAAGCTGTACTGCCCTAATGTTGACATAAATTTCAAGAGGGTGACTGACAACACATGCAATGAAGAGGATTTTGTTTTGTGACTATGGCACTTATTTCCTATGTATCCAGCTACAGCTGAGTGAACTGCAAATCTGAATAATTATTTTGAAATAAAACAAACCAACTAATTAACATTAAATCTTTTATTACAGCATAGTAATTACAAAACACAACAATTACAAGTCAATGATTAATATTTCCTTCACCAATCCTATATATATATATATATATACATACATGTCCAATTGAATTACAATCCAATCTTCCCTCAGTCTACAATAGTACAATAAATACATAGTACCTTCTGAATCACAAGCTTATAAACTCTTGGAGAGCCACTTAGGGTGTTTTAAAATCATATTAAAATCCGTGCAGTCTGTTTTTACTCTAGTCAGCTGGATTCACCTACAGACATCAAAAACCTGGGATCCGAGTTCAGAAAAGAACAGCATTCAAGAAGACCTGTGGGAAAAGACCTCAAGAGTTACTTCACCTGCTCTTATATATTCCCATGTTCAAATTCCCATTCTTGTCTCTTCCCTTCTGGAGTATTAACACCATTGCTCCCTTATTTCCCATGTTCAAAGTCTCATTCTCATCTCTTCCTTTCTGGAGTATTAACACCACTGATCTCTTATTTCCTGGGTGTGCACAATGGATTCATTTGATTATTAGTTATTTTGGTAATCCAGTCTGGTAAAGCAATGCATCCTTAATTATTTAATTCAGTTAATAGTTTGACATTATTAATTATTTATAGGGTGTATGGTTGATTTAATTACCTCTTTCACTTTAAATACTTTGAACATTATATATATACACACACACTCCATTTATATAACTGCTAAATATCTCTGCACTTATCAAAGAATTAATATTATTCTTAATGCCTTATATTTAAAAAATAAATCGTTTAGTTGTTTTATTTTTGTGTAACGAGTATTTATCTAGAAATTTTCAAGACTAGAATATAGGACAATACTTTCAGATAAGGGATTGTCAAGGTTTAACATAAAAAAATAATTGATTTATTTTATTTCTAGGGACTATAAAAAGTTTGAAAAACTGACTGTGATCTATGGACTTTGAGCTCTACAATCAGCCCTCTACTACTGCACTAAATCATGCAAATATATTTTCTCTAAGATAGCTATTTCACAAAGAAAGAAAGCTTTATTGAGCATGTAGTTAGCTATATGATGATATTTTGTTTAAGATTGCATGATGTTGGATTTTTGTGAGATTTAACTTTGTATCATCTATTTTTGGAATTCCTAAACTTATCAATGACAATCTAATGCTATTAAAAATTGATTTACACAATAGTATTAGTACTTATCTTCTGATATTACATTGAATCAATGAAAACATTTATTAATGCACAATGTTGTTTCAAATAAATACTTAAAAATGCACATGGCAAGAATAGTAAACTATAACTATAAATTAATAAAAATAATAATACTGACTATTAATTCCAATATTCTATTATTATTCAGTTTTTGTCCTAACATACATAGATTATCATGAAGACTGTGTTTAGATATAAAAAAAACCATTATAAAAAAATGTGAATGCATTTATCGTTAAGGCAATGTCATCTTATGGATGCTGTCATTAAGTATAAGAACATAAGAGAATGCAATATTATACAATCACTTATAAGAATAGCTTATTGGACTACCATAAATTAATGTCTCAAACCAGAAATAATATTTATACTAAAAAAATATATCCTATCCCAAATATACTGATAAAAAATTTGATATTTGAACTAAATTTCAACAGCTATTAAACATAAAAACTGATCAGTTGAATTTTCAAGTTTCTCATATTACTGGAGAATGGAATTTTTCTTAACTTATTAATCCTCATTTGTGTTGAAAATCATTGAAAATTTTCTCAGAGAAAGTTGTATTTCTGTAACTTTAGAGTATAGTATTAATGTTATCCTAAGTGATAATGACCTGCAGTTTTTTTTTTTTAAAGTAAATTTTAGCATAATGCTTTTATTGATGTTAAAGTTGAAAAAAAATCTGAAGAGATCAGCATCTTATGGACTATGATTAAGATCAAGATTTTTTTTTTTTGACAGAAGGAACCACCAGAGATCATTTGCATCCTTCTGGTCTACATTTCAGATGGATTTAAGTATAATGAAATATGATTTTTTGCTCGTTTATAAAATATTTTTGATTACTTTTACACCCTAATTAATTATTATAAAGAAATGCACAGGTAAACTTTCAATTTATTCATTTATGTTTTATTCTTAAAAATAAGTTAATAAACTTGACTGCATTATAAAAAAAACTAGTGTCTGTAATATCATTATCCATCAGAATTGACTTTGTGTTAAAATCTTTTAATATATTAATTTTTGTAAGAAAATATCAAATTTTAAAGAATTTGATAGATTTCATTCATATTAAAAAATAAAACATAAATTTGTTAATTTTTAGTTTTATCGTTTACATAAATAACTGTGATGACATTTATGGTACATTGTTATATTTCATGTCAGTTTTTAAATATTTAAAATATTATTCACTTATAAAATTAAATTAAAAAGAAAATCCAATTTATTGTTTTTTAGCATAAAATAAAGATTCTATAAGAAATAGAATTATAAAGAAATGAACAGGTAAACTTTCAATTTATTCATTTATGTTTTAAAAATAGAAATTAATAAACTTGATTGTATTATAAAGAAAGAAACTAGTGTCTATAATATCATTATCCATCAAAATTAACTTTGTGTTAAAATCTTTTAATATATAGTAATTTTTCTAAGAAAATATCAGATTTTAAAGAAGCATTTGATAGAGTTCATTCATATTAAAAAATAAAACACAAATTTGTTAATTTTTAGTTTTATAGTTTACATAAATAACTGTGATGGTGTTTATGGTACATTATGTTGGGTTTGGGAAAAGATAAGGGGGATTTAGATATAAAGGCCATAGAGTTGACAAAGATTATGTTGTGGAAATGGGATGGAGCAGAATATGGTAAAAATTAGACTGAGGAATGTAAAATAAAGTATCTAATAGGTTTCTCTGGGCATAATTGCTAAGAGATTCTTGACTTTGTTTAAGGAGAAGTTACAATACATCACATCACATTCATGTAAGTTTTTAAATATTTAAAATATTCACTTATAAAATTAAATTAAAAAGAAATCAAGTCCAATTTATTGATTTTTATTATAAAATAACGATTCTATAAAAACAGAAAGATTGAGCATTTCCAAAAATTCTCAACAGATCAAACAATAGAAATGATCACAAACTCAAAGAATTAAGAATGTGTTTGTAAAACAAGTAAATTCAATATTCAATTTATTACAAAGACATATATTGAATAGTTCTCTGAAAATAATATTAGTAATTTGATTTTTAAAAAAAAATCTAATGTTCTCTGTTTAATGAATAATAAAAGGTTGTGGAGCTTCATAAACAATATAAAGATTTAAATGCAAAAATTAAAAAAAAACATAAATAAGATTAATGGATTAAAATTTCAAGGAAGATACAACCATTTGCAAATTACAATGACTTTAGATAGGTTTTTGGATTGAAAATAAAAACGAGATTCAGTTAGTATGGAGCCCGAGTGGATATTTCTCACAGGACTCTCAAATTATAAATGTATAAATAAAATATATAATGTTTATAAATAAATACAATTTTTTTAGTTTGAAAAAATTATGAATTGAACAGTACAATAGTTTAAACAAAGTATATAATTTATGAGGAGCATTATAAAAACATTGCCTTTTCTAGTTTTTTTCTCAGAGAATTCTACTAAAATTGAATCAAAATCTAGCTGCTGTACTCCTTGATTTTCATTGGAAAAAAAATTGCTAAAGTATTTAGACTTAGGTTATTGTTGATCTGAAATATTTTTTCATTAGTATCAATCTAGAAAACATTCTTTCCCCAGTAGCAACTTCCTGTATTATATAGATATATTCTGAAAATATTGAAAAAAACTACATATACTTTTAAATATATTTTTTCTTAATACAATTTTTAATTACATAAACTATAACAAATTAAGGACCTTTTTCATCAAGGGCAGAGTCCAAATGGGTGTGATCAGTCTAATTGATTTATATCTGGTTTGTTAATAAATCTGAAAAATGAAATAATTTATTAAATAAATGGATGTCATGTTTTAAAAATATGCATAGCATATAATAATAATGCTTTGAACCAACAGAGGAGAAAATTTTGATGTCATTTGAATCATTTTACAATATATGTAAATCTAAATCTCTCTTGATGAAATTAAAACAGTTTTCATTGAATCTTAAAAACAAAAAGTATTTAATGAGATCTCTCAAATTTTTTTTAACTATAATGGTCGCATGTTAATTTCAAAATTATCCAGAGGATAAAAAAGAGTTGTTATTTTCATAGAATATCATTATTAACCACAATATCAAAAGTACTGCTAAGGATTTTAATAAATTATTTCCAATCATATATAGGTGGTTAACAGTCTGTGAGTTTAAAGAATTAAGAATCACTATAGATATCATTTGTTTTTGTTGTAATAATAACTTTAAAAAAATATATGCAAAAAAAAAGATGTAATTTACATATTGCTTTTATTGAAACAGTCAAGGCATTCAACTCAATTAATCAAAAAATTAATGCAACGTTTAAAAATACTAATTATCCAAAGAAGCTGATTCATAATACACAGCTTCTAAATGATATGATGAAAGCTGTCGCCAACACCCATACTGTATAGCACCCAAATGAGTGATATATAGTATCAATAAATACTATCAATCCCTACACTATGTAGACTAATTTTAAGTTTAGTTTACAAATAAATACTGTTACAAAGACTGCACCAATTAGATCAACCAAACCTTATTTGAGCAATTTCAAACTTTATTCACAGTAAAAACATTTTTCTATAAAAATTACATAAATATCATAGTCTATTTTTACTTACTATATTAATCTTTTATGGTAATCTTATGTGTTGTGTATGAGAAAAGTTCACTAAATGTCTATATTTTACAAACTGATGCATTATTTCAATATTAGCTTATGGGCGCTGGTATGTCATTTTCATTTAAATTAGTTTTGTATCAAGTTCATGTTAGTCTCTATAATTATTTACTTTAATGATTTTTTTTCTTTTTCTATAATATGAAATAAAGATAGCAACAAAAAAAAAATGGGATAATTTTTGCAGGACTTTTATAATTATACTTTTTAAAAATAAATAAATTACAAACCAAATATTAAAAAAAAAAAGTATGTATCTCTTAGCTTTTGATCACAAAATATATTGATTACATTAGTATATTATGTAAAAAGGAACAGAGTCATTTATAGATGCGATGCATTGTGACTTCTCCTTTCTCGGAGTCAGGAATCTCTCAGTCACTACATTCAGAGAAACCTGTTAGCCACCTTCCTTTTCCATTCCCCACCTTGTTTTTCCCATATTCTTCTCTATCCTAGTCTATGGCCTTTACATCTAAATACCCCTTTTGCCAAACCCAGAATAAAAACCAAAAATCCATTTTCTATATATTCATTTTGTTTATAATTACTCTCCCACCTCATTATTTGTACCCTTTCTGCTTGTAGACATTCACATTCAATTAACAGATGCCTAATACTTTCTATGACTTCCTTACATAACTTGCAGACTAAATCACCCATATTTTTCCATTTAAGGGTATAATCCCTTGTTGCTTAAGATCTTGTTCGAGCCTTAAACCATAAAGCTACTTTCCTTGCTATTATTATAAATTAACTTGCACCCAATATTGTTTACTTCTATATATATTTCAACTCTTTTACTCTCCATACTAGTTTTCCATCTTCCCAACTCCCTATTTTTTATTAATGAATCTATTCTTCTATCCCATTCCTTGCCAATATAACACTCAACAATTCTACTAACACAAACATCCCACCTTTTGTATAAGTATACTAACATAAATTCTTTATCCAAATCTTCTGCACACCATACTACCTTTCACACCCATTTTGTTGCCTGTCCTTTACTCATAACCCAATTAACTACTATTCCCTTATTATCCACAAATTGCAAAGTGGGTTGGCTGACTACCTAAATAAAATTTTAATCTCATTTGCAAACCCTTGGTTCCCTGAAAAAATTCTAAGCTTCAGCCAAATATGGACCTCTTGTCATGGATATGCAAAGTAAATGCATTAACACAACAGCAAAAATCCATTTCTAAAATCAAATTTTTAATTAATTTATATTTTTGTAAATTTCAAAATCATTAAACAACTAGTACAAAATCAGTAATTAAATTTTGAAAGTATGTTTCAATCAAATATTTATTTTTATGATTAATCATAAAATCAAATATTGCAATCAAACTTATTAAATGAAATTATAATTTAATTCATTTTACTACCTCTTTGCATTTATTCTATCTTAATAAAAACCACATGATGCAAAAATGTTTTCATTTGTACATAATACATTAAATTTTAAATAAAAAAAGTCAAGACAGTTATAATTATCATGTTAAAATACTATATATAAAAAGATGGGAAAAGGTCATTCTATCTACCATCTATGAAGACAGTCTGTAATTTGACCACAGAACCTAATGCTTTATATACAAAAGTAAAATAAATTATATAAACAAGTACTGTATATAATATTAAAATAATATATATTTTTGTATAAATGGGTTAGGAAAAAAACTGGTAGTATATACCTTTGTATAAATGGGTTAAATATTATATATCAAAATATATTTTTTTTAAAAAAAATTTTTTATTTAGGTACTTACAACAGCAGATCACTTTCAAGTGAAAGAAGAATGCAAGAATTAGAAGAACTGTCTTACATTAAATGGGACATTATTGGACATTGTGAAGTTAGGAGGTGAAGAATGCAAGAATTAGAAGAACTGTCTTACATTAAATGGGACATTATTGGACATTGTGAAGTTAGGAGGTGAAGAGACAACTGATTTAAAAAGTGGACATGTACTCTATTATAAAGGCACAAATATTGAAAATACAAGTGGAGTAGAATTCATTATAAATAAAAAGTGGAAGAACAACATTGTGGAGATTGATGGTATATCGAACAGAGTGTCAAGATTAGTTACACAACTTAATAACAGATACTTAAATGCAGATAATTCAGGTTTATGCCGCAACAATTTTTTATAGTGATGAAGTAGTAGAAGATTTTTATATGGATGTACAAAATACTTTTGATCACAGTAAACAACATTTTAAAATTGTTATGGGAGATTTTAATGCTAGAATTGGTAAACAGATGAAAGTGCTGTAGATCATTTTGGTTATGGTAATAGAAATGAGAGAGGACATAGACTAGTGGAGTTTGCAAAAAAAGAAAAACTTTGTATTATGAATTCTTTTTTTGAGAAAAATGTTAAAAGGAAATGGACATGGAAGCATCCAAATGAAGGTACAGCAAAATTGGATTATATTTTGATTAACAGAAAATACATATTTCAAGATTGTAATGTTCTTAATAAATTTAACACAGAAAGTGATCATCGATTAGTAAGATGTGAGATACGTGTTAATGCAAAACTAGAGAGACAAAAATTATTAAGAAAAACAATATTTACAGATGATATTCCTAATCTTCAGAAACATTCTAATGAATTTAAATTAGAACTTACAAATCGGTTTCAAGTATTAGTAGATTTTGAACATGATTCAGATTTGAATGAAATTACTACGAAAATAACTGAAAAAGCAGCAATTGACCAATAAAGTTTCTACTGAGACTAGAGAATTTATGAAAAAAAGGAATATGAAGATATACAAAAATGATGCATTTAATAGCATTAGCAATATAAAATCACCAAAGCCTTAATAGCAAAAAATAAAATTACAAAAAAATCCAAGGCAGATGTCACATGACCTAATTTAATAAGCTTCTGTTTACAAATGTTACATACAGAGTTGGCAAAATAAGCTCTTAACAAGTTTTAAGAATATTTCCAACCCTAGACCGGTTTCTGCTACTGGCATCGTCAGTGAGGTGCTAGGATTTTCAAGCATTAGATTAAAAATACCAGGACAAGCCCAGCACTTTATCTAATGTACAACTATTAAATAGAAAATCTGAAATTTTCAGACATCCATGTCTTCCAATCCAGCTATCTAACTTAAATAGCCATATGGCACTGAACTAAGTTCAGATAACATATATTAATAGCTTTAGCAATATAAAATCACCAAAGCCTTAATAGCAAAAAATAAAATTACAAAAAAATCCAAGTCAGATATCACATGACCTAATTTAGTAAGCTTGTATTTACAAATATTATATATAGAGCTCACAAAATAAGCTCTTAACAAGATTTTTATATTTTGATTTTTAGATTTTTTTATTTTGATTTTTATAAAATTTTTGTATTTTTTGATTCATTTGTATAATTAATAAGTAAATACAAGAAAAGAAATTTAAAACACACACTCATAGCATGGTGTCAAAAATTTGATAAAAGAAAAAAATACATATCAACAATAAAAATAATATTTTACAAAAGTCTTCCTCTATTTCTGTGTCTTGGAAAATCCCCACATTTTCTCTACTAACAGTCTTTAAAATAATTAGATATCAAAAAATAGTCATAAGTCACATAACCCAATTTTTTAAGCTTGTAAATATAAACAAAGAGTTTTGCTAATTATTCAACAAGCTTTTGATAAATGCTTAGCAAGGAAAAGCATTTAAAATATCTCTATCAGAAACCACTCCCAGACCAATGACCAATGGTTTCTTCTTAAGCATTTATCAAAAATTTGTTGAGCAATTAGCAAAGCTCTTTAATAGATATTGAAGCGGTCAATCTGAGATTCAGATTGTGCTTCAGCCTATCCAATCTCCCACCACCAAATCGAATTCAAATCCCATTCGTTCACTTATATACGTATCTATATAATCCAATTTCTTTTAGTTTCCTTTCAAAATAACTATGCCTAAGACAATAATGTCTTAACTAAATAATAAATAAATAATATTTTATATTTTAATAGGTTGTATATGTGCATAAAGTACATGTATATAGAAAAGGTGATGGGGAATTGTGTATAAATTAATATTTATCTTCGTATCTTTAATATTAAACTATATATTTAAAATTATACTCAAATATTATATTAAAATACGTATTCATGTAATGGTGGTCAGGATGATGCAATTGGCTTGGAAGCTTCTAGAAACATAAAATATTTAAATAAAATCCATTAGTATTCTTAAATGTATTAATCTTATAAAAAAATCAAATCAATTTTCTTAACGAAAATTTATCGTTTAGTAAAATCTATTTATGAGCTAAAAATACATTTAGAACAATCATTTTAATACAGTAAGAGATCAGCCTTTTCAAGCTATTGTGCATGCGCTTTTTACGAGTGTTAATAATAAATGAATACTGTCACTCCCAACACAAGATATAGTATTTAAGAAAGAATAAAATGAATCCACTTATTCTTTCCAACCCAAATGCTTATATATGGGCAAATCTTAAGTACTGGAAGTGAAACCGTGAGGATAGACCACTCACTTTAAATTACTGTTTACGATGTCTGAATGAATGACGTCGGCGAAATTATTTAGAATTTACTAAACATCACTCTCAAGTGAAACTTAAACATATGTAAATAAGCATTTGTTTTTATAGCGCTGTGCTTTTATAAATTGCAATACATTAAAGATCAGCCTTTTCAAGCTATTGTGCATGCGGGTTGGACAGAATAAGTGGATTCATTTTATTCTTTCTTAAATACTAAATCTTGTGTTGGGAGTGACAGTATTCATTTAATAACACTCGTAAAAAGCGCATGCACAATAGCTTGAAAAGGCTGATTTTTAAAGTATTACAATTTAAAAAATTACAGCACTATAAAATAAATGCTTATTAATAATCATTTTAGAAACATATCAAACCGATTGCATTGTTTTGTATTACCTTAAGAACAAAAGGTAAATTCCTCATGTAAAAGTCAATCTGTAGCAGCATTTTATAGCCTTAGGTAATGGAGTGTGAATGCATTCTTTAGATAATCAGGAATTGTATAAATAGGGCCCAATTTCAGTCAAGAGAAAAGAGTACTTAAATTTGTAAGGTGTCGACCAAATAAATCCACGTCACCCAAAATTTCAATATGACAATCGCTGAGTAGTAGGGAAAGATGCACTTTCTCTCGACCATGCCTAATCCAGCTCCTTCCAGCCTGCTGCTCTACCACTAAATATCCATGAACTTGATGCTATGCCTTAAAAACTTGGAAATCTGCTACCTGCTTCAAAATGATCGAAAGGACATTCGTGCTCAAAATGAGCCATGGTGAAACATGAACTTCATAGCTTGTTAGAAATCACCAACAATGAAGGTAATACCATTGAAATGCCATCAGACTTTCTTTCTTAGAAATTCTTAAATATTTAAAAATTTAATATTTTTGCCTCATAAATGATGTAACCTGTGTTTTCTCATTAATTTTATCAATGTTTCAATATGTAATCTTTTAACGTGACTCTCTTTTTCACTGTATAAATATCTTAGATTAGGCTTATAATTTTATTGAAATTTAATTTTCCTGATATTTTATATCTAATATATATATATTAAATTCCAAAATGATACATCAATAAACTCCCACCCTCGCAAGTATAATTATTTTTAACTTAACTCCTCACCATTAAAGGGAGTGCCAATTCATTAATTATTTTGTTTTTACTTTCAAAATATACTTTATTCATTTATAGAGCAAGGTACATAATTGTGTATACAGGTAATAGTTAGAGTTGCTGTAAACAATCATTGTCTGCAAAGGGTCTACAGGGATACAGTTCAAATAGGATGGTTAGGAGGTAGGTCTTCCCATCCCTGTCATCATAGCAATAGGGGGAATCAGTCCTGATAGGCCAGAGGCATTGTTCATAGGATGAAACGGAATGTCTCGAAACCTATATTTTTAGTTGATCCCAGGTCTGAAACATCAATTGTTCTGGGCAAGTCCTCTTGTCAATCTCCCTAGCCTTCTGTAAGAAATTTATAAGAAGGTCCTCAGGACTGTGGTCAATCCCACTTTCAAACAATACTTTGTAACATATAGTCCAAATCTCGAAGTTGACAAATGAAGCCAGCCGAATTTTGGCAAAAAGCCCCTTTTCAAAGGCCAGAGGAATCATTACACAAGCCAGGTCAGATACAGACATTTTCCTCAGAACCATGCCTCGGAGATGAGACCACAAATCACAATGGAACAGAATGTGGTCCATGGTCTCTTCCTGCTTCCCGCACATTGGGCACAAGGTATCGATGTTGTAGCCTCTATGATGGAATAAAAAGGACCCTGCGGGAAGGGCCTTAAAGTTGACCTTGAGCAGGAAGTCCACATACTTGGGCTCAAGTCTGAGGAACTGTGTCCATTTGGCAAGTTTGGAGATAGAAATTGAGAGCAAGATGGGGGTACATGTTTTCTCCTCAAACATTAGTCAGTATGTGTCCCAGTAAGTTTTGACTGAAATAGGGACCTGGAGGTCTTGATCTATGACAGGACATCCATCACCTGTTGTTGGATCCAAAGTCTCCTCAATCTGGGTGGGGGTCTATCGGTAGGTTTGACCCTTTCTATGGAAACCAGGCACTCAATGTCAGAATGAGAATTCAATAGCCTAACCAGAATATTGTATGTCCTTTGAATTTGGAAGACCTTAATGGCATGTATGGCCAGTCGATTCAGGGGTTAGGCTTCTGTAAAATGTTTAAGCTGATGACCAGGGCCCCCTTACCCCAGCAGTTTCCTATAAAGCATCTCGATCCTTTTAATGAAGGTGCTGGTGAGTGAAAAGCCAGCCAGATAGTATGTGATTTTGGGAAGTACTACTGAATTCAGTAGGGCAACCTTGCCCAAAAGGGAAAGGTAAATTTTGGATAGTGAGTTAACTGTTTTCTCAATTTTGGTGAATAGCTTCTCCATATCTCTCATGACTGAGGGGGGAAGCAAGATGGAATCACAGGAAGCCCTGGGGGCTGCTTTGAATCTGCTTAGGATTTGCTTCCTTGTCAGGATGGACCACATTGCCAATTTGCCTTCGTTGACCTCAAGACCAAATTTGTGAGCAAACTGGTCCAGGACTGCCAGAGAGAAACACCATCACATTGTCCATATAGGTGATGTGGCATATGTACTCTCCAAGCACAGGAATGGCTATCCCTGAGAGGGCAGCCTCAATGCTTAGAAGCTGGGGGTTCACATAGGCTGTGAAGAGGATGCTCAGTGGCAAGCCCTGTGGGATGGAAACACAGGGCCTAAATCCTGGAGATACTCGGTCATCCAATGAGAGAAAAGATCTCTCGATTTTGTAGAAGGTTCTCTATAATCTGAAGGTATGCCTTGGGCACTTTGAGTCTCCCCAGTACAGCAAGAAGTATGTCAATTTTGACACAGTCAAAAGCTCCAGAAAGTCAAGCTGAACCACGACTGGCTGGGATTTCCTTCTGCATATATGGTCAATGATAAGGCGAAATCAGCTGATAGCATCGGCAGTCAAGCAACCTTTCTTTGCAAATTGATAAGGAGAGAGATATTCTATGATGTTATCTTGGATGTCTTCTTTTATAAGGCCCTTGATAACTTTTATCATAGAGAAAAGATCTCCCGATTTTGTAGAAGGTTCTCTATGATCTGAAGGTATGCCTTGGGCACTTTGAGTCTCCCCAGTACAGCAAGAAGTATGTCAATTTTGTTACAGTCAAAAGCTCCAGAAAGTCAAGCTGAACCACGACTGGCTGGGATTTCCTTCTGCATATATGGTCAACGATGAGGCGAAATCGGCTGACAGCATCGGCAGTCAAGCAACCTTTCTTTGCAAATTGATAAGGAGAGAGATATTCTATGATGTTATCTTGGATGTCTTCTTTTATAAGGCCCTTGATAACTTTTATCATAAATGGCACCACGGAAATAGGTCGAAGGTTCTCGAGAACCAGTGGACCCTCAGGTTTCTTGATGAGGGTTACCATAGTGATCGGACATATGTCCAAGGCTTCCCGATAGTCATTAGCAAAGAAATTTATGTTTAGTATAATTGGTACCATAAATATGCACAGATGGAATAAAAGAAATTTTGGAATTCCATGCAGGCCAGGATGGGTCTTGTCCGGGAGGGACCTTAGTCTCTGTAGAATTCACCCTTCCATAATCTTGTGGGGGGCAGTGTCGACCAAGGCAAATTTTTTCCTGGCATTAGTTATCCCCAATGGCTGAAATTTTAGGGAATAAAACTCCGATTCTGGACAACATGGAAGAGCCAGAGTAGCAGTTTCCTTGCACCTCAATTGATGTAGGGGCCCGGGATCTTTTGCCCAAGCCAAGGGCCCAGCGAAGGTACCCTCTAGTCCAGCAATGCTGATGTTGTAGGTATTGACAAGCCCTCACAAGGTACTCAGCAAAAGTAGACTGTGCTGATTTATATTTTACTTTCAAGTGAATTATGTGCAGGACAGTGAATTATGTATGGGATATTATGTGTGGGATATTCTGTTCAAGAGTCAGGTTGTGCAGAACTCTGGCAATCCCGTCCAGCTCAGCCAATAGTCGGATGGGACCTTTGGTTTTAAGGATGCATTGAAGAACTCTGGCAATCCTGTCCCACTCTGCCAATAGTCGGATGGGACCTTTGGTTGTAAGGGTACATTGATTTATTAGATAGCCTAGCATTTTAAAGAAGGCCATCCATGCCTCCACCGGAGAAAGAGATGTGATCTCTAGATGGTGGAATGCAATATAGGCCTTAGAGACTAGTTGGTTGGTAATATTAGATCTAATCAACATCCTCATAGTGCGGAGGTAATTGATTGTTGGAATTATGGTATTTTGATATCTGAGTTGGATTTCCATTGCTAAATGGTCAGCGAAGGCATTGGGCCAGAGATGGTCTTCAATCGATCCCACCATCACAGGAGAAAAAAAAACCAGGTCTATTGGGGAATGTGTATGCCTTGTATAAAATGAGAATGCCCCTTCAGGAAAAAGGCTTTCTCCACTTATCATGGTCAGATTACGGAATTTTATGTACTTGTTACTGAAGGAAAGGTAAAATTGATTGAAATCACCTGTAATTAATGTGGGAAGCGGGCTTGTTCTGAGAGTTGCATTGATGGAGTGGATCCCTTTGATTATGATGTCCAGGTTTTTTTGGGTAGGTATAGATTTATTAGATTGAAGGACCATCCATGAAATTGGAAGATCGCTATCAGGCAGTGAGAGTCTATGTATAACATTTTGAATATGGCTATTGGTGATTTCTTATTATGAGAGCCACACCTCCTGATGCGGCGGAAGAAAATGAGAAGTGGAAGCCGAATTCTTCAATTAGTTGAATCACACGATGGTATGTCCGAAGGTGCATCTTTATTTCTGATAAGTACAGAATATCTGGGACCTGTCTATGGAACCAATGTGACAAGGCATATGCCCTATCGAGTTCAGGCCCCTTACATTGACATAGAGTATCTTGAGCATGGTTATTTGGTTGGCAGATCAAGTGGTTCCAGGACATCAGCTGGACCTGGAAATACAGGGAAAATGATTGGATTGTGGAAAGGATCATCAGGCACCGGTAATTTTTAAATGCATTGAGTCATAGTCTGGACCAGGGCTGTCATAACAATTACTGTTAATAGATGAGGGGGAAAAGCTCTCAACCTGGAGGATGGACTAATCGCACACTACCGGGGTAGAATTAGGTACCCATGTCTCACTAATTGCTTTAGAGAAGTCCCCCAGTGGCGGCCCGGCCATCAGACAGGAGTAACGCCGCACCTTTTTTTCTTGAGGAAAAGTTTGAGTTGCTAACTGGATCACAAGGATCAAAAAGGCCCAGAAGGTCATCTACTTCCAGGGAATCCGAATCTAATGATAACTGGTCAGGAAAGTCTAATAGTGTTTTTGGTTTTCTCCTTTTCTTTAATGCTGCTGTAATGAATCCTTCCTCCTCTGGAGGGTTGACCATCAGTAGTCAGGATCTACCATTGATACATCTACAGGCAAGTTGGTCCTCGATTGACTCTACCACCAAATTGCATGAAGGGCACTCCCCAAAACCTTCCACAGCATGTGGGGTCAGGAGAATGGTGAGTCCTGTCAGATTGATGGCCAGGAAGCCCAGGGGGCTGATCCCCAGAAAGCCCCTGAGGGGTGGGGCCTGAGGTGGCCTGGACAGGTGATGTACTATCTTTAGAGTAACATTGATGTGGTCCCTAGCTAATAAGTCCACACTATCTCTGCTGTCCTTCATGAGGTGTCTTCTGACCCTGCAATGGAAGCACCGGGGGGGAACACCCCGAAAGATGATGGAAAGTGAAACATCAATGAACTCAATAAGCCCAGGTAAAATGAGTGGAGAAAACCCTTTATTCAATGCAATATGAAAGTCTATTTTGATGAAAGTCTATTTTGGAGTGCCTTGGCCGCTCTATACCGGATTGATCGATAATTAAATGCTATGATGTTCCCAAAGGGGGCTAAGGCTCTCTAGAGATCTGCCTTGCTGAAGTTTACGACACAATTCTTGATATAGCCATCAATGGAGCTTGGCATATCCGGATCTATGATTATCAGATATCGGCCAAATAGACTCTGGTTATTACGGAATGACTCGGCCATAATGTTGCTGAATTGAATTACCACATACCTGTCATTAGGGTGAAACAACACCTTGTATACCAAGCCCCAGATGCCATGCATAGTGAATAAATTCAAAGTGATTGAACAGGGTTAAATAGGTGGATGTTGTCATCTGTGATAGCCAGAATCAGAGCCTTATCATCCTTATAAATGTTAAAAGATTTTTTTAAGGTGGAATTGATTAAACTTGTCACTAATAAGTGGGTGTTTAGATAGATCACACTTGTAATTATTGGGGTTATCATAAGAAGGTATGTCTTCCCCTACATCTTTGGGGGTTGCATAAGCTTTGCCCATTATTTGTAGAGCTCTGCCAAAGATTCCTGAAGATTCACCAACTTTGGTGTTATCAACAGCAGGGAACCCAGCAGATATAGATTGCGGTCCTGAGATATTTCGGAAAGCAATGTTGGTGATGGATGCTGGGGTGGACCTTGGCAAGCTTTTCTCTGGGCACTGACTGGGTCCTTCAAGGTTGGGTATCTTCTGTGGGGAAAGAGTTGGAAATTGATCCATACTATACTTCTATTGTATGTCCTTGTTTGATAAATTAGATGGGTTGGTTGGACTCCTCAAGGGAAGTCCAACTAATGTAGGAGTGTTGGATAATATGCGGAGGTTAGGTGTTATATTGTTTGAAAAAAGGTTAGGAAAATTTTTGCGTTCGATATTTACATTGGGACCAAGGTGATATATGGCTGGCGCGGGGGCCATCCCATCGAATGAGCCTTTTATTGAAGCTGTGGCATGTATATTGGCATTTCTATTGACTATGTTGTGATTTTTGAGAATTTTTTTTGATGGCGCCACCTCTGCATCGGTTTTCCCCTCGTAACTTTTGTTCCTGATCCTGGAAAATTCCATTCTTTTTTTTTGGCATGTAGGGTATGTCAGAATATATAGTGTTCTCTAAAGAAGCCGAGTTCGAATCAATAGGAAAGTGTATTTTTTCCAACTGCAAAGTTTTGCTGAATTTTCAGTGGATTTATTTATGTAACATACTTTAGAGCTATTTTATTGAGCCTGGTATTGTTTTGCAGGGGAGGTCGAACTCTTCTAAACAAGGGCGGTTTTGGCCTCCAGGCCCATGTGGAAGTTTATAATTTTTTGGATCTACTTCCTTTTAAAACTACGAATGCTTGCTAGGTTGGGAGATTTTAAAGGTCTTTTTATTCATTATACTTTTTGCGTAAACAACAGAGGGAAATAGTTCCACCTTTGATTAGTTTACGAGTACAAAAAAAATACAAATATTAATTTACTTACTAGTGCAGTATTAATTCAAAACAAATATATTAATTATATATTTCTTTTTTCTTTATCCTCGCCCAGTTAAATATATATGTATACTTTTATTAAAACACATCCTACACTTAATTTTATATTATATTAAACGTATGTGGAGTTTTATTGAAGGATGTAATGAAAGGGGGAATAGAATGTTAGCTTATGTTAAACTTAAATATAGTTTTATAATAATGCCTTTTAATTTACGTTTAGTAAATCCAATCATACCATCATATTTGATTTTATTGCTATAGGTAATAAGCTTAGTTATATATATTGACTTATTAGTCTAACCCAAGCAGTTAACATAGGCTATTATTCTTTATAATCAAGCTTTATCTAGAAATATACATCGGAACCACATCATCTCATCCTTGTTTAGGTCATAATCAGGGCAATGGATGACCCTGGAAAATTCCAGCAAAGTTCAGCCCATAGCAACTCCGTCCGAGATCCTCAACTCCTAAAAGCTGATTCTAGGAAATGTGTGTGGCAAATTGGCAGGATATTTTCGTATTTCAAAATGATAAAGCATTTTACTTCCAAGAAACAGATCCGCAAATCTTATTTGGACTTTATGTTAACACCACAATACTTAATCAAATTATATTTCTTTTAAAAGCTTAAGCCTATAAATATCTATATGTGTGATGTTATGGTCTAATTAAACTAATTCGTAAATTTATTAATTTCCTATTGATGTTTTGCTTTAATGACTCTAGATATATTTATTTATTTATAGAAATACTCCCATGTATGTTAATCATCCAAATAAAGTAAATCAATCTTTATTGCGTATATTTCCATATTCAATAAACTTAAGATAATTTGGTCAGTTAGTTAACCGACAATTATTTAAATCTTCTCAAATCAGTCAAGGTTGTGTTTCTCTTGTAATTTGGGTGAATTGTTATAATTATACACTACATAATTACGCTCGATTTTATTGAAATATAATAATGCTGCATCAAAAGTAATAATATATAAATTTAAATGTAAGTACCCATGTTAAAGTGCGAATAAGCACAACACGATTTATTTGTAATACAAGTCTAATTATCTAATATAACTAATGTATAAATTTCTGGTTTTCTAATTATCTTCATTATTAAATATAATATTAAAAAACAAACATCTCTGATCATTGCAAGTTCTTTATTTAATTGATTTAGTTAATCTTAAAATATAGTTAAATTCTGGTTTTCTAATTATCTTCATTATTAAATATAATATTAAAAAACAAACATCTCTGATCATTGCAAGTTCTTTATTTAATTGACTTAGTTAATCTTAAAATATAGTTAAATTATTAATGTCATGATTTGGAAAGTTATAAGATCCTGCTAATAACAAAAATGTATGCTTGTCTATATCAAATGCATGCACACACTTGCCATGACTTCTCCACTGTGTGATGTCGGCCAGAAATAAATTAAATAATCTAATATCATCAGAGTTGCCACTCATAAGTAATTGAATCTGGAAGCTGAGCATACAGGGCAGAGTTCACAAGTGTTCCTGACATGGGTATATCATACATGATTGGACTCCAGGTACTTGTGGTCAGATTCTAGATTGGGTTGTGTGATCGTGCAAACCAGCCAGTACAACATCAAATTCATTTTTTTACTTTGATACCTATTTTCTTTCATAAATAGTAAAAAGTCCTATTTTCTTTTTCAATTTCCTTGGGGATTATTTTCTAGCTAAATGAAGTATTTTAAAAAGTTCACAACTTGTTTTAAAATCAGTTCATTAAAAACCTTGTTTCTCCTGATCAAGTTATTTTCATTTCTCTTTGAGAAATGGCAATTAAATATTTCTAAGAATTTTAGCTCTAGCATAACACAAAAATAATTTCTTTTTAGCTTCTTCCAACCTAGGTTTATTTTTGAGATCGACAATAACAACAGGTGTTATTTTAAATTTAACTATTTTTAAATGAGAATATATTTTGAATTTTTGCTTTTTTTTATTATTATTATTTTTTATATTAGTGTCAGCTCTGAATTTATCACTATAATTTGTCAATGTTCACATCAGCTTTGCAGTTGACTTCCAGAGACCTTACCCTGGTATGGAAAATGAAACTATGAAAATTAAGTCAGATATTAAAAATGTTAGTGGAGGTCTCAAGATAAAAGTTCCAATGATAAATAAAATTGATGAATGTCTGGAATCATACCATTGTAGTTGCATTTGCCATAAAAATAAATTAGAAATGTTTGTTAGGGATACTTTTCAATGTTAGGGATACTTTTCAATTAATTGACAGCTATAAGGATGGAATATGTCCATATCACACTAATCTTATAGAAGAGAAATATTGTAACTATAATAAAGTTTAGGAAACTAAATGAAGTAACCATGCTTAATTATTGTAAGTGTAAATTAAAACATTCGAAAGTCTTCTATAATGGAAGAGAAAATTAGAATAAAAAGATCAGTTGATGTATGGTATTTAAAATTAAAAAAATAAAAAGGTTTAGTTCATTATTTTATGATAAAAATGAAGATGAAGGTAATACTATGAGTAGAAAAAGCAGACATTATCATATAAAGGAATCCAATACTGTTGGTAATACTTCAATGAATGTCAAATACTGGAATAGTCATTATTATCAGTATAAGAGAAAGTATCAATCACAGATTAATTTCACTTGTGGGCTAGTGAAGAAGAAAATTATTTTTTCTGGTATAAAGATAAATGTATTTACGTTGATTTATTAAGGGATTTATTTTACAAATAACCCATCAGACTTAATAATAATAATTTATAATAAAAATGCTATTGACCTAAACTCCGCTGCATGCAGAGGAGATTGTTTGAAGTGCCAATTTAGGTCACATAATAATTTATGTCGTAAATTCACTTATATATTTTTGGATTAAAATTATTAGAATTTAAATATGTTAAACTTACAGCCATGCCCATAATACCATGAATTGTAAAGTATGCTATAAATGATTAACAAACAGTCAAGACAATTCATCTTTACTATAGGGAAAGTAAATGGCAGGATTATCATAAAAGAAAAACCAAATTCAACTTACAATAAAAAATTTTCAAAAAATGATGCTTATACATGTGAAATTACACATTGATCGAGGAAAAGATCAAATACACATTTATGCATATAATGATAAAAAAAAGAGGAAGAAACAAAGCAAAAACAAAATGAAATCAAAATACCAAATAAAAATTGGAGGTAAAACATTTATAAAAAAACACACACGGTAGTTTTCCCAAAAGAATGTGTTACACAAACTCTGTAGCACATATTAGAACCCATTCACCTTTAATAAATGTGCCAGCACCAAGGCATACTACTCAGACAACTTATGTGTATCCAAAGGCACTTAATACCCAAAGATGTGGAAATCATATCATAGAGAAGTGGAATTTTTTTTTTTTTTTTATTTTAAATATAAATATATATGTATATACAATCAAACCATTTCAATTCAAAACAAAAATCCACAGGGTATGAATTTAAACCCATGTAATAACTGATTAGGATTATGATTAATTAGATTGAATGATAAAAATGTAATGGGGAAGAAATACATTACAAAACTTATGTCATAAGATATAGTTGGAAAATTAATTTTTAAAAATAAATTATAATATTTCTAGAATCACTAATAAATCATACCATTATGACTAGAAATGGAAACTGATTACACTAATAAGTAGCTTCATTTACAATTAATGACAATTCTCGTTTAACTGATACTACAGAAAATCCAGTAAGTCTCAAAGCAAATTAATGCACAAGTTATTTAAGATGAAATTTAACTGCATCTCTAGTCAGATCTTTGGCTATAAAAGTTTTTGGTATATCACATCATTAATACAACTGTAAATAACCCATATCTTATATATTAAAGACATATTGTGTGAAAATAACAAATCAAGCAATCAAAAATTCTAGTACTACATGATGGCTAATTAAGCCAAGATACCCTAGCAAAAGTAAAATATATCTTTTTAAAGAAAAATAATTAAAAATAAACTAAAACAATCCCTAAATAAAAATTATAAACTCATCTTGGCTTAATCCTTAAATAATAAAGAGTAGAAAGGTAAGAAATTAAAGATATTATTCATTTTTAATTCATTTTTAACACATTACTACTGGGGGGATAATTAAGATGTGGCCCTTACATCTCTCCAGTATCATTTATACACCCTTTGGTCTAATTTGAATCCAATACCCGATATAACATTTTTTATTACACACTACATTAATAAAATACACTACAATTAATAACCCATTAGTTATATATATACATGTAAACCTCAACTTAATCATATGATAAATTGTGTAAACTATAAAACATATACAGGACAACCTTTATTAAAATTATCTTGTTAATTGTGGTATAACTCTGATACACAACAACATGTGGGAAATATGATCAGATAGAATAAACGTAAGCAAGAAATAAAAGATTTTAAAGGAAAGAAATAAATAAAAATTTTATTATTAACATATTATCTATATATAATAATCACTAGTAATGATGTAAACAATTGACCTAAATCAAAATTACGAATTTTTTTTTTTTTCCATATGTCATAGCATCGGCCGGGACGCGAACCCACAACCGTCTGCAACCAACTACTTGCTTGCATGGCGGCTGCGATACCTCTCGGCTAACAACGCAAGACACATATTCAAAGTCATTAAAAATTACCTTTAACAGAACATCCTCATTTTAATAATAGAAAAATTTAAAAACCAATGAGCTTCTCCGAATTCAGATAAAAAAATTTCATTGGCTGAACAACCAGTGAATTTAAGCAGAGAATTTGAAATTTCAGTTTGAATAGAAATACCAGCCTCTATTGAGTTGAAATAGTAATAGAAATAACTATTTAGTTATTCAAGAAAGAAATAAAAAAGCACACAGAGTCAAAACTAGTCAACTGAGGAATGCAAAAGTGAAATCTCCAAAATCAAATTCGAATTATTTGAATTTCCAAAGTGTTTTTAATTATAAATTATAGATCTATAATTAAGGATATCTAATAGTAAAAGAAAATATTGCTTTTAATTCATTCAGGAGATTTTAGTAAAAATATATAAATAACAATACAGACAACCAGGTATTGCTAATTGAAAAATCAAATCTGGAAAAGAAAGTCACCCATTAAATTATAATTGTCAAAACTAGGATGAAATTGAGCTAGCATGTATTACCTATACTGCAAAACACCAAATTTACTATTAATAAATGGATTGAACAACTCCACACTCTAAAGCAAAAGTTCTAAGGAGGAAAATTATAAGTGACGTAACGAATGTTCTAGAATACTCACATTTTAACATCTTTATCCAGAATAGATTAATGAGATTATAATTATTCACTAGGACATTTTCTGCATGAAATTTAAAACTATATTTAGGTTAATGTCATGAATTTTATTTCATTATATATTTTATATAAATGTCTATGTTATCTTTCCTTTAATATGGATATAAAGAGGGGAAAGTATGTGTTAATATGTAACGTAAGGGATAAATATTATTACCGTTATTGTAGATTAAAATAAAATATAGGTTGCGACGAGAACTTGCTTGCTTACAAATCTGATATCATCAAAAGAAAGGTAAGATTTTACCTAATAAGTATTTATTCCCAACATTTGTGCAGTTACACCATTATATATTGTTAGTAGAGTAATACTGTTTTTAAATGTTTTCAGCATACTGGAATAATTGTTTCGATTATAGTCTTTCCTGTTTTTATTATAATTATATTATATAACAAGGGAATCTCTTATCATCACTATGATGGATATGAACCTTATCAAGCAAGCAAGAATGACTTAGACAATCATACATGTAAAATAAATTTCATTTATGTTAATATGAACATCAAATGGCTATTCTTTGTAGGTGATAAAGTTTGGAGTAATAATTGAAATAAACTATAATCAAAGAGTAACCATAGATGTTAAATTAAATATTTTATATTTTGTTATAAATTTCGTTATTAAAATATTACTTATTTTAAATATATTTGTTAAATATATACAAGTGTTTAAATTAAAAACTCTTGATGTATTTTTCTATCTTTGAATTTCGTCATATCTTCTCACATACCCACACATATTTTCATGCATTCACACCCACCTTCATACACCTATACACATTCCATTTTAAATGATATTGATATATCCTAAACTAAACGACTATGCAAATTCTCCCTGCATTTCAAACCTGGGAATAACGGAAATGAAAGATGGTTAAGGACGAGGCAAGTATACGTATATCATTTAACACGTTTTTGAGTATTAACCTTTATCTCCCAGGAATGAAGTTAAAGTATATGTACGTAGGTGCAAGGATCCTAGATAGACTCTCTTACCCATTGTGATGACCTAGCTAACTTACTATCATACCATAGCCTGGCTCACAGTTTGTTCATCCATTAAATCAGCAAAAGAGAGTCAATAAATAAAGTGATTAATGAGAATAGATCCAAAATAGATATTTTTTTTTTTATCTCTTTCATTTTCTTAACATTATCTTTTTTTAAATTAATATATATATACAAATTAAATCTTCTTACATATTTGAAATTAATTAGATCTATTTGTAAAACAATAAGAGTGTAAAACAACATTTTGGTATTGGTAGGAAATTTATATCTGCAATAAAGAAAAAAGATGGAATTATTTGACATCATGAAATAGGTAGAAGACTTCTATCAAGAATTATATAGTAATAAAGAACAAGTACCTCCTATATCTATTATATCTTCCGAATTGCCCAGAATTTTAAATGAAGAAATGAGACATGCAATTAAATTTATGAAGGAAGGAAAGGCTCCAGGTAATAATGGAATTATAATTAATATATTAAAAGCAGATGATGAAATAGAAATTTTTTTAGCAAAGTTATATACCAAATATCTAAATGATAAAGATGTACCAGATGATTGAAAAAATGCAATATTAATATTTAAAAAAAGTGATAAAGAAGACATTAGAGAATTACATACCTATCAGCCTTTTATCAGTTTTATACAAAATTTTTACCAAGATAACTCGTCTACAGAAACCATTGCATTTCCACCAACCAACAGAACAAGCTGGATTTAAAAGTAGTTTTAGTACAGTCGATCATATCCAGTTATTGAGAGAAGTTATAGAAAGTTATCATTACGCTTTGGATTTGTAGATTATGAAAAGGCATTTCATTCTATAAACATTTCTTCAATGATAAAAACATTGGATCAAGGTATCTATATTCAGGGTATTGTCATATTTTAAAGAATATTTATAAAAATGCAACAGCTACAATTATATTACATAATGATACTAGGAAAGCCAACATTGAGAAGGATGTAAGACAGGGTGACTCCATATCTCCAAAACTTTTTACAGCAGTGCTGCTAAAAGTATTTTATGGATTAAAATAGAAAGCTAAAGGAATGAAAGTAATTGAAGATTATTTAAGTCATTTAGATTTTGCAAATAATGTAACTGTTTTTGCAAATAATGCGTTAGCGAGCTGCAGGAAATGTTGCAGGAGTTATCAGATGAAAATATGAAAGTAGGACTTAAGATAAATGTTAAAAAGACTAAAATAATGAAAATAAAGATTGATTATGATGAGTTAGAAGTTAACAGCTACAAATACCTTGGTCAGATCGCTAATACAGATGGAAACATAATGGATGAAATTAATGATAGAATTAAACTTGGTTTGAATGCCTAAGTATATGAAAAGGAAAGTTTTTAATAAATGTGTTTTATCAGTTCTTACTTATGGGTCCAAGATTTGGACACTTAATAGAAGAGCAATACAGAGACTTCAGACCACTCAAAGTGGAGAGATGCATGTTGGGAGTAACAAGAAAAGATCGAAAACACAATTATGAACAGGTGTTACTGACTTTAGTGAAAAAAATAAGACAAGTAGAGTTGGGCTGGACATATTGCTAGAAGAGATGATAACAGATGGACAATTGAAATCTTAAACTGGATTCCAAGAGATTGTAAAAGACCCAGAAAGAGACCACATGTGAGATGGATGGAAGAAAAAAGTGTGCAGGGGTGATGTGGAGAAGCTAAAAATCAGAGATGGAGTGAACTTGGAGAGACCATCCTGCAGTGGATTGATAATGGTTGATGATGATTTGTTTATTCCTAGATTAACAAGAGAGATTTAATATAAAAATATTTTAGCTTCAAAAATAAGTTATTTTTATTTTTTATGAGGAATATAGCCACACAGGCCTTTATATATACTTTAATTAGTAGAGTTCCAATATTTCGAATGTTGGCTAAGTAAAGGTCATTCAGTTAAGTTTGTTAGCTATAACTGAGCAAGCTTTTGGCCATGGGTGTGTGGATATATTGTAATATTTAAATACTAATTTATTTAAATTAATTATTTACATATTCCCCATTTTCGGAGGACTTGGACACTATTTTCTTTTTTTATTAATGGTGTGGTTGTTAGTAGCAATACACTATGCTTTTTTTGCTTTACATTTTATATTATATCATACAATACAATTTTCACATTTATCAGATCAAAAAGGTGGCCAGAAGTTGCTCATGAATATATTTTTGTTCTGGGTTATTTTTGGCAAGGTTGTACAAATATTTGTGTTGGGAGATTCTGGCAGCTGTTTGCCCTAGACTCCCCATAATATCCTTATTTGCAAGCAGCATTACTGCACTCAATCTTGTATACTAAGGTGTTTGATCCCAACATATTTTTTCTTTAGTGTTGTTTAGTAGTCTATTCAAGTTAGGGGGGTTCTAAGACCTGTGTGTTTTATGTGTTAGTGTAGATCTTTTTTATTTTTCTATGAATGTATGGTGTATTTATCCAGAGTTTATTATTTATTGGAGATAGATGTGTTTGTTTTATTTTATTGTAAAATTTCTTGATTTTATTAAAGTGTTACCACAGCATCCTATTCTACATAAATCACTTATAAGTTTCTATATTAGCTTTCCAAATTACTTTGTATTTATAGATTCTAAGACTGCCATTTAAAAAACTTTTTATCCCATGAATTTGTGAGTCATGGGCATAAGAAAATGCTGAGCAATTACATCTTGAATTTCAATTGATTTAATGATCATTTTGAAGTCTAGTAAGTCTTTATTTTTTTGAATGTATGTGTCTAAAAACCTCAGACAACTGGAAATGTTTTCATGATCAATTATCCACCAGAGTGCAGTTTTTAGCACAAGTTTATCTCATATTTTTACAATGCATTCTGCGGATGAACATAGCATGTCATCAACATATTGCTTATAAATAATATTAGGGTCTTTAAAATAAATTTCATCCTAGGCCTTAGCTAGTGTTAAGTACAGATTACATTGTCTATATGCACCAGAAGAATGTCATAAAATACGAAATGAACTTGTACTAAATACTGCATACCAGTGAACAATTGAACATAAAAATACCTCCAATGGTCTGAGGTTTTTAGACTAATACATTCAAAGTAACAAAGACTTATTAGATTTCAAAACAATCAAATCAATTGAAATTTGAAGTGCAATTTTTCTGCATTCTCTCATACCTATGACACACAAACTCATTGGGATAAAAAGCTTTTTAAATAGAAATCTTAGACTTTATAAATATGAAGCAGATCATAAAGCTAATATAGAAACCTAAATAACTGATATATACAGAATAGATTACAATGTTAACACTAATAAAAATAATCAAGAAATTTTACAATAAAATAAGCACATTTTGGTGGCAAAAACAATAAAAAACAAGTTTTTAAAAGATTTGGTGTATGTTATAATTATTTTTTAAAAGTATTTTGACCACTTTTAATAAAGAATCTAAGGTGAAAGAGTTTATTTTTATTTATTTTGAATATATGAAACTTGGATTTTTGAATACAAGGAGGAGAAGAAATTTGTGAAAAATTTATGGTGATTTTGGAACAAGGGAGAAGGAGGATCTATGGTATATATAAGTATGGTTTTGGAAAATGGTTTTGAAGATTCTAGGAAGCAATATTTTTTAAATTTAGAAAATGGTGTTGAAGACTTTAATAAAGAACTTTTTAATAATAATATAAATTATAATATCAATGATTTGTTAAAACAATTAAAATGTTGTATTTTAAATAAAAGGGTTTTAAAGTACACTATACAAATAATTAATAAATGGTTAAAAAATAAAATGAAAATTGTTAAGTTAAATATGGATATTAAATTTTTAAAATTTTGTTATGATAATTATATTTGTCCAAATTTTATAAAACTGAATGTTTTTGAAGATATTTTACATAAGGTGTTTTTAAAAAAATTAAAAAGAAAAATTTTAAAGGGTTATATTATAAATTTATATAAAAAGAAAAAAATGGATGTTAAATGATATAAAAAATATTTATGGGAATTTAACAAAATTAATTACATTTAATGAAGAATGGTTTTTGAAAAAAAATTTTTATAGGAAAATGTTTTTGTTTAGAAAAAAAATTTTAGATAGACATTATAAAAAAATTCAAATATTAATTGTTAAAAATAATAAATGTAATAATAATAATAGTATTTATTACAAAAACTATATATATAATAAGAAAAATAATTATGGGGGTAATAATAAGCATAATTTTGTTATTAATTTAACTGATACAGTTTTTAAAGAAGAAGAAATAAATGTTTTAAATAAAGGTTTAAAATATGTTCCTAAAGAAAGATTAATTACTATGGAGAAACAAATTATAGAGGTTAATGCAAAAATGAATATTTTAAAGGATATTTGTTGTAAAAAAATAGATGAAAAAAATATTAGAGATAATGTGATAAAAGATTTAGAATTTTTTAATAATAAAATAGAATATAATATAAAAAGAAGTTTTGAATATAGGAAAAATGTTAATGGTAGTAATAATGAATTGAAAATTATAGAAGATATTAAAATAAAATATAAGGATTTGACATTTTTTAAGGGAGATAAATCTAGTAGTATGGTTATTATGTCGAAGTTAGAATATAATTTAAAGATGTGTAAATTATTAGATGATGTTTTTTTTATTAAAATTAATAAAGATGAAAGTAAAAAAAAGAATAAAATTGTAAACAAATTAAAAAATAACTGAAATGGAGGAAAAGGGATATATTGAAAAGTTCAAAATGAAACAATTGAATAGATTAGATGTAAAATGTGCTAATATTATAGGTTTACCAAAGGTACATAAAGAAGGAATTCCAATGAGATCCATTATTTCATATAAAAATACATATTATGAAAATATCCCAAAATGTATATATATTAATGTTTTTAATAAATATGAAGATTTTAATAAAAATGAAAGTAAAATTAATAATTCAAAAATTTTTGTAGATAAATTAAAAATATTTTTAGAAAATAATAAATTTAAAAATATTACATTTGTAAAATTAGATATTGTTAATATGTATTTAAATATTTGTCCAGAAGATGCTATAAATTATATTATGGATTTATACATAAAAGATAAAGGTGATAAAATAAAAATTGATTGCAATTTATTGTATGAAATTTTGTTTTTATGTTGTAAAGATTTGGTTTTTAGATATAATGAATGTTTTTATAAGCAAAAGAAAGGTTTATGTATGGGAAATTGTTTAAGTGGTCTTCTGGTGGATATATATATATATGTATAATTTTGAGAAAAAATATTTTAGTAATGGGTTTGGTCTTGTTTTTTATTGTAGATATATTGATGATTATTTTACTGTTTTTAAAGGAGATTATAAAAATGTTAAAAGATTTTTAAAATATATAAATAGTAAAGATATTAATATTAAATTTACTATGGAAAAAGAAATAGGGGGATGTATTGAATATATGGATATAAAAATAAAAAAAATTTTTGTTGATTATAATTTAAATATAGAAACATCAGTTTTTAGAAAGAAAACTTTTCATGGTTTATTAAGTAATTGGAATTCTGATTTAGATAAACATTGTAAAATGAACATTATTAATAATAGAATAAAAAGAGGAATAAGAATTTGTTCTAATAAAAATTTGTTAAATGAAGAATTAAATATTATAAAAAAAGAATGTTTATTAAATGATTACCCTTGGGATGTTGTATTAAAAAATTTTTCAAATAACAATTTGAATAAAATAAAAAATGGAGAAAAATTAAAGAAAAATTTTGGTGATGATATATTTTTTATAGGTTTTAAGGTTCAAAATGTTATTTTTAAAAAGATAAAAAATTTGTTTCATGGATTTAATAAAAGATATGGTTTTAGTATTTATCCTGTATACAAGAAAAAAAGTAATTTATATAATTTAATTAATAAAGGAGATTTTGTTGATTTTTCAAATATGATGCAAACTGTTTATTGTATAAAATGTATGGATTGTTTAAAATATAATGGTAAAGATATATATTATGTGGGTAATACAAAGAATTTTTTAAAAACTAGATTAAAACAACATTTGTCAGATAGAAATTCAGCAATATATTTACATAAAGAAAAATTTGGTCATGTCAATTTTAAGATTACCCCTTTAGAATGTATAATTAAACAAAAAGAAAGATTTGAAAAGGAAAGTTTATACATAAAGATGTTAAATCCTGTTCTGAATAGAATATTATAATGTAAAGGAAAAGGGGAAAAAAAATTTGTGAAATTTAATAGAATGTTTTTGTTTTTAACAAGAAAGGAATGTAAAAAGGTGTTAATTGAA
The DNA here is from genome assembly GCA_028023455.1 of Epiperipatus broadwayi. NCBI lineage: Eukaryota > Metazoa > Onychophora > Udeonychophora > Euonychophora > Peripatidae > Epiperipatus > Epiperipatus broadwayi. Next base: position 495,586 of record JAQFVV010006263.1, read on the forward strand.
GATAAGATAATAAAAAACTATATTTTGTAACAATAAAATGTTCATTTAGGCAAAATGTAAAGTTGGAAGCTGTTGGGAAAAGAAATCATAGTAAGTAAAGAATATATTTTCCAAAATAGTATGTATATGTGACAGGATTTTTATTTTTGTTTGTTTTAAAAAATTTTATGAATTTTTTTTTTTTTTTCTCCTTTTTATATATTTTTAGTTCCTTGAAAAAGACTATAGAAAAAAATAAAGAAATAGTCGAAACGTTGGAAATCTATTTTAATATATATTTCATTTTGGTGGCAAAAAAAATAAAAAACAAGTTTTTAAAAGATTTGGTGTATGTTATAATTATTTTTTAAAAATACCTCCAATGGTCTGAGGTTTTTAAACTTATACTTTCAAAATAACAAAGACTTATTAAACTTCAAAATAATCAAATCAATTGAAATTTGAAATGAAATTTTTCCACATTCTCTCATACCTATGACACACAAACTCACTGGGATAAAAAGCTTTTTAAATAGAAATCTTAAGACTCTGTAAATATGAAGATCAGAAAGCTAATATAGAAACCTAAATAAATGATCTATACAGAATAGGTTACAATGTTAACACTTTAATAAAAACAATCAAGGAATTTTACAATAAAATAAGCACATCTACCTCTAACAGATAACAAACCGTGGATAAGTATACAGTATATATCAAAGCTTTCACCAAAAATAAAAAAGATCTGCAACAAGTCTGAGAGCCCTTAGACTAATAACTAATACTAAAGATAAAATATCCGATGGTCAAGTACCTCAAATAGTGTACAAAAAGGGTTGCAGTAATGCCACTTGCAAATTAGTATATTATGGAAAGTTTAGAACAAACAAAGCCACCAGTCTCCCAACACAAACACTTGCACAAGCCTGCCAAAAATTACCCAGAACATAAATCTATTTTCTTGAAGATCGAGCAAATTTCTGATCTCATTTTCAATTCAATAAGTGTAAATACTGAATGAGATTATAGAAAACGTAAAGTAAAAAAAGAATAGTTTATTGCTAATAATAACACGCCATTAATAAAAAAAAAAATTAGTGTTCAACTCTCTAAAAAATGGAATATATAAATCATTAATTTAAATAAATTAGTGTTTGCATTTAAAGACTACAACATATCCATACACCCACAAGTGTTATAATTCTGGCTTCACCGGCCGAAAGTACACTCAGCTACAGTTAACAAGCTTATCCAAATAAACCTTTACTTAGCAAACATTCAAACTTTATTATGATAGAATAAAAGGAAAATAATTCTGAATATATTTTAATTGCATAACTTAAACATTGATGAATATAGCTTAAAATATTTGTGAAATTTTTATCTGAAATTCTTTTATTTTTTTACTGAAGAAAAATACCTATTTATTTTAACGAATCAAAGTTTATAAGATTCAAATCAATGTTGGTGGTACAATACATATGTATATGTTGCCACTTACAAGTTTGTATTTGGGTTCTTTATTATCATTTAACCAAAATAGCATTATTTAACAGGATTGATTTCACTGTTTATATAAATTTATTTTTTTTGTCCATATTTGAGCATACCTAATAGCATACAAAAGATTCATGTGAACAATTTTTTTCTACAGGTTTGCACTAAAAATTTTATGACACTGATATACGCATCGACGTTAGTTTCCTTTAGCTCGTGATCTGCAGTTTGTTTCATAATAGACTTAAGGTCAGTTTAAATTTTAAAAGCAAACCTGTAAACTACTGATGAAATTTTTAAACTGCAACTGACTAATTCTTGTCAGTTATTAATAAGGTTCTAAATGCATCAGTAGTAGGGAATCTCCCTTCCTCTCATGAACATTATCTCCAACACCATATTTAGAATTCATAATTACTACTACTTCTTGATCATCTCTATAACATATCAGGAGTTGATTTGGCATTAATAAGCTTTTAGTTTTAATAAAAGCCCTCTCTTGTTCAACTTTCCACTTCCCTGTTATTGCTTCTTTGGTAAATTGAACAATGGTCTTACCACAAGTTTTGTTTGTTTTTTTTAAAAAAAAACTCTAAAAAACTTTAATAATCCTAAAAATACTAGCAATTTCTTAATGTTTTTAATTTTATGGGCATTTTTAACATCACTAACATTTTCTGAATCAAGATATTTTTCTTTACTACTGATATATATCAAAAACCTAATTTCATTTATATACTAATACATTTTGATATGTTCTGAATTTTTTTAAACACTCACAAACTTTATTCACCCCAAACATTTTATCTAATCTCAAGTTTCAGCTTATAATGATCCAAATGAAAGTGAAGATCGAATCTTACCACATCTTCACTACAAGGGCGCCATCTAGGCATTTGAACCTAGAAAATTTATAAAGTAGGCAGATACGTGATGTTAAAATCCCACTTTATTTTATATTTAGACCGTTAGCCCATTGTCACTAGCTCATGGAGACGCAGAGATAATAATAAATAACTTGTTTGATTTGTATCTTAAATATATATAAAAAAAATAAAAGCCACTGCCAGTAAATAACACGCAAACATTTATTTACGCACATATAAATTTTGAATCATTGTAAATTTTGGGAATAAATTTATTATTTTAGATTTTAATATTCTTTTAATTTAACTTATTATTTTAAATCATCTACACAGATGAAATTTAGATTTATTTTAAGATTGTCGCGTATGAATAAACTACATAGATTTGCATTTGAAAAGAAAATATTCTATCCCTTATTTAACCTTAGGCCAAAAGTTCGTAGTCAAACTGGCATGAATCCATCTGATACATTGATGTATTCAATGTAGCATGAAAATACAACAGCACTATATACTATACTGTCATGAATGGACATCTGAACAGTATAGTTAGAGAAGACATTGACTCTTCTCCAATACAGGAATGTTACATCTGTATGGCAAGAAGAACAATAAAATAATAACTCCATAGGAAGGGAGTGCGGTCCTTTTTGCCAACTTACAATCCCATCCATAGGCAAAAGGGTTTGTGCGGCGTATACAGTGATTCTGCACGTAGCGAACCTCATACTATATCTACTAATTACACCGATATATCCAATCCATTGACCCAATTTAACTACGAAACAAATAACTTAAGATTACCCTCCCCTAATTTATTAATATAACTTTACAAATCTATATAGCTATTCATGCCCGACTTAAATTTAACATTTATATACGTTCGCACAGATGAATTTTATAAAATTTGTTTTATAACGTTGAGTATAGATCGGCTGCATAGATTCCACGGTTAAAAACATTTCAAAATAAAAATAACCGATCAAAATACAAACTCATTGATAACGTCAATTGCAGAGGGAATACAAGAAACCCAATGGCATTCATCATAAGATGCCGCATTGACCTCGATGACTTATATTTCTAAGCGAATATGAAAACCACAACATAATTAACCGCTAACGAATCCATGCAACGTCCATACCCAACTTAAATTTCATGCATTTAAACAATTTATACAAAAATATTAATAAGAAATGAAAATGATTTTAGCAAACTTAACTATGTAAAATTTAAACATCAATAATTGATTTGAAAACTTTAAGTCAGATAAAAGTTCATTTAAAAAAAATTATGCTTAGCTTGTTAAATCTTTAAAGTTCTTAATTATTTGTAGTCAAATTTTTCCATTTACACCTTACAGTAGAAGAGCTCACGGTTCCTGTTGTCAATTCCCACGAAGACTTTCATGGAAGACCGGTCTGATATTCTGGAGGTAGCCTTAGCTGGTTCCATTCTGGTATCACAGTCATTTTATTTTTAAAATAAGTGAGAGAGAACGACAAGTGTGTCTTATCGTTCTTCTCACAAAATCAAGTTGGAACTATCAGGAAAACTGTCTTAATTTCAATTCTTTTTCCTTTTTATAATCAGCCTATGGATTCAACGAACAAAACGTCACTAATCCATGGATTTTCGTTAGGGTCCGAGCTGAGGCTTGGTGCTTCCATTGGTCAAGCTAATTCTTTTTATTCTCTTATTTATCTTATCCTCTGACTTTTTAATTACAGTATATAAGAGCCCCTAGGGCTAGTTTGCTTTTCAATTACTTTATAAAACAATCACTTCCATTTACAAAAATATTTTATCTTTAAATCTTGTACTTTTTTATAACAAAGTACGTTCAAATACTTTTATTTATTAAAAAAAAAAAAATTTTTAAAGTTTTGCATCTGTGTGAAGAATATATATACGTTTAACAACTCTTTAATTTTTTTTTAGCTTTTAGATTTTTAATAAATGTATTTTTATTTCCGAACTTAGTTTTTATTTTAAATTAATGTAATGGCATATAAATGCTACTATTAATTGGCTGAATTCTTTCGAGGAGTTTTATCTTATAATCATAGCAAATGAGTTGTGTGAACATGGTGAAATATGTATGTGACAAATAATTAAAATGCAAAGTGGATTAGAAAGTCCATTTTATGGAGAGGGAAAAGCATGCTTCCTTCCAGTTCATAGCATTTGTAGCATACATATTCCACCGTGCTCACACAACCCATTTGCTATGATTATGAAAAGATAAAACTTCTCGAAAGTGCTCAGCCAATTAATACTTGAATTTGTATTTAGCTTCATCATTGCCTGCAATTAAACATATTTAGACATATTACTTGTTTAAATGGGTAGTCTGCGTTTTTTTTACTCTTACATTAGCAAGTTATATAACATTATAAAATGAAGAAAAATTAATGTTAAAAAATTATCTGAACAATATCATAAATTGTCATGGTTAGCTAGACATTAATAATTTAATAATGAAGTTCATATAAAAATACTATCTTTTTTTTTTTTTTAACTTATATTTCTTATGGTCATTGGCTACTAATTAAAAGTAAACGTTTTGCTATAATTTTTAGGAGAGTAATAATGAGAAAATAACATTATAAAATGATGAAAAATTAATATTATTAAAAAATTATCTGATCAATATCATAAATTGTCATGGTTAGACAGACATTAATAATTTAATAATGAAGTTCATATAAAAATACTATTTTTTTTTAATTTATATTTCTTATGGTCATTGGCGACTAATTAAAAATAAACGTTTTGGTATAACTTTTAGAAGAGTAATAAAGAGAAATTTTTTATGTCAGCAAAACAAAAAATGAATTCATAACTCCATAAAACTTAACTATAGACTGTAATTATTTACTAATAAAACATTCTCCTTTTTTTTCCACAAGATTTTTAATAAAATAATAAAAACTAAGCATAAAATAAAATTTAAAGAAGCTTTACGAATAGTGGTAACGAAGGTAAATTGATAAACACATAGTTATGAAAAGTTTTTAAATCTCTATTACTACTTTTTAAATTTTTAATTTTGAAACCAAATAAATCTTATCACAATTTCTACTTATCATATAGTTTTTAATCAACTAATCATAATACTTACAGCACCTACAGAAATTAATGGTTGTTTAAGATTAACAATATAAGATAAAACGTCATCATGAGGCACAGAAAAAGCGAATAATATTTGTAAACTTTGACAAGAATTTCTATCAGTAATATCACGAATCCATTTTATTAAAGATCGTCTGCTTTCAAAATCTAGCTCAACATCACAAAACCTGTCAATTTGACTAGGAGCTTTTTTCATTTTAGAACAATAAATATCAAAATAAATATTCCTTCCATTAGCCCGCCTGCTTTCTAATGATGTTATTTCTTTCATTACTTCCATACTGAAATATTTTTTTCATTATAAATTGTCTCAGTAAACATAAATTTACTCAAACTGCAAGCAAAATGGTGACCGCCATATTGAAAAACATGGAATTCTGGGTAAAACTGCTTTCTTTAGAGGCTTGGAGAAAAATGGCGACGACCGGGACACGAACGTTTGGAGAAAAACCAACACCTTTCCAACTTGAAGAAGGTGGAGAATATTATTACATTGGATCTGAGGTATGCCGAAATGATTACATAAATAAACTCGAACAATATTCTCAAAATTAAATAGATTGCACTATTAACAATGTAAATAAAGTCGTTGCGGTTACAAAAAGTTATTACGTTTAGATACTTTTCTTTGTTTAAAAAAAGACAAACTCATCAAATACATTTTATATTTATAAATATTAAACTGAAAGCGCACATTTATTGAAAAAATTACAATATATAAAAATGCATATGATTTATTTAAAGTAATTATAATTAAAATAAACTTTTTAAAAAGGTCAAGAGGACGCTTTCAACGAACTAACGTTTCATAATCAAATTCTATTTTTAAAATTAGAAAAAAAATTAGCATTGTTATTAATAAAATTATATAACATATTTAAAATTAGGAATATAAATTATTAGTTATATAAGTTTTTAACAGTTTGTCGCAATTGCCATTTCATAATAGGTTCACACAATACAGTCTTTGTATAAAGCCGAAAGAAGCCCATTTCATAATATAGTTTGTTATTGCAGCGAATGCCACGTGCATTCAACTTGTGAGGCCACTCCAACTAACTTATTTCAGGTCAGGCGGCGATTGCTTTCCTCCTACCGGCGTGTTTGTCAGTTTTTAATTCAAAATTATAAATATTGTACATTATGTAATGTATTTATTTATACATGAAAAAAAATGCAGATTAATAAATCTGTTAAAAATCAAATGAGCTAAATAAATATAATGTTGATTTCATTGACGTAATGAATTGTCATATATTCAATCGTGTTTTAAATAATTTATTTGTAATAATAGATGTATAATGAAAATTATTATTTGGATTAATTCCTCGTTTTAATATATATCTTTATTTTTTTGTCTAAAGTATTTATAATAAATTTACTGAATGGTGCCCGAATCACATCGTGTTTATTTACCTAACAAATTCATATTTTTTTATGTGCATGTTTCAGTTGAATTTAAATTAGAAGTTTATCTAAACCAATTTTATGAATATGTATTATGTATAGTGCCCCCCTCCTTTCAATTTTTTATTTGATTAGTTTTTTTATAATTTGTATGGAAAGTTTACTTAGAAAATAAATGAAACCAAAAATAATTAATTTCATGCATAATATTCACAGTTAAAAACTACAAATAATTGAATTTTATGTATGATAGTAATGAAATGTTTACAAAAAAGAAAAGAGAAAATATGGTCTTGTACTTATTTTCACACTTTGTAACACTAATAGCTAATTTAAGGCTGGAGACTCGAAATTCTATGAGCAATTCGTTTTATATATTATCTACAATGATGACTTATAGATAGATAATCGTCTTTATTGCCAGATTAGAAATATACTTAATTCAGCAAATAGCACAGTTCAGTAATTTGATGACCTTCCACCTTATCCAAAATAAAAAAGCAAAACAAATAATAATTCATATAAATAAAAATATACAAAGAAAATAATATTAGTAAAAAAAAAAAATTGTTTTCAACAAATCCTCTAATATTTAATTTCTTTTGTAAAAGCTTAACAATTCTTAACCCTTTAACTGTCCAATTGTTCATTCGCTGCAGGTGGTATCACTCAAAGCTTTTAATTAGCCGATGCACAAAATAATGTATCAATTTTTCAAAAATTATTGACCGTTTTTTAAAAATATCCCCTTTTTTTTTTTTTAAAAAAATATTTAATTATCATAAAAAAAAAAAAAGTTTTAAAAAAAAAATTTTTTTTTTTTTAAATAATTTTTTGTTAAAAAAAGAAAAGAACAAAATTTTATTTTTCCTTTAAAAAAAAAATTTTTTAAAATAAATTTTTAAAAAAAAATATTTTTTATATAAAAAAAATTTTTTTTTTTATAAAAATTAAAAAAAAAAAAAAATAAAAAAAAGAAAACTATTAAAAGATTTAATAAAGATACAACTTTTAAAATATTGCACATTCCAATTATATTTTGAATAAATATTTGCTGTGTACAGCCACTCACTCGGCTTAACAATCAGGTAAATAGACAGCAGAAACCAAATGATTAGACAAATAGTTTAATAGAATTTTCAGTCGGACAAATAATATTACATATATAGTTATAAGACAATTAAGTTTACTTACGAACGCTGGCCATGAAGGCATAAGAAAAGCATAATTTAGACCGGTGTGGCCTGCAAAGTTCCTAGGTCCACTTTTTAACCTTCAGTGGTGGAGTTCACTGGGTTTGTTCCATTGCTAAGTTAAAACTCTTGACTTTCGTGTGCATTCACTGAGTTCCCCCGCTGCAAGTGCTGCTTAGTTATTTTTTGTTCTTCCTTTTTTCTTGTTAAGGAATGTTTTAGAAACCAATTAATTCTCCTATTGTCTACTTTTAGTAATCAGCACTTTTAATCTAGCTGCTTAATTAGTTTCTAATCTGAAGCGCTTATCTTTAATAGAATACCAAATTTAATTACAAAATTCCTGTCTATTTCATCTAATAAAACTTATTTTAATAAAACGTTAATTATTATATACGTATAACTTATTTTAACAAAACTTATTAATTATTATACACGTATATAGCACCTCCACCACTTCAGAAATTATTGTTTCTGAAGTCTTACATAATCTTTTAAGTACGCAGGTTCTTTTCTTCCTCTTGAAGATCTTCGTGGAGATGTTTTCTCTTCTACTGGCATTTTGTTGGTCTCTTGATCGTCGTACTTCTCTTCTACTGGTGTTTTGTTGGCTCCTTCAGTTTCTTGATCGTCGGATTTCTCTTTGCTTTTGGGAATGCGCGGTGCTGCAGTACTTCCGGTTTGCACTAATTCTTCTCGACGCCTCACATGATTTATGTGCTTGCGCGTTGTTTTTCCAGTTTCTTTCTCTACAAGTATTATTTGTTTTGACAGAATTTCTTTTATGAAGGCCTTCACCCAGTATTTCCTGATAACATCTCTGACCCAGACTTTTTCTCCCTTGGAGTAAATAGTAACTCCAGCGTTGCTTTCGTAGTGTGTAGAGTTTTGTTCTGGGTGGATTAACGATAGTTTCATGCAGAATTTCCGTCCGAAAATTGATTCTGCAGGAGATTTGCCTGTAGCACATGGAGTACTATGTTGATATAAAAAGGCATTATGCAAGGTGTCTTGTATATATTTGCAGTTCCTTCCTTCCATAACGTTTGCTTCAACGTTTGTACTGCCTTTTCTGCAATACTATTGGACTCCGGGTAATATGGGGGCGTGGCTAAGTGTTTAATTCCCCATTCTGTGAGAAATCTTCAAATTTAGTGGATGTGAAACTGGTACCATTGTCAGACACGATTGTTTCAGGAATCCCATGAAAAGCAAAAATCTCCTTCAGTTTTGCGATTGTTTCTTCGGTACTGGTGTTTTTCACTACTCTATATTCCGTCCACTTTGAATAAGCGTCGATCACTACCAAAAATGTGAAGCCGTGAAACGGTCCAGCGTGGTCAATGTGAATACGGCTCCATGCTCTTTCAGCTGCCGGCCAAGCAGCATATTTTTTCTCGTGCATATTTGCATTTATTTGGCAACTTTCACATGATTTCACATATTTCTCTATGTCAATATTAATGGCGGGCCAGCATATGTAACTACGAGCCAGAGCTTTGGCCCGCACTATCCCAGGATGACCTTGATGAAGTAAGTGAACAATCTTATTCTGCCCACTGCTCGGTATCAACACTCTATCATCCATTAATATACATCCCTTGTTTATGGACAGTCTTTGTCTTACATCCCATAGGGTTTTATGTAGTGTCTCGGGCCGACTTTTTGGCCAGCCTTTGCTGATCCAATTACTTAAATATTTATATTCGTGGTCCGCCTTAGTCCAACTAGCTACTTTTTCACTGTTTATTAATTCTTTCCAATTATCGATGTAGTTAATAGTTTGGTCGTCTTTTTGTAGTTCAGCTTTAATGGGCATTCTTGACAGTGCGTCTGCGTGTTTAATGATCTTTCCTTTTTTGAAATTTAGATCAAAATCATAGCCTGATAACAGATTAACCCAACATAACATTCTAGGGCTTAGATGATCAGGGGCAGTTTTATTTTTTGCTAATAATCCCAACAGCGGTTTATGATCGGTAAAGATTTTAAACTGTCGACCATACAAATATTGATGAAACTTTTTTATCGCAAATATGATAGCCAGTGCCTCTCTATCTAGTTGACTATAATTTTGCTCAGCTTTTGTTAACTTTCTGGAAGCGTAGACAATTGATCGCTCACCATCAGCTACTGTATGGCTTAAGACTGCCCCTACTCCAACTTCGGATGCATCTGTTGTCAATATCAATTCGAGGCTACTGTCGTAATGTACTAATAAGCTGTTTGACGTTAATAATTCTTTCCTGTCACAAAAAGCTTTTTCTTGGGGTTGATCCCAAAGCCATTTTTGGCTCTTTTTTAATAAATTGTATAGCGGTTTTGCTATGTGAGCTTTCCCCTTAAGAAAAACTTCAAAATAATTAAGAAGTCCTAGGAAAGCTCGGGCTTCCTTTATGGCTGCAATTTTTTGAGGGTCGGGTCTCTTTCCCTTTTTTGAGATTATGTGTCCCAGGAATTTTAATTCAGTTGCCATCCAGATACATTTGTCTGCGTTTATTTTAGCTCCGAAACTACATAACTTGTCACAAACTTTTAAAACTCGTTCGCGTAATTCCTCTTCTGAATTGGCCACGACCAAAATGTCATCAAAATACGGTGTTACACCATTCATTTGCTGGAACAGCATGTCCATTTTGGCCTGGAAAATATTTGGTGCAACTGTAATTCCATAACGCAATCTATTATATTTAAACAATCCCTTATGTGTTGTAATAGTTAGCAATTCTGAGGTGCGTTCAGAAACTGGTACCTGGTGAAATGCCGACTTTAAATCAATTTTAGCGTAGTGACTTGCCCTTTGCATATTTGCCAATATTTCCCTGACATTTGGTACAGGATACTGACTTTTAGTGAGGTTTTTATTTATTGTTGTCCTATAATCTCCGCAAATGTGGATCTGCCCATTTGGCTTAGATATAACCACGATTGGAGTGGCCCATTCTGTTTTCTCGACTGGCGTTAATACACCTTTACTAACCAGATTTATCAACTCTTGTTCCACCTTAGTTTGCAGCGCAAAAGGAACTTTTCTGGGTCTGCCGATAACGGGAGCCGCACCACCTTGTAGCTTTATGTTTATAGGCATCGTAATAATTTTTCCCTCATCACTTTTAAATGACTCACTATATTTATTTTTCATTTCTTGTTCAATAGCAACTTTATTTATCACACATATCTCTATTCCCAAAGCATCGAACCATTCCCTACCTATAATAGGATTTAAACCGCCTTGTGCTATATATAACGGTAGTGTTCGAACCTTACTATTTAAATGAATCTGAGCCATCACCTCCCTAATATTTTCATACTATTTCCGCTAGCGTCTTTTGCTCTTAAACTTGTCTTCATTAATAAAGGAGGGTTTTTTCGATTTCACACTACTTTCTCCCAGTCTCCAAGTGTCATCATTGACACGCCTGCTCCGCTGTCAATTTCAATTTTCACTGTTGTCTTTAATAAATTAACTATCAGCATAAACTGATTTCCGTATCCAATCTGTGTATTGTAAATATCACTTTTTTTTTTATTTCCGACTTTACAAGTTGGCAAGTTGCCACGATCCTTTTCTCCTTTATTTCGACATACTTTCTGCAAATTTCCAACTTTACCACAAGTCCTACAATGCTCCTTATTATATTTACACTTACGAGCCATGTGGCCTTTTTTTCCACAGCAATAACACACTATCTCATATGTTTTGCTCTTAATAGGTTGGGATTTATTTTCAGTTTTCTGAATATATGCATTACTGTTATTTTTGTGGGTAAAATTTCTAAATTCTTCCGATTGGTCGAGTACTATTTCGTGGGCTACTCCCATTTTGGTTGCTTCGTCGTACGTCAACTCTCTTGAAGCCAGTAACTGCTGCCTAAGCCTATCGTCTGACATGCCCCAAAGTAATTGCTCAAGCAGATTATCCTCTAAGGCATCGCCATAACTGCAACTTTTAGCAAGTTCTCTTAGAGCTTGATCATAATCTTGTATACGCTCTCCCTTGTTTTGCCTTCAGTTTCTGAAGTGTAGTCTTGTGACATGCTTCGAAGGCTGGGGGCTGAAAAAATTATTTAATTTCCCCATAACTACATTGTATGGCAAATGCTCTGGCTCTTCGTGATCACAGAGTCTATTTGCTATTTCGATTACTTGTTGCCCGGCATAACACAATAATGTGGCAACTTTAATGGGGTCGCTTGTCGTGCCATTAATCAAAAACAGTTTCTCGATTCTCTTAAGGTAAATTGGCCAATCAAAAGGGTTATTAACGTTGAACTCGTTAATTGTTACCTGAGGCACTGATGTCATTTCTATTTTACTTCTTTTTTTTTTTTTTAAAAAAAAATCTATTTCACTACGAGATAACTGTTAAACACGCTTACTGGGACAAATTTCTATTAATACGCTTATTAAACAATTTACTCTTAATACCTTTACTAAAACAATTTACTGTTAATAAATACGCTTACTAAACATTTTTCCGACTACTAATTCGATATTCACCCAGACTTCGATTCTCAATTTCATTGTCGCTTTCTCTACGTTATACAATTCAATTCGAATCCACTACTGTTTCTAAATTGAACCAGATTTTCATATTGGAACGTATCCTGTCGACTGTGCCAATTTTCTGCTGTGTACAGCCACTCACTCGGCTTAACAATTAGGTAAATAGACAGCAGAAACCAAATGATTAGACAAATAGTTTAATAGAATTTTCAGTCGGATAAATAATATTACATATATAGTTATAAGACAATTAAGTTTACTTACGAACGCTGGCCATGAAGGCATAAGAAAAACATAATTTAGACCGGTGTGGCCTGCAAAGTTCCTAGGTCCATTTTTTAACCTTCAGTGGTGGAGTTCACTGGGTTTGTTCCATTGCTAAGTTAAAACTCTTGACTTTCATGTGCATTCAATGAGTTCCCCGCTGCAAGTGCTGCTTAGTTATTTTTTGTTTCTTCTTTTTTCTTGTTAAGGAATGTTTTAGAAACCAATTAATTCTCCTATTGTCTACTTTTAGTAATCAGCACTTTTAATCTAGCTGCTTAATTAGTTTCTAATCTGAAGCGCTTATCTTTAATAGCGTACCAAATTTAATTACAAAATTCCTGTCTATTTCATCTAATAAAACTTATTTTAATAAAACGTTAATTATTATATACGTATAACTTATTTTAACAAAACTTATTAATTATTATATACGTATATAGCAATATTGTTCTTATGAAAGTGATTTTTTTTAGAGTTGAGGTATACTGGAATATTTTTTTTATGAGTTCTATTAACTGTAGAATACAAGTATAATTTTGTCTCCTTTAATTCTTAAGCCCTTGATACAATTTAAAATAGTGGTTTACAAGACAGAACTTATATAAAGCTTAATAATATCTTAAACATGCATTTTAAATTTTTTGAATAATCAAACAGAAATGCTCATATATAAATCGGAGACAGAATCACAATAATTAAAGACAGTCAAAACATTAGATAGTAAAAGTTTAATATGTCTATGAAGAAATATAAAAGTATATAGTTTCTGCAATCTGGAATGCTAATATTTTTAAAATTCAATTGGGAATTCAGACTGAGGTTCTTATAACTATGAACAATAAATATAATCTAACTACACAATTTCATACCAAACCATACTAGAATAAGCTATTTAATAATCTCTTATCTAATGAATGACTAATAAAAAATTATTAATATATTTTCATCAAGTAGTTTGTGTCAAAGTTGTAAGAACAGTACGTTTGCAATTAAACTAATAATTGGCTAGCTAAATATATTGTACAATAATATAGATATATAAAATATTGTGATCTGGTCCAACTATTGAGTGCTGGTTCAGTATGAAATATGCATCTTGGAGATCAAATATCTTTTTCACATGTCTATGGTCATATGTTTCTGATTACTTCTCTTCACAAAGTGTTAAAAGCGAATGGAGTAGTATAGTGGAAATATCATTATTAAAATATTCATTACTATCCAATAATTTTCATTTTTTCCATAAAAAAATGAAAAGAAAGGATATAAATATGGAAATAATGTAATTTTTGCAGAAAACAAATCTAAAATTAATATATTTTGTAAACAATCAATTTCTTTACAAATTTTTTTTTTTTTTTTTTTAAAACCTGAAAATTCCATTTGCCTGAAGGTTTAAGATGATGATATATTATATGTGATAATATATTAGGCTATTTCCATCATCTGTCAGTAAATGTTGATGTATAGAAAATTTTAAACTTTATTTAAACTTTTCAAATATAAATAACTTTGTTGTCTATTGTGTGTTTAGATGCACTATAGCTGGCATTTGATTATCATTTATAATCAGTTAATAACTTTGACTACTTACGTGTATACAGCCAAGATTGTGATGGTTTTATTTATTTCTATTGACAAGCTATGGTAAAATATAAGTACTACTAGTGATGTTGACTATTCTGGATCACCATTTTATAATAGAAATGCCACAGTTGCTAATTGAGACTTCATTAGTTCCAAGTATTTATTCAAAAATGTATTGAACCATTGTTCATAAATGATAACATTAATTATAAATTATTTATTCAACTAGTGTGATTCAATAATCCCTATGTGGCTGAAATACAGCATTTTGCAAACTATGCAGCATGTGCATTCATTGAAATATATTGTGGAATATAAAAATACTACTGCTTTTTTTTTTTTAATTTTGATATTAGTTTTAAGATCATTATAGTGCCTTAGACAAATAATTACTTTGGTTTACAGTAATTACACCTCTGAGATTCACATAAGTAATACATTTTCTTGATGAGCTAAATGTCATTGATGACATATTTGTAGATTAGATAACAATGTTTAATATTTATTCAAAAAATTTTAGAGAAGATATACTATATTTGTAAATTTATTGATCAATAGTACTCTTCTTTAAACTAATGATTGATGGCATCAGAAGACTAATGATCCTCAAGATGCATTTCAGCTGAACTAGGTCAGCAAACTGTGGTTTGCGAATCTAATGTAGTTCTTTGACCCCAGTCTCATAGCTCTTTTTAGTCATAATACTCATAAATATATTTTTTATTTCCTTTTGTAATTTGTAAATAAATATTTTGATGACTTGAGGAAAGGAAAAATGCATTACAATATTGTTTCTCCAATTCAGCCTTATAATAGAGAAGTAATTATTGTATATGATGAATATTTAAATATTAGAAATTTGTGAATAAATTAAACTGTCAAAATAATATTTTATTTTTATTTGTTTATTTTTAAGAGAATTTTATTTTTATTAGGATATATACAGATTCTGCTCACCAACACGCAGTAGCCAGCGTGGTGAGTTTATTGGCCTTTTATCTCTGAGTTTAAGATCAGGAAATACCATGGTCTTTCTTCTCAGTTGCTTGATAAGGCAGAATGAATGTATGTGTAAATGATAAATATTTTTCCACTGATATATACATACAATCATGACAGACAAAAATAAATTATGGCCCTTATTCCAGTAGGTTGTAAAGTCACGAACCAAGGTAGCAGTTGGTGGCTGAAGCCGGAGGGCACTAAGAATTCTCTAATTATGGACCCGGGCTGCCATTTGATAATGACTTTTTATTTAGGTACTTACAACTGCAAATCACTTTGAAGTGAAGGAAGATTACAAGAATTAGAAGAAGAACTGTCTTATATTAAATGGGACATTATTGGATTTTGTGAAGTTAGAAGAAAAGGAGAAGAGACAATTGATTTAAAAAGTGAGCATGTACTCTACTAAAAAGGCACAAATATTGGAAATACAAGCGTAGATTGATGGTGTATCAAACAGTGTGACAAGATTAGTTATATAACTTAATAGCAGATACCAAATGCAAATAATTCAGGTTTATGCCCCAACAAGTTCTCATAGTGATGGAGTAGTAGAAGGTTTTTATATGGATGTACAAGAGGCTTTTGATAAGAGTAAACAACATTTTTAAATTGTTATGGGGGACTTTAATGGTAGAATTGGTAAACAAATGAAAGATGAAAGTGTTGTAGGTAATTTTGTTTATGATAATAGAAATGAGAGAGGATATAGATTTGTGGAGTTTGCAGAAAAAGAAAAACTTTATATTATGAATTCTTTTTTGGGGGGAAATGTTAAAAGGAAATAAACATGGAAGCATCCACCTGAAGGTACAGCAGAATTGGATTATATTTTGACTAACAGAAAATACATATTTCAAGATTGTAATGTTCTTAATAAATTTAACACAGGAAAGTGATCATTGATTAGTAAGATGTAAGATATGTATTAATGCAAAACTAGAGAGACAAAAATTATTAAGAAAAACAATATTTACAGTTGATTTTCCTAATCTTCAGAAACATTCTAATGAATTTAAATTAGAACTTACAAATTGGTTTCAAGTATTAGTAGATTTTGAACATGATTCAGATTTGAATAAGAAAATAACTGATACACTTTTAAAAACTGCAACAAAGATAGCTGGTAGAAAAAAGTGGCAGTTGACCAATAAATTTTTTACTGAGACTAGAGAATTTATGAAGAAAAGAATGAATATGAAAATATACTAAAATAGTGCATTAAAAAGGATGGAATACCTCAAATTTTGTAAAATGGTGCGAAAAGAATTGAAAATGATATAAGAAAGTATAATTGTGTACTAGCAAGGAAAGCTGTAGAAGAGAATAAAAGTCTCAAGAGTGTAAAACAACATTTTGATACTGGTAGGAAATTTATATCTGCAATAAGAAAAAAAAAGGGAATTATTACTAAAAAGAGAGATGACATCATCAAATGGGTAGAAGATTTCTATCAGGAATTATAGTAATAAAGAACAAGTACCTCCTATATCATCCAAATTGCCCAGAATTTTAAATGAAGAAGTGAGACACACAATTAAATTTATGAAGAAAGGAATGTCTCCAGGTAATGATGGAATTATAATTGATATATTCAAAGAAGTAGATGAAGAAATAGAAATTTTTTTAGCAAAGTTATGTCTAAATGATAAAGATGTACCAGATGATTGGAAGAATGCAGTAATAATATTAATATTTAAAAAAGGTGATAAAGAAGATATTAAAAATTACAGACCTATCAGCCTTTTATCAGTTTCATACAAAATTTTTATCAAGATAATTACAACTCATCTACAGAGAATATTGGATTTTCACCACCCAAGAGAACAAGCTGAATTTAAGTGGTTTTAGTACAGTAGATCATATCTAGGTATTGAGAAAAGTTATAGAAAGGACAAATGAATATGAGTTGCCATTGTGCTTTGGATATGCTTTGGATTTGTAGCTTATGAAAAGGCATTTGATTCTATAAACATTTTTTTAGTGATTTAAGCATTGGATCATCAAGGCATAGATCCAGGATATTATATTTTAAAGAATATTTATAAAAATGCAACAGCAACAATTAAATTACATAATGATACTAGGAAAGTCAACATTGAGAAGGGTGTAAGACAGGGTGACTCCATATCTCCAAAACTTACAGCAGTGCTGCAAGAAATATTTTGACGATTAAAATGGGAAGCTAAAGGAGTGAAAGTAAATGGAGGTTATTTAAGTCATTTAGATTTTGCAGATGAGGTAGTTGGTTTTGCAAATAATGCTTTAGAGCTGCAGGAATTATCAGATGAAAGTAGGACTAAAGATAAATGTTACAAAAACTAAAGTAATGTTCAATGGATTTCTCAAAATATGAAAATAAAGATTGATTATGATGAGTTAGAAGAAATTAACAGCTACAAATACCTTTGGCAGATTATTAATACAGAGGTAAACGTAATAAATGAAATTAATCATAGAATTAAACTTGGTTGGAGTGCTTTTGGTAGAAATAACTTGATACTAAAAGGAAATATGCCTATGTGTTTGAAAGGGAAGATTTTTAATAAATGTGTTTTACCTGTTTTTACGTATGGATCTGAGACTTGGACTCTTAATAGAAGAGCAATGCAGAGACTTCAGACCATTCAAAGAAGTCTGGAGAGATAATGTTAGGAGTAACAAGATGAGATCAAAAACGCAATATATGGGTAAGAAAACAAACGGGTATTACTAACCTGATTGAAAAAATTAAAAGACTGAAGTGGAGTTGGGCTGGACATATTGCTAAAAGAGATGATAATAGATGGACAATTGAAATCTTAAACTGGATTCCTAGAGATTGTAAAAGATCCAGAAAGAGACCACATGTGAGATGGGTGAATGAAATAAGAAAGTGTGCAAGGGTGATGTGGAGAAGAGAAGCTAAAGATTGGAGAAGGTGGATTGAACTTGGAGAAACTTTCATTTTGCAATCGATTGATAATGGTTGATGATGATGATCCCCAGCCATTCAGAAGTATTTATTTTTTTATGTACATATTTTTCACCTCTTTTCTTGAACCTCTTATTTGAGAGGAGGGGGGTCTCTTGTTTGAAGGAGACTAATATTGGGCATTAAATTTATATATACACTTAATAATACAGATTTTTTAAAAAATCAGGAAGTTAAAATAATACTATGCATGATTGGAGATTATAATAATAGATATATTGGTATTTAACTGAGTTTAAAATCTGACTGGACTAATATTATTTAAAACTCTTTAGTTTAAAATTAAATAACATTAAGGTCGCATAAGAATTGTAAATTTGTAAATTAAATCATAACTAAAACTTTAAAGAAAGATGGTAAGCTTTATGAATAACAGCAGTTTGATTATAATAAACTCATCCCAAGATTTGTTGTTGTTACTGAACTATTTTTGTTTAACTAGTTCACTTTTCAGGCGTCATATTAAATTTTTTTAAAAACTGACCTGAGATACAATTTTCACAATAACTTCAGTTTTAATAATGTTAGAGCAAAAAAATTTACATTAATAGAAACTAGAAAAACAAAGGAAAACAATAAGTCTAAGACAAATAGTGATAATCATTTAAAAAGTAAGGAAAAAAAGAAATTTCAACATCCAACATTATTATTACTTTATTGTGTACCAGTCAAAATAGTATGCTCACTTGACAAGGTTCAAATCCTAAGCAAAAGTACCTCGAATCCGATCATGCTTGAGATACACAGGTCTGGAGCAGTCCTGAATTCTAACCTATTTGCCTATTCTTCGAATCTCTGACCCAATGAACAACAATTCTGATGACACAGTAAAATTATTTTTAATCCGTGCCCAGAAGCAAAGCGGCAGAGCATAAGATCGACTGATGATGATGATTAAGGTCGGAGTAGCCCAGGAATTTCATTTATTATAGTTATTTATTCACTAATGCTAAGCTATTAGCTAAAGAAAATAGTTCTAAATAATAATTCAACGACAAACCAGGATTTACATGAAATAGATATTTTTAATAAATATTAAACAAACGCATATATATATTACAAAAGATTAAGAAAACATATGTATATTTTACCAACTAGTTTCACGCTTGGGACAATATTGTTTATTTACAAAACTTGGGAATTTGTTGTATAAAATCCCCTCTATCACTCATTTAATAAATATAATTTTACAGATACAATTTTATAGTGTTTTATAACTTGTGCGGATTTGACTTTTGCTACGGAGCGTTGTGGATGCCGAAATTAAATATAAAAGATCGTGACAGTTTTAACAGTAAATGATTTATTTGATAACAGGCAAAATATATGATTTCAATCTTGTATTTTTTTAGGAAAACCATTATTTATACTTTTATTCGCATTGTTTGACAAAGACGTCTTTTAGAAATAAGAAACAAACAATGCGCTTCGTTTACGAGAGTAAGTTATGCAATCATTAATATAAATTAGATTTACATCTATGGGAATCGATAACGATTTTTAAAAGAAAGCAGTTTAAATCAATGAACTAAATGTATTTTTACGAAATGAATCATTATTTTTAACACATCATTGTGACTTATTAAGATTAGACGGACGGATGCTCAAATTAAAGAGCAAAGTAACGGTACTAGCATACAATTAAAGGAATCTGGCCTTCATGGCATTTGGATATTTTATCATTTAAAAGAATACTTGAGACGAACTTAGATTTGATATGTCCGCGCATTCTGGCGGAGCGATATCGAAGGAGAGGCTGAGTTTGAGATCCCAGATCATTATGTACTACCATCTGCAGCACATAATCCTCATAAACCTTACAGTCCACAGAGAGTAGTGTCTCTGATTATGAACAATTTTGAAAAGTAGGACAGGAGCTTCAAGCTTTCGATATCCCCAATAACAAAACAATCAAGAAATGGAAAAGATAAAATATCAGAATAAAGAAAAGGTATGCCAGCAACGTTATTGGACATGAATATAATTTTATAACATTATTTTAAAACTTGGAAATTGTCTAATCTCTTGCGCGATAATCTGTTTTCAATTCTGAGTCATTTAACAAATCATAATGAATAATAACTTCTATTTCTAATATTAAGCTAATAAAATTTATATTTAAAATTCGATTCCCATATACGTATTAACTGGAGAATTAGCCCTCCGGGCAATGGTAAGAGAAGGTGGAATTATATATTAGGTGTCGCAACCTTTTATAAAGGCAACTAAACAACAAAATAAAATAAGCATCCACAATAAAATACTTTTAGGTATACAACCAACCTAGTGAACTATTTCTATTTTAAATAAACCAATGAATATAATTTTACTAATGAATTTAATTAAAGTCGCAAGATTGATTGATACTGACATATTGGAGAAAATAATATATATACTAAACAAAATAAGTTGTATACATTTAATTGAGCCACATAAAGTTATAACAAAAATTAAGCGTGAAAGCAAACGTATATTTAGAATTACATAAGTATTTATTAATAAAGGATTATAGAGAGAGTTTCCGAGCAAAACTAGCAAAACATCATAAATGGATCTATGACTTAATTTAGCTACAAATTATAAATCACCCGTGAATGTTCGTATTAAGGCAGCTCTAAATTACATGATATTACCTAATATATCAGCATAGTAGCAGGCAGGTAGGTTGATACTCCTACGTCATCTCATATTGCCGGTCAGATGGAATTTTGACGGCTGGTAGACAGTTCTCCGAGAGGAAAAAGAAAGGCGGACGGCTCAACTACTCACACTCCATCACACTAAACTTTTCTTGACTTTTTAAATGATGGTCTGGCAACACTGGTCAAGCGAAAGTAACTAACTGATTTATCAAGTAACTAACTTATCAAGTGAAAATCACTGACTGCCTTTAAAAGGTCTTATGGGCTCTTTTTATACACTATCTCTAGAATCCCCTTACAAAAGAACATTTAATTAATAACATGTTTTTATACAGATAAGGCTCGAAATACCATTTTTAGCTATTTTATATCATTCGACGACACCTGATAAACGATTTGTTTTCGATCTTAATTGCAATTAACAATTTTAATTAAAGGCAACAAGCTGAATTTAAACAAAGATTATTTTAGCATTTCGAGCCTCTCTCATTCTTCTTTGTTGTCACATTAAATAGTTTAAATCAAAATACATATAGATATAACAAAAAAATTTACAATTATATAAAGAAAATGTTTAGTTGTCAGCAATAAACATTAATACCATTATTGCTTCATTCATATATATACGCATCACGCACACTACTGTTTACTTTACTAAATAGTTTTAATTTTATTAATCTTTAGAATGATTCAGCATACAGTGTGTGAGTGAATAGCATATTTTTATAGCAAGGTCTGAATTGCAGACCCCTAGGAGGTTAGTCTAAATGGTGAAACATGAAGCATCGATGATGATTAGACATCAATTGCTTCAATTGTTTGTTCATAATTTCTAATTTATCATTAACTTTAAGTTCAAATTACATCTTCAGAGATAATTTCTTTGTATTCCTCACAAAATTATCTTTCAAACCATATATAATACTTTTTACCTGAGATAATCCATAGCTTCAGAATCTCCAAAACAAATCACATATGAATTCTTCATTTTTATCTTGTATCTCAAAAGTTACCAAATTTCAAAGGCATCTATAAGAAAAAGATTCATTTTAATAAAAGATACAAAACAAATCATTTCTAGAAGATAGATATGCATTTGTCATCATAGCTATTGGCTTTGTGTCTATCTAAAACTAGAAATTGTAGGCTACTATCTGTATCACTGATAAAATGAGATTCATCTCTTCATTTTATATTTTTTTGTGTACATCAGTGATGTTTATATTCTTTATGCACACCAGTGATGCTATCTTGTTATATTTATTGTCCCACAAATATATAATTTATTTGCATATAGCTCATTTGCTAGCTATAGACTTGAAAATAATGTGATGCAAGATATGGCAAAACTATTGACTCCATAGCATGAGTACCAAGGTATAGGCAAGAATCAGAATGATTTTTTGTCTGCATACAATTCCATGTGGTATATGCATAACCATTATGGCTACTACTACACAAACATCATTTGAAATCTCTCTTATTGCTTTTAAGTGTTTATATTTTCACATAGTACTATGCTCAGTAAATTTTGTGAATGCTTTGTCAACTGCAACCTTTCTTTACATTTGATTGTTTTTAAAATTTACATTGTACTGCTCTATATGTGTAAATCATTATTTGTTATAGAACCTTTCTACACATTTGATTATCAGATTTTAAAATTTACATTGCACTGCTCTATATCTGTAAATCATTACTTGTTATACAACACGCAAGAGTAAACACAAACACCCCATATAAACATAATAAATTATTAATATCAAAGACAAAATTATTGTACATATGAATAATAATTTATATACCTTATAATAAACAGTATATATGATTTTAATATTATATTATTTATGACTTATATATTGCACACACACACACCAATATAAATGCAAATTAATAAATTTAAAATATTAAAAAATGTAGAAAAATCTATTTACGATATATATTCTGCGATTACATTCATATCCCATTATAGGCCTTGAATGCGAATAACCTGCATATTTTTAATCCATTTTCACTATATAATCAGGCCCTTTACAATTTTGTGCCTTTATCACTTCGTGTAAACTAGAAAATTGACCAAAATAGAAAAAAATTAAATCCGCCTGTTTAAAAAAAAATTAATAAAAAATTCAAATTTTTTCCGATTTCAATCGAAAAGATGGCATTTAAAAGATATTTTTACGACAGATCGAATGCCTGTATTTCTGTTGATGTCATGCTTATAGTTTTTACATAATTTAAAAAAGAACGGAAATTTCAGCTATGAAGCGTGACTGCCACACTGTTCTGAGCCAAGTCGTTTTAAACTGTTTTTAGGTAATAGATAAAAAGTTAATTTCATTTACTATCAATACTTTAGTTTTATACTGTTAACTTTAGGTTCACAAAAATATTAATCTCTGTTCATAAAACTAAATCTTCTAGCCCATTAAGATTATTTTTCTGTCACCATTAACCTTTGCCGCAGATGACTAGATTTAGCTGTGTGTAATAACTATCCAGTTTTATATTAAACCACAATTTGATAATATAATCATTTATTGAATTTATTTATAAGTCATACATTGTCAATATTTCTGAAGTGCATAGTATAATGCATTAATTTAATAATTATGTATATGAGTTTAATTTACACTTTTCTTTAACTATTAAAATAGTTTATTGTATTATTAATAACTTTTTTTAATTGTATCTTCTATATAAAGTTAAATGTTATATGCTCCTATATATATTTTTATATTGTAGCAGTACGTAAGCAGCTACAAACATCAAATACAAGTATTAAATGTAACAATCACAAGTAACAGCATTTTCATTGATTTGAAATGCTTGGTAGATAAAGAATTAAGTTTTGTTCAAGTAGTTGTAGTGTGTCTTAGCACTTTATCTCAAACAAATATTTATGTATATAGAATAAATAAAAAAAAGGATTTTGTTAACCAATTATAAAATTAATCATTGGAAAGAAAAAGTGAGTAAAACAGACTCGAAATAAGGTTATTAAATATTATTAACTCCATGATAGAATTTTTAAGTAAATCAATTTCATTTATATAAATGTGGTGTTCTGAAATGAATTTGTATTATTAAAAAGGGTAATATTTTCTCTGTTTTCTTTTTTATTTCCAATTGTGTTTTTGGCAAGTAGACCATTGATAAAGTTTGTAAGGGGAAGGGATTGACTAAGCTGTTTTTCAATAAATACAACATTGAGATGGGATTTAGATAAAGTTTGGATGGATGCAGTTAACTTGTTTTTTAAAAAACACTTGGTAACATATAAAAAAGGCCTGTGGCCATAAATTGATATCAGAGTATGTGTCAATGGCAGAGAATGTGGACTAGAAATTTTCATTATGAAGACCATCATCACACAACATATTTGTACATGAAAATCAAGTTATATGATGGCTTCATACATATATGAATTAAATTTTTATCACAATGGTTTGCTTAAGGTCTAGTAAGCCAGCTGCTCTATAAAAGAAGAAATAATATTTTCTAGACTTTAAGTGAAAAATGATTTAGCATTTAAAAAAAAACATAATTGCTCCATCATAGCTTATCTTATGTGTGGTGCTTGTCTTATAGCTAAAGATGCCATTGGATGGCGCCGTTTTCACGCTAAAACTATAAAATATGAACATTCACGGGCCGTTGATTTTAATAATTTTGCTGTGCTTTTTTGTAATGCGAAAATAAAAACAAAACGAAATCGTCTTTTTTAAATATTATTTTTTATTAACGTATACAATTTAAATGATAATAATAAATGTAAAATAAAATCAACAAATTACAATTTGATTCGTGTTTTTTATATCGTATACTTTTTAAATTGTGTTACGGCTTTTTTTTATCAATTTTCTATCGGATATTTTTTTACTTGTGTTACGACTTTTTTTGTTGTTGTTTAACTAAAAAATAATAATCGTAAGAAAAGTAAAAGTTGTTACGGTTAGATTTAGGGTTAGTTTTAGGGTTAGGGTTAGTGTTCTGTTTGTAATGCTAAAATAAAAAAATTCAAAATCGTAACCTTACTCGGACAGAAGAAAGAAACTCAAACTTTTTTAAACAACAACAAACACATACAAATGTCTTCTTTACTTATTAAACATGTTTATAATATTTGCTTTTTATTAAATTTACAAAAAAACCTGTATATTTGGACATTTCTTACTGGATATTTTTTTTGTACCGCTCTTTTTTACTTCAAAAATATACAGATGGTAGAATCTTCTTTGTCTCATGGAATGTTACTAACAGTACGTTACTTGACATATTACCTAATTGCAACTCAATAAAAACATAGATATTTAACATTTTCCCAAATAAAAGTTCAATACAGTACGTTGTAAAAAGTCTTATAATTATTGTTTTAATAAATCTGAACATTTCAATAGTTTAAAATAAAAAAAATCCAATGAAAACAACATTTGAATACAATTCAAATACAAACTCTCTCATCAAGCTGTAATTATTTTATAAATTGTGCGAATTCGGAAATTGTATTTGCTGCTATGCGACATACATGCTGTACGCGACATAGCGACCTGCATTCTGTAGCACAACAAAAAAGTTGTATTATAGAAAACGCGAGTTCGAACGGGTCGGCCGCGGAAACAGCATTTTTATGTGTTTTGGTGCGAAAACCGCGCCATAGAGCGGCATCTTTAGCTAAAAGATGAGTACCTGTATGTGTTTTACCTATATGTGCCTTATCCAAGAAAGACTTACTGATGCCTGATAATGACAGCCAAACTACAACGAATTTGTGAATTAGTCATGTAACTGGTATAGGAATAATAAATGGACTAAAATCTCATGTAACTTTGTTGACAAATGGAAAATAAAAATAATCTTGAGGATTAAAGTGGTTATTTATTTTTTATATATATAATTACTTTTTGTCAACAAAAGATGAACATAATTAAAGTAAGTTACTATTTTCATTATTATATATATATGGTCTCTTAGTTAATCATTAATTTTTATTAATTTGTATTTATATTAATCTACCTACTATAAATATTACATCTGTTGCCTAGAGTAAGATATAAGTGGTGCATATCTACCAGTAGATATACTTGCTTCATGTTACTTAAGTTTAAACCCATCTCTCAGTCTATAAATGATTTATTTAATAAATAAACCCATACACATTAGAAATAAGTGCACATGTGTGTGCAATTGCAGGATAGAAAGGATTATAAGTTTAATCTTTAATCAAACCAAGCAATCTTAAGTAAAAAGAAAATATTTTTCATTGCTAAAATTTGGTTAAATTGAAATGTTAGTAAAATTAATAAAAGCAGAGAAGAGAAATGTTAAAAGGAATAAACAATGGTAGAATGGTCATAATATATTAAGAAAGTAAAATAAGTGCTGTATCTCTCTGGCATTACCAAAATAGTTGCAGTTTGACACATGTACATCCTGGACACAGTAAGTACATTGTTAAGAAGAAATATGAAGCAATGTAAAAGAAAACAAATTGGCAACAGGGAAGCATGTAGGAATGTATACGCTAATGGAAGACAACTTAGATCTAAATCTACCATCCGTATCAGAAAACCACCGCAGGCAAAAACCATGAGTATATAAGAAGAGAGAGGGCATTGTTTATTATCATGATTATTATTAATTAATTAATTTTTCCTATTCTATTAAAATTTTGAGAGAGAACTGTTCATTGAAGTATTAGTAATACCCTGGAGTGGAGCATATTAACTCGAGAAAAAAGAGTGTTCGTTGCATGCTAACTCAATATAGAAACAAGATGCACAATACCTGCTAAAATGTGTGAATAGATCGGCATCAGCTTCTCCGGGTCATCATAGTGGGAAGCTGGGTATCCAGAGCTGTTCCACAAACAAAAGAATGTAAGAAGATACTCTTTCTGACCGTGTAATGCGTCCGCCTGATGACGCTTGCAAAGCACAGAAATATGCCGTTTACGCGATCCAACTTACAACCTTTAGAACAGTTCTGTTCATATTAGCCATTATTAGGTGTCCACGCTATGCTTTGCATCACTATGGAAATAGCGCGCACCTCATATCGTTAGTGTAGGATGTGAGGATGTATGGAATTCAACAGGCCATAAGTATTTTTATGTGATTGGAATTAAGTATCTTGCACATTCCCTGATGTCCTATTACGTATTAATAATTGTAAGTCCGTCGCCCCGTTCTCCTTAACATCATTGAAGGTGAAAATTATTGCAAAAGTATACATCATTCAAGCATTTCACATAAGTCATGCGAAAGGGCACATTTGCGGAAATCATAATATAGATTTTTTCAGACTAAAGTATATATTGGCCGTGCCTTCAGCCCGGCAAAGTCATCAGAGGCTCCCCTCTGCAAATTCCAGTGCTACACACTGAATTTTATAATTAAGCATGTATTGACCTGTCCTTCAGACAGGCAAAACCATTGGAGGCTCTCCCCACCACCCATTCCAGCGCTACGCGCTAACTTTTCTAATTTTCAGTCAAAATATGACACATTTTCAAACTGTTGGTTTTATATATTTTTAAAATGAAAATTTAATTAAATACCATCAGAAATGTTGTCAACATACTTTCCCATCGTAAATTTTTTAAAAATAATTAGAAAAATTTGGCGGAGAGCAGAAAGCAAAAAATTATCAGCCCGATAACGGTACATTTGATTATTTTTGTGTGCAACAGCGCCATCAGGCAGACACATTACACAGTTGGAAAGAGAACCGAAGAATAAACCATCCTCATTGCCTACCTTATGTTGTATCAAGTGCTGAAGTCGAATGCCGGTAAAATTTATAATATTTGTTTAATGAATAACTATAACTTAACCTAATCAAAACACTATTACTTGGTCTTAGCCTATATAATCTATATATGTTTTGTTTTTTTATATAATTATTAATTCAGTTTGCTGGTTTATTTGTTAAATTTGATATTAAAAATATATTTATTATTTGTGTTAATGTTTTTACCTTGAACAATGGAGGGAATCAAAATTTAAATTATAAACATTGTTTACACTTATTCTTGACTCTCCAACTCTCTTGGGACAGGCTGAGTCAAGAAGACACTAAAAGTTACTGTTAAGTAGGAAAATTAAAGAAAGGAAAAATAAGATTAAAAGAAATACTATTAATTAATTTCAGACTTGTGCTCTTGACCCTCCATTGTAACAAGGACTAATTATGCTAATCTGCATAATATATAATCATGGAAAAGGATGGTAAGCAGATATTTTATAGTACTTAAAATAAATAATCATTTATGGTGAGCAGATATTTTATAGTACTTAAAATAAATAATCATTTACGTGAAAGTGCCTTAAACTTATATATATATATAACTGAGTGGTCTCTGAAGTGATAAATTTCCCAATAATAAGATTCAAACTATATAAAATGTGCTAACACGCACAAGCACACAAAGCTAAAAACAAATAAAGACAATATATTATTATTTTTTATTTTAATATCTATTCCATTAAATGGCTAAGCGCTTTCAAGGGTCAAAGCCCTCATAATCATAGCCGTATTACAAACTATAATGAATTTACTCAGAGTGATGCAAATTTATGCAAATGAAATGTTACGCATTCCATTTCTTGGATATTTTATAGCATGAGTCTTTACTATTGATGGCGTTGCCATCTCTAGATATAAAGAAAGCTTTTATCTTTCTTTTAAGATCGTGCCGCTCTCTGCCCACCACTACTGGATTTCCCGGCTGGCAATCGTGCCCAGCTGAAGCGCAGTGCTGCACAAAAACTGAACTATGAGCAGTATTCACCAAAGCTTTATAAGAATAAGTGTGTTGAAATAGCCTAGTGGACAGAGAGGCCCTAGTCTCACCATAATATGATGATCTACAAAATTTTTCAGGGAAGGCAATATTATAGACCACCTGAGGTGTCAGCGAGGATGGTAGGCAGTCCTTGGTATTATTAATTAGTTTGTTGGAGTTAGGAGGTGTGTGAAAACATAACTGCTATTTATTATTGAAAATATTATAAAAACATTTATGCATATTAGGTAGGTAAGGGAGTAGGAGTCTTTGCTTGTCAATGTTAGGGACTAGATCATTTATTTTAGCAAAAAACTGTTTTATCTTCCTGTCGATTAAATTCATATCAAAACCAACTTTTATTAGGTCGTCCCTATATGATGTGAGATTAGCTTTTTTATCTGCCTCAAATTTACACAGGTGCATATTTCTATACAAAAACGAGGTAAAGCCAGAGAGTTTGTGGTTAGTTGGTGAATTGGAAAGAGGGTGGGAAGGTCCTCTAACATCAAGGGGTTTGATTAGCATCTTATAATTAAGATGTGTGTGTTCTCGTTGCATATGTAGGTCCAGGTATTTAACTTGTTTATGGACATTTTCATTCTCCATGTTAAACGTAAGCCCTGTAGTGTTTTGAAGTTCATTTTTTATTTGTAGAATAATCGGAGAGGGAGCGGCTATGAAGATATCATCACCGTATCTAGTGTATATGGATAGCAATTTAGATTCTTGGTATTTCGGAATTACTTGCTTTTCAAAATAATTTAACACTACACTTGAGATGATGCTACTCTAGGCAGTCCCATCGGCCAACTGTCTTTCATATGAAACCACTGGTTGTGAAAGAATGCCATAATATTTTTATCAAGCCAAGATAATAAGATTGTAAATAACCTTTAGATTCTGTCATAGGGAGGGTAAATGCTCATAAAGAGTAACGATGGTAATAATGAAGTATTTTTTTTGTATCCCAGATATTTTGAATATGTTATTATTATTAAAGATTAGTATTAAAGCAAATATATATATGTGTAAATGTTCCTGTCAATAAATGTTAGAACTTATAAAGTATATGTATCCATAGAGAGGATTGCTGCTGAAATTAAACTCATAGATAGCCTAAACTAATTGTCTGCCCATTCTGAATATATAGCCCTTAGTAAATTGAAGTTAATGAATCTTACCACTATAAAATTAATGATACTTCTGTGTGGGTTAATATATAGATCATATTTAGTCATAGTTGGCTGCAATGCATATTATTAGTTATTTGAGATAATTGTTTAATAACACACGAACCTGATTAAGTCCATATACTTTTCTATATATGTGTGTGGTGCTAGCTGTTAATCCTGAGATGGTTTAATTAAACATATATGTAATGCGTGGTTCTCCTTCATACCTTCAATCAAATGGCATGAGGACAGACCGCCGGCCAGGTGCCTGGAAGCTTGATCTTTGGATGTACCCCAGTCCTGCAAGTACTGGAGAGTTCCTGCGACACAAAATCCCGAATTTTAACGATTCATTGGTTCTATCACTCCAGAACTAGATGTATCTATGGTTAGAAGTAGATAACCTCTGCGACTTAGTACTTCAAGTCCAATTAGAACCACTGCCTCAGATCGCAAAACAGGTCTAGTATTCATGATAATGCATTAATCTTGGAGATTACTGACGGTATCATTATCCTAATAGATTCCTCCTAATTAGCTATCTTAAACCCAAGTTAATTATCTTTAGCCACCTAAGTTAGAACCCATTTACAAGTCACCTAAATAATATATGTACAAGTAAATCTAGATAGAATGGATGGACAAACTGTAACATTGATTCTTTAATAAGGCATTGTCTACATATATAACTGTCATCACTCCTACCTGCATAATAACCAGCAAACCACTGCCACCATGTATTAACCGTTAATCACATAAACTATTTAGTGTAAATAAAATCATAATCTTTAATATAAATTGCTAGTTGTCTCGTCTCAAATTTTATGTGCACACATCATTTTTATATATATATCCAGAATAGTTGTTATGTAACCTAATATAGACCAATATTTATATACTCATGAGAATCAATAGTGGACGTAAATCTAGGATTGCCTTGAGATGTAAGTGGAGAGCCATGCAAAACCCTGAGATAGAAACCCATGTTCAATCCCTGAGCTAAGATGTGATATACTGGAGGGTTCATCTGTGTGTCATTAAGGATGTTAGTTATGTGGTTGAGGTTGGGAAGCTCAGGTAGGGATTTAACCCAGGAGCAGGGGTAACTCTTTACCAGTTGGTGGAAGCTCTTGCTTGGTCTTTCAGTCTTGTTAACTGACTATACAAACTTGACCGATACAATGTATATTTATATTGTTAACATTCTGTATTACTGTTTAAGTATTTGTGATTCAACTTTAATTTTGTGTGTATGTTATCTAAATTAATAAATAAATAAAAAAGAATAATACTTAGTGACGCAAATGCCTTGTCAAGGATTGTACCACCCCTTGTTTAGAGGATGTAGACATAGATACTTTACATGTTACTATTACTGGGAGTAAAACTTGTTATATTTTTTGACTTTATTCACTTTTCATTTATGTATTTCACCAAGTTACCTTGCAATGAGTTTCATGAACCCCAAAGCTATGATTCAATGCTAATGGGATGATTACTAAAGGGTATAAGTTCAAACTTGGGTTGCTAGTGGTGCCATTATGAGAGAGTATAACCAATCCAAACTAATAATGAATATTCTAGCTATCTCCAGCATCATTGGTTATATCCATATAATGAGCAGGAAATATTACTATTGTGGAGTTAACATTATCAGCAATAGGCTTTAAACAGATAATGCCCCTCAATATGCTCATCATAATTTATGATTGGGTCAATCATCCTGTATACTTGGAGTTTAGTTACATTTGTTACTACATGGCACAATGAACTTTCTTCAAAGTAGTTGTTTAGGTATCCGGTTACAATATATTGCTAAAGTATTTTTGATGTTAATAGAATGTACAATCTACCTATTGATATTCAACCTCAATTTGCATATCAGTGTCAAAGAAAATGCTACAAGTTAAGTTTTTTTTAAAAATTCAAAAACCAAATGAACATGTAAATAATATATTTTGATTACAAAAAATGGTTGAAAGACAAATGCTTTCCATATGATTAAAGCAAACATTTCATAAAAAATTTTATTAATAATTTTAATAAAAATCATCACTGAGGGCAAAGCAAAAAACATGAAAAAAAATATATTTTATTTAGAAAACAGTCTAAAATTATTTTATTGTATTTGACTATTAATTTTTGTAGACATTATGATCATATAAAACAATTATATGTTGTATTTAAGATTTTATTTTATATGTTGAAAAGATCTGTTAACAAATATATATATTATTAATAATTTAGATTTTGTATTATATATTGTGACCTTAGCTTTGGTTTGAATCTAAATGTCAAGATATATCTTAGCCTAATATGTCTAAAAAAAAAAAAAAAGTTTTCAGTAATTAATTTTATAATGGATAAATTTGCCTAATAATACTATGGTTATGTATATGAAATGACATTGTATAAATATTTTTGTAATCTTTTGCAACTATGAAATAATTTAAAAGCCTAAGTTATGATATTTTATCTTATAAATAGTTATTTGTAATGTTCGAATACTTAAATTTTAAATATTTGTTAACTCAGATATTAATTAATGCAGCTTATAAGTTAATATGGTTAATTTACATCATAATTTAACTATTAAAATGTTTTGAGATTTAATATTAGTCTTAAACTTGAAAACAATATTCAAATCCCTATGTTTAGGTTTGTTAATATTCAATTTAAATATTAAAATATTTTACTCTAATCTTAATGGTAATATAACAATTAAATATTTTACATATAGTTAGTTAAAAGAAATCATAATAAAGCTGATAATTTTAAAACGAAATTGAAAATAGTGAATGCATGAATAGCTGGATGAATGAATGTAAACTAATTGATTTCTTTATCACTTCCTTGTTTAAAATGTTTCTTAAATATTTTATTTATTATTTTTAAAAGACAAGATAAAATGTTCTGAGGGCTTAATTAAATTAAAATGAATATGTTAAATAAATATTATAAGATACGTGGTTTTTGTTTAGAATAAGGTAATTTTTAATTTTATAATGTATTTCATTTCACAATAATGTTTGATTTTATAAATAGTTTACTATAACCAGAAATAATAATTAATTTATCTATCTAGATGAAAATTAATTGATTTTTAAAAAATGAATGTATAACGAGATTATTTTTAAATATCTCTTTACAGTTTGTAAGACATTAGATTAAACCATTGAAATAAAGTGGATGGAAATTAAAATGTCCATATTAGAAATCATAAAGTAATCACATGACCTAGGGCAGGTGTGTCCGACATGTCGATCGCAACCAATTGGTCAATCACCAAGAAATTTTAAGTCGATTGCACAAGCAAAAATAAAATTTTATATAGAAAAAATTTTATCTTTAAATACTAAAATTTCAAAAACAAATTTTTGAAAAGCAACCATTGAAATTTGGGATTTTTTTTTTTGAATGCGAAATCCAATTTAAAACTAACATTTTAAAAACTATAAGCTTGTAAAAAACAGTCAAATAATAAATTGAAGAAAACAATTGATAAATTTACTATTGTTTCATTTCATTATGTCTATTTTGGTTATAGCAATACAAAAAAAAAAATGTTTATTTTTGAATTTTTATTTAAGTAGGCAGACTAATTTTGACATTTTGATTTTTTGAAATAATTTTTAGAAAGTTTTTTTCAATTGTGAAAAGTGGTTTCGATATTTAAATTGTATTAGTTTAATATTATCAAGTATTTTTATTGATAATTTTTATTTTGTGGCAAAAATTAAATTATTTGATTTTTTTCCCCATAATGAATAATAAAAAAGCAAAAGTATATTATTTAAGTAACGATTGGGAAGAAGAGTTTTTATTCATCGTTAACAGAGAAAAGTGTTTATGTTTATTGTATAATTCTACAGTAGCTTTACCAAAAAGAGGTAATCTAAACAGACATTTTACTACTATTCAACCAAGTTTTGATCGAGACTTTGCTCCGAAATCTATAATAAGAAAATCTGAAGTACATAGATTAAAAAGATCTCTAAATTCACAGAAATCTTCATTCAAAAAAAGTTGTAAATGAACAATGGCAACGGTGGCATCTCTCTGTGTGTTTAGAATTTTTATAAAGCACAAAAAGCCTTTTACAGGTGGTGAGATATTCAAAGAAACTTTTTTGGCTGCAGCAGATAGTTTTTTTCACAATTTTAAAAATAAAATGGAGATTGTTGATGCTATCCAAGATATACAACTTTCCAAACAAACTAACAAGACAAGTTGAAACCATGATGATGGATATAAGATCACAACTTAAATGGGATTTTGAAAATTGTTCATGGTTTTCACTTCAATTTGATGAGTCAACTGACAGTTGTGATATGACCCTGCTTAGTATATTTGTACGTTTAGTATTTCCTGATTTGACTGTGATAGAATTACTTAAAATCCTGTCTGTAAAAGAGCGAACTAGACGAGAGGACATCTGCAATATTTTTAAAACTTTCATAAAATCTGAAAATCTTCCTCTTAAGAAGCTCGTTTCTATTACTACAGATGGTGTTCCTTCTATGACTGGTTGTGTGTTATGAATACAACTATTTAAATAATTCGATTAGGGTGAAAGCACCGCAAAGAAGATTGTTTCAATCATTTTTAAATATCATTGATGCACATTATGGTGACTTAGTTCTCCATAATTCATTCAGATGGTTGAGCGAAACTAAAGCTTTAGAAAGATTCCGCAAGCTGTTGCCACATATAAAAAAATTTCTGAATGAAAAAAAGATCCATGTGCTGTTTTGCTTTACAACAGGATGTGGCTGCAAAAGTTAGCATTTTTAATGAATCTAATAACTAAATTAAATGAATTAAATCTAGATTTGCAATGAGCAAACAGAATAACTGACATGATTAGCTTCATCGATACATTTAAAATGAAACTGGAAATGTGGATTCCTCAAATTAATAAAAACAATTTGAAACATTTCCCAAATTTAAGGGAAGAAATTGGGTCAAACATAGAAACATGATTACCAAGAATTTGTGAATATTTTTCAAAATATTCTTTTGCAATTTCAAGACTTTGAAAAACTTTGACCAATAATTTCATTTTTCACGTCACCATTCTCTAAAATAAATATAGAAAATCAAGCTGTACTAATCGCAGAAGTATTTAATATGGGTGTAGGTAGCTTGGAAATGCAATAATTATTGAATTACAAATGACATTAAACTAAAATCGTATGATTAATTTGATATATGGAAGTATATTAGCATTGAAAATTATCCACTATTGAAAGATACATGTCTTAGACTTCATTCGTGTTTTGCAACCATATATTTATGTGAATCATCATTTTCTCATATGAACTATATAAATCTAAATATCGTACTCGTATAACTGAAAATCATCTTAATGACTTTATGCTTGGCTGTTTCTAATTGTGAACCAAATTACTCAAAAATAGCTAATATAATATTCAATGTCAATCATCACATTAAATAAATTTGTTTAAAATTTTAAATATATTTGCTTATTTCATTTATTAATTGATTCATTTTGCTTTTTCCCCCTATTTAATTGATCGCCATTTATTGGAAAATAAAAAGTAGCTCTTAGGTTCTAAAAAGTTGGGCATACATGACTTAGGGTATAAGTAGGCGAAATTGACACCTACACACATATGGAGGGAATAATTTCTACTTGGTGCATTCATGTTTTTAAGGTGTAGTTATGTAATTTAATAAGTTTAGCTTTATTTAAACAATTTTTTTATTAATTTCTAAAGTAATGTTTGGCTACAAGCTAATTTTATCTAGGCACAACATTTTAAATTAGAACTTCTTACAAGAAATTTACTTCGCAAATCTACATTAATGGTAAAACTAACTACTTATAATGTTTAATTTATGCTATTTAAATTTCCAGATTTGAGGAGCCTTAAAAATGTTATCATTGGTTTGTCTACGTAAAAACTGTTTTTGATTTCAAGATTTATTTTAAAATCTATTTAATCTTAAGGTTTGTTATAATATATTTTAAATTCTTGCTGCAATAATGTTTTTAAAATTATTTAATAACTTTGTTATGTTATTCTTAAAACTATTCATCTTATATATAGTAATATTATTTGGAATTAATTCACTTTGTGTGAGAAGCTTTGAATTTTATATAATAAAGATTTGTCTATTATGACGAGTATTATTTGAAGTTGTATATAAAATTATTCCTTTCAACAAGAAAAGCATGTGACTTAATTAAAAGATATTACTTGGATGTACATTTATTTATGCTGTTATTTCAAGAAAGTAGTATTTATTGTTCAATACCAACATAAAAGGAATTTTACTTAGTGTGTCTATTCCATCTGGAGGAGAGAAATATATTTTTTTGGATCTGAGGAGGAAAGACAGTGACTGATATTATTTGAAATATATATAATAAATGCTTTTGAAGTATTTATAGCAAATTACTTACATATTATAAATGGAAATATGAATATTGCTAAAATTAATATTATCTTTAATCACGTTTATGATAATTTTTCCTGCATTAGTTATGAAAGACTACTCATTCTCTCCCTCTCTCACCGTCATTGTAGATATTGCTCTAATAATTTTAAATATTTCAAGAAAGAGCTATTTTTTTTGCTTAATATTGCTTATTATTATTATTTAGTGAAATATTTTGATGGTTGAAGTATTGAATGTCTGTTTTAAATGTGAAATAAATATTCTTACTGCTTAATTCATAAGAATTATTTAAATGAATGGCCATATCTACACATTTTGTTACATCATTAATTTTAAATGTTTTACTTAAGAAAAATTGTGAAATACTCTTTGTATTTCAATTATAATATTGAATTTCAAAAATCTTATATGCTTTCACTTTTTATTTTTGAAATTCAATATTATATATGAAGACAGCAAAAACAGAGGAGGAAGAAAAGAATTTAGGACTATATAATATATTTTTGTATGCTGGGTATCTTCACTGTCTACAGAACGTTTTTTTCTTGATAAACTGTATCCCATTTAATGGTTGGAAACAGAAAGTAAAGGTCTTTCTTTTTATTTTTAATGGTAAATGAATTTAATGATTTTTGCTTATAATGTCATTATTTTATATGCATATTATTTGATATAATTTTATATACTATTTTATGAAGTTTTGCCAAAGCTTTCAGAATATCATTGTTTGATAATTACATATTTTGAAAATGTTATGTGTGCCCTTTCTTATGAGTTATTTATTAAAGGTATATAATTGTGTTGAGTGAAGTATAAGTGGATGTATATTCCTATTGTTTATCTTAGTGCTTAATTTATTGCCTAATTTATATTAGTATTAAATATTATTTATTATTTTTACACATGTTAGTTATTGTATTTGATTAAGAGATAGTAGCATTAGTCTTATTTTTTTTTAGAGTGTTTAGAGATTGTATCTTAGGCTATCTATTTTGTTGTGATATCTTCAGATGTATTTTATCACTCTTATTATATCTTAAGCATATAATGCTCTATTAAGACAAACTCAGTTACTATTATTGTCCCTGATGGTTCATTCTCATTGTCTCATGACTAGAGATTAAATCCAATTCATTTCTTTATTGCCCTCAAAAGTAGGTGCATTCATTTATGAGTTCATGCCATCAAAGTTCCATTTTGCCTTTACTTTGTTATCCAAATATGGACTTAGTTTATTGTTGATAGGGTATTTTGTATAAAACCATGTGTAATATTTTACCATGACTATTCTGGCAATTGATTAGTTTTTCATCAGGTATTGAGGCATGCCACCCTTACCTCTTGTCACATTCTTAATCTAATCTAAGTGTAAATTATATTATTGATCTGAAAGTCCTGAATTTATGCTTTGCTAGTACTTAGAACCTGAATTCGATAAATAATTAAAATTCAAAATTTTAAATTATATTTTACTGCTGGATTGGTAAGCTTATATGTTTAATCATATTAAATATTTATAAGGGACATTATTATAGTATATATGTTATAGATGTGAGAACTTATTAAAATTCAAATTAATAGGAAATTTTATTGATCTACCATATTATATTCAGTTAATTTTTATTGTTCATAATACATGTGCAAACTTTAATTTCTGATATTTAAAAACTGAAAGTTATATCTGTATAAGTTTTGGCCTTATTGACATTGAAAGATATGATACAGTTGTTAATTGTTATTTGTTTTATGTTAAATAAATATTGTTTATTGTTAATTAAATTTTCTATAGTCATTTTTTCATATCATTCACTCATTAATCGGAAATGTAATAAATCATCAGAGTATTATGAATTAATTTAAATGTGATGTATTAAAAATACATGGGTATTGAAATTTGATATAAGAGGCACTTTATTAAAATTATATGTAAAATATTTGAATTCATTTAAGAAAGAGATGATTTTATTGATGAAAGAATTATAATTGCATATTCATCATTTAAGATCAATAGTCAATTTTGTTTTTTTATTAAAGATCACTGCTTATTCTTAAATTATTTTTCATATTTATAAGAATATGATATTATTCCATAATACATTGAGATTATGAAATTACTGAATTCAAATTCAGAAGATATTTTAAAGTTGGTTTATTAGTGTGATATTTAGATCAGCCATAAAATCTCATCCATTCTTAATATCCAAATATCATCTTAGTAGATTATTTTTCTATTATTCCAAATTAAGAGTTTACCATATTTATTTTAAATTTTAATTACAGTATTATTGCTATCATAATTGTAGGAGACATTATCTTAGGAGTAAGTATATGTCTTGCTTTATATTTACTAGGATTTCATTTTTTGTTAAATAAACCCTTAAGAATTACAAGAGAATTTATTTTATCACCATTAAAGCTGATCATATTTGCCCTCAGATACCCAATTCATTTTATAATTAATATTATCAAAGAAATTATTTTTGGTAAAGAAGAATTGTTCAATAAGATATTGTGGCAAATATTTAAGAAAACATCTCCGTATTATAATAATGTGAAAGCTAAAATCTTCAACAGATACGCTTCAAACATGTTTATGTGACAGCCAATCAGATGTAATAATGACAGCACATGGACCTCTCAATTCTCAAACACAAGTCAGAACTATGTGACAGCCAATCAGATGTAATAATGACAGCACATGGACTTCTCAATTCTCAAACACAAGTCAGAACTAGCACATGGACCTCTCAATTCTCAAACACAAGTCAGAACTATATAGTTCTGACTTGTGTTTGAGAATTGAGAAGTCCATGTGCTGTCATTATTACATCTGATTGGCTGTCACATAAACATGTTTAAAGTGTATCTGTTGAAAAATTTAGCTTTTACGTTATTACAATGTTATCTGTTTGCACTTAATAAATTTGATATATCTCCATATTATAAATTTTTCTGTGATTATGGCAATAAGATGTTTAAAGAATTGATAAGAAATGTGGTAATAGTGGAGATTGTGAAGGATTCTAATGTAACTTTAATGATATATGCTTCTAATATCAAGAGTCTTCCATTTTTATAAATGTGAGTTGAGAGTTCTCCACTTAAGTTATTCACATTGCTTTGATTTTAATGATATTTTGTTACAATTATTTACCCCTGAATTTCTCTTATTATTATGGCTTATCACATTTATTTTGAAACACATTGAGCTTAGCTTATATATCTGATAATATTGTTTAGCCTTGGTGTTATTTTGATCATCTGATCTCAATGAAAGTGTAGATTATATTTGCATCAGCGTAATTCAGCTATTATTTTATTAGGTTACAATTTGGTTTGCCCAACATATTAGCTTTCGATTGGCGAGAAGGTTCCAGTCAATTGTCATGATGAAGCATTTGTTGGTTTTTATAATTTAGGTTACAATTTTGTTTGCCCAACATGTAGGCTTTCGATTGATGAGAAAATTCTGATCGATCATCCGAGATAAGCATTGTAAGCATTCATGGTTAATGATAGCTATAATATATATCAACAATTTATTTATTTTATAATATATATTATAATGGTGATGTATTATTATATAAATGTTTTTAAGTTTTATCAAGAGTTGCAGCATTAATAATAAAAATTTGTATTTCTCATGAGAATTTATGGAGACGGGTCATAAACTAGAAAAATAGAATATTAGAGTGATAAGTTATGCAAGTAGTAGAAGAGATAGAAAAATAAGGGAGGCAATTTTAATAAAGAAGATAAAACCAAATATTAATAGAGAAGGGGATTTAAAAACAATCTTAGTATAAAAAATAAATATAAAAAAGGATAAAAAATAAAAAGTGAAAACTAATAAAAAAAAATAAAATAAATAAGTAGTTTGTATAATAGATAATAGAGGGAGCTGTATATAAATATAAAAAAGGAAAGTAGGAAGGATGATGAGATAGGAAAAATAGTGGAGGAAAGAGAGAGAAAGTAGAGAATAAGGTAAGAAATAAAAAAATATATATAAAAATAATTTTATATAAATTAAGTAAATTATAGAATCAGGAATAAAATATGGATAAAAAAGGAATTAAGGAATGGAATAGGATAATAAAAAAATTAAGATATGTCGAAATAAATGAAATGAAAAATAAGATTAAATATATGGATATAATAATATAAGAAAGATTTCATAAATATTACATTGAATTTCTAAAATTATGTTAACAGTAAAAGGTGAATAAATATAAATTTGATAATAATTAAGAATAAAAATAAATAAGAAAAATAAAGTATAAAATAGAATTAAAAAGTTAAAAGTTATAGAATAGTAAGTTTAATGAATAAAGTAATGTTAATAATTAAGTTGATAAAATTGTAAAATTATAATAGATAATATATATGAAATATGGTTGTATTGATATAATGTTTAAATTTTGTATATCTGACCAAGACTGCTAGGAACAATCAAAACTGTAAAGAAGAAATAAATATATTTTGCTTTAAAGTGTAAGAAGAATGAAATACTGTTATTATACGAAAGTTAGAGAACACAATATTTCAAATGACTTGATAAGAACTATAAAATTTGCTGAATTTGAACAATTATTTTATTATTTAATATTTGTAATTTAATTACAGATGTTACTAATATTTATTTGTAAATAGTGTCTGTACTATGAATAACTAATAAAGTGTTTAACAGATTATCTTCTGCTGCCTTGCAGGATAGAATGGCAGTTCTTCAAAGTCTGTATACTATTTCTCATATAGTCTTTACTGCTTTTTTATTTGTTTTGCTGTAAGTTATTGTACAACCCAATCTTCGTGAACTCTTCTTGCCATCAGTCATCTCTTTAATTGTGGCAATGAAATTGTGTTTGTTCAAGATATTTTCATACATCAACTACATGTACATTTTTGACTCCAGTTTTCTTTTCATTTTTTTTTTTCAAATTCTCAAGAATTAAGAAAGCAATGATTGGAAACAGGTTTAATAAACTGGAAATTCTTAGTAATGATATTTATTTGAGGTAGTAAATTTCAGATAGGGGTTTCAGTTTCATAAAGATTGTATATTTAGGCTGTTTATTTAATGATTCTCCTGTTTACTATGAAAATAAAAGGAATCTTGAAAACATTTAAATATTAGATTACTCTCTTGATCTAGCTAGATTACGCCTGGTAGATTACTCATTAGAATGATAAAAATTAATAATATAAGTAATAATGATAAAGCAAGAGCAGATAAATATAAATGTTTTTGTGTTTTTTCCTTCTAAATTTTGATATAATAAGACCTGAACAGAAGATAGCACTAATAGCTAAGGAGAGCTCTCAAAATTTAAAATTGATATAATTTCTTTTAATAAAACTCATCTTTCAAAAGAAGGAAATTCAATACAATAGTTAGATGATTGCAAGTATTTTTGGAAGGACACTTCATTTAGTGAACAGAAAATGTATAATATTGGATTTGCTATGAAATCTAATTTAATATTTTCTATTTTTGGAATTACTTAATACATCAATGCAAGGCTAATAGTGTTAAAAGTTTATTTGCGTAATAAACCTGATCATTTTATCCTTTTTGGATAACATTATTAAGATGACACTTTTTTTTTGGATACTTTAATATGCACATGTTGGTACAAATGATAATTTTTGATGCAAAAGTTGTTTGAAATAGTAGTATCAGTGTTGCATCAAATTGTTTCCTATTATTGGATTTTTTTCCCAATATTTGAATTATCACAAATAATTTGTTTAGCTAGAAAAATTGCTATAAAGGAACATGAATGAATCCACTCTCAAAACAATGATATTTAATAGATTATATTATAGATAGAACTCAGAATATGAGTTCATAAAAAGTGCAGATTATTAGATAGATCATAAGTTAATACCCTCCAAGATTAAAATAATAGTTGCCTCAAAAAATAGGTTTATTCAATCATATTAGCTATATATTTTTTAAAGTATCTACTATTTATGCTAAATTTTTAAGTTATTAAACATTAAAATTGCTAGCTGGACTTTCAGGATTGATACTTAATGAATGTGTTGTGGATACAAATAATTTATTCTAGAAATCACTAAAAACAAAATTTCTGACTGGTTTTCTGTCAGTGATCTTTAATATTAGTAACTTGTTTAAAAGTGAAACATATAGCATTTTCCACTCAGCTCAATAATGAACATAGAACTTTCTAATAAATATAGAGTTTTAAAGTAAGCAGATCACTGTAACCTCATCAAATTATAGCAAAACAAATCTTTTGATCAGTTTTTTATATCTTGGTATGATAGCCAACAAATAATTTGACAGCTTGAAAATTCTTTAATATTTTTGTAAAAAAAAATTGAAATATAAAAATATATCATAACATTAGAATTATTCAAAATATTTAGTATGAAATTTATAATCTAAATATCTGAAGAGTGATGCACATTTATAATATCTATGATGATCATTTATCACATGAAATATAAAATAATATACAAATTTAAATCATTTAACCTCCACTTCTATCAACCATCTAATAGTTCATATTTCATTTTAATTTTTTAACATTTGGATTACTAACCTAGTATGTTGCATACATGTACATATATAGTTAGATTTAAAATTATTTTCAAGTATATATTTAAAAAATAACTATTAACTTTCAGTAAATATTTGATGCTTTCTGCCCTCTATTAAGAGTCCTTCCGTTATGAATTGTGAGTTTCCATAGTAATCTTTTTTTTCCTGCTCTTATAAAAATATATTTTATATTCTACTTTGCAGAAATTGAGTGAAATTTTATTCTAATAACCCAGATATAATAAAACAATTTAAACTGTTGAAAGTGGAGATTAGTTATATCAAAGTTCTGTTGAACATAAATCACATAATAAAATAATTTGTTATATTTGATCTCAGTTTACACCATAATTTTCAGGGGAAATTGTTTATCTAATACAGTGCTGCTATATATTATAAGTTTGAGTAATCAGTAGATATTCAGAGGTAGTGCTTATGATGTTTTTTGGTTTTTAATCTATTCTAATCAAAGAGTAAAAGTGTCTACAGTTATTATAAAACTGAGGACAACAAAATATATTATTGCTACTTGAATTTAAAATGAAGATATTTTTGAATTTTAGAATTGTAGCTTGATAGTAAAAAAATATGAAAAGTGCATTAATTTCAAAAATCTAGCTCTAAACATCTCACTAACTGAAGCCAAAAAATAGTCCAGGAGTAAGGATAGATAGCATTGGATATGAATTTAATAGGCATTACATCTAGTAGTTATTGATTATTTAAGCTTATAATATATTGAAACATTGGAGTAGAATACATAGATTTGCTTCTGAAAGATAATATTAATATATACATAATAATTTAGTATCAAATAAACTAGAAATATTTTTATATGATAGGAATCATAACAGCTAATTAATTTGATTATTCAGTTTTTTTTTTTTTCTGGTAATTAATTAATTGATTTTATCTCATTTTGTAATTGTAAATTTAGTAAAATTTGTAATATTTCTGCTTCGAATTGTTATTTCAAATATAGAATAGTTTCAGTGACTTATAAAATCAGCAATTGTGATTATGTGCAATATATATGAATTTGTATTATTGCATTTATGAAGGAATTCTCTAACTTTGTAATTAACTATCTTGGGAAGTTCACTATAGAATGAAATATTTTCAAATCTGTTTATTATGTTCAATTTTTAACCTCATTTATTAGATAACTATAGCTTATTTACTTTTATATACTGAGTTTATTATATATGTATGTGCATGTGTGATAGATTAATATAAGAGGTTTGGATAATTTTTCAGAAATATTTTGAAGATTATATGGTAAATAAGATATACTCAATAAAATGTTGATTTTCAGATTTAGATGATTGTATGTTACTACTACATATCAATACTGTAGATCAATTTTTATATACTTCTTTAAGCCTGGTCCAATGAATGGTAACATGGCTATGTAGATCCATAACTTTGGATCAGTAAAAAATGAGTCATGAGATGAAATAAATGTGATATCTTCAATGAATCTTATAAAAAAAAGTCACAAGATGGGAGATCTGAGAGAATCTATTGTAAAAGATATTGATCTGTCTTCTATATTTCCTATCTAGTATAAAATTGAAATAATTCATT
This sequence comes from Epiperipatus broadwayi, assembly GCA_028023455.1. Taxonomy (NCBI): domain Eukaryota; kingdom Metazoa; phylum Onychophora; class Udeonychophora; order Euonychophora; family Peripatidae; genus Epiperipatus; species Epiperipatus broadwayi. The sequence goes on from JAQFVV010006263.1 coordinate 540,189, forward strand.
AAAAATGTTAACATTACATCTTTCAATAATTATTTATTAATATGTTCATATCTTGTTAGTATATCTTGTATATTGCTTATATAGGATAATGTGAAGTTTAACATTTTTATAATAACTTACTGTTTCCTTTTAAATAATTTTTATGTATACATAATCATTCTGTTTTTTAAGGTTGGCAATTATCTTCGTATGTTCAGAGGTTCTTTATATAAAAGGTATCCTTCATTATGGAGGCGATTAGTAACAGTTGAAGAAAGGAAAAAAATAGCAATTTTAGGTAAGAAAAAACCATATACTGTAATGAATCACATTCTATTCCAACTGATTCTTTTGATTAATTTAAAATATTTGATATTTTGAAATCATTTATCACCAACATTTTAAGTCTTGTATTTTCTCTTTATTAAAATAATATGAGGCAATCACTTTTAGGTATGTTAATATCTACATTTCCGAATGTATGCATATTCAGATGATGTTAATTTATTTTTTTTAATATTATGGAAATGCATGGCTGACTGATTTGTTCTGTATCATATGGCAGAGTGAAATAACGATTTGGAAGTTAAGACTTTAGAATATGAATGAACAAAGATGGCTTTTTTTTTTTCTGCTTATGTTTCAAATTATTCCTTAGAAATCGTTTATAGAATTACATTTATATGTAAAGTGAACTATTTGTTTCTCTACTGGTTTGACCAAAATCAAAATAAGTCTTGGATCATATCCAAATCTTTATCTTTTGGGGTTTTTTTTTAATTAAATATGAAATTTTATTTTGTTTCACAATCTTAATATTTTCCAACATTTTTTTATAATTCTATCAAAGTATTTTAAGAATTCTTTTTCCATTTTCTAATTTTTTGAATGTTTTTCAAGAACTCCTCACTTATTTTATAATTTTTTTTTTCTCATATTTCAAAAAAAAAAAATTCAAATGAGACCAAATTTAATTAGCATTTTTAATTTTATGATCATTATCAGTTGTTGCTCTGTACTCAGATTTAATTTTAATATTGTCCATCACTATCTAATGTAAGATAAGTAGACTGATCTGTCCTATTACTACATTTTGACAATCAGTCAATCACATCAAAATAATGATCTGAAATTTTTAAAGACATAGTTTTATGAATTATATTTTATTTTTAAAGACTTATTCATGTAGTAAATAATGTCAGTAAAAAAATAAGCTTGCAATGGAATAAAACTCATGTAATATATTCAATAACATTTTTAGGATGATAGTTTTAATTTTATTATTTTTCAAACATTATTATTTTAATAAATGCAAAACATATCTAGCTCTCTCTGGTACAATTTTTTTAAAAAAAAAACTAGTTTATTTTGATCAGTAGTAATCATCATATAATGCAAAATTAACAAACTGATCTCTCATATTCATACTATCATAACAATCATAAATTTATAAATAACTAGTTTGTGCTATTTATTTTTAAAATGTGAATGTTTTACATTGAATGATTTATACAAATTGTGTTTAAAAATATTTACATTAAAAATGTAATATATTTTATGAAGCTAGTTATATATGATCTAACTACTATATTAATGTTACCAACAGGCATTTACAACTATAGCATACCTGAAGAAGCTAGGTTTTAGCTGAAGAATGTGAAAAGTTAATCTATTTATTTTGTATTATGTAGAAATCAGCATTGTTCAAGATATACTAAAAGTTAATTAATAAAAATTGTATTAAGAAATGATAAATACACTTCAGGTTTATTAATTAGTTTCAATTGCATTTATTAATATTACACATATTTAATTCATTATTAGTTCTTTTGTTAAAGTAGTAGGTATATCTAAAAGATCAATTTCACAAAAATATTTTTAAAAGGCTTTTTTTTTTTCTTTCAGTTATTTCTATTTTTTTTAGTATGGCAACTAGGATGATTTAATTCAAACCAAGAGTGTCCTATACAACTTTTTTTTTCCCCAATAATTCCATTACTATGGTTCAATTATTTTTACAAGAGTATTCAAAATTCGATTTTTTTTTAGGTTCACTGAAGTAATTAGAATATACCCTAATTACAAAATATTTCAAAATGCAAATTGAAATGCTGTAACACAATCATGAAAAGTACATTAAATTTTAATGTTGTAAAGAACATAATTAAAATGTATGGTGGAGTTATAAAATTGAGATGGTAGAATAAATTTCATTAAGGAATCAAATGGCGAGAAGCAATTATTAATAATGGGCAAATGTTATTGTGGATTCTTATTTTGTCTTCTGGTAAAGAACTTTAGCATATTTTAAAATATGCACTATTTATTAACTAGTTGAGATATGTAACGATTAAGAATGAATCTGACCCCTTAATATTCTAAATAGATATTTTATTTGATCAGATTTTACTAGTGAATATCTGTTATAAAAATACAAATGCCAAAGTTAAAACTCCTATTATTAAAAAAAAAATTATATAGATGGATAAATTTCAGTACTGTTTTATTATTATTATTATTAAAATTAACTTACAAAAGAATTACCATATTTATAAGTGGTAGTGAATGAGATCATTTGTTTTAATTATTTTATTTTATATCTCTCATAGAACATTGGTAGCTTAAAGTTGTGATTAGTATTAAATTCATTGGCAATATTCATAGTTGATATCCAACCATTTGTAAATCAGTAGGACTAGTGATTTAGCATAAGAATTTTATAGATTTTTAGATAGTGATTTTTATTTGGTCACAATTTATAGCAGACCTGCACAATATGGCCAGTGAGCCACATGAGTTTTTTGTACAATTACAAAGGTTTATAGGTATATAGGTGGCATTGTTATAGTGATGTTATCTGCAGATAACATAGCCTACCAAAATAGTTGCTGTAGTTTTATAAACTAATTGCAGCAAAATAAGTGATTTCACATCATTAGGCAGATAATGCCATAGGAAAATATTTCTGTAGACAAATACAATTTGCTATTTAGAAATTCCATCTAGTTAAGAAAATCTGCAAACATTAATTGCATTGTTATCTACAAATGCTGTAGTTGAAGAAATATGTTATTAGTTATCAGTAAATAAAATGGTTAGATTAATCTTGGGAAACATACATATTAAATACTACTTTCATTGCAAAAATTGATTAGTAGAAACTACAACAGATAATGTCTTTTAATTTTTTTGACAATAAATGTGATTTAAAAAGTTGATGGAAAGAATATCAGTTTTATGAGGATTATTTTTTGTTTAATACATGATTTAGTAGTGTTCTAATTATTTTTTCATCTTTCCACTCTTAAAACCAGACTGATTTCATTGTCTTATGATAATAGGCTTAAGGATGTTATTAGGTATTTGTTATTGATTTTAAAAAAGGCAAAAACTTAATTCATAGAAGATTTTATATTACTGTTTTTAGAGAATTTGTTTTATCCACTTTAAAATGATCATTGAATTCATCTCACAATCCCCATCACTGCCATAACTAGTAGTATAACAAGAATAATAATTTTACATTAAAATGTAGATTGAATATTAAATTTAAGAAGAAAAATGATAAATTTTAGATATTATGTTAATAAAACTATTAGCTGAACAAAACAAATCTATTTATTTAACAAATTATTATTATTCTATTTGTAGTTACTTATTTCTTTTAATGTCTTTTTTTTTGTGTGTGAAAGGTATTTGAATATTATATGTTGCAGTCAAGAATCCTAATGTATTTGATTAATAAATATATTGCATGTGTTCATTAAGTTAATTTTAAAAGATTCTAACTAATATGCATGACATCATAATCTTCCATTTTTAAAAATATTTTTATATTGCATTTATATTTTATGTTGTTATTAATATTGTTAATGTTGTTTCATTTTCCAGTCATATCTTTGTAATCTTTTTTGCTTTAGTTGCCATCCCCTACAAAGATGCCGCTAAAAAAGACGAAGCGGGTAAAATTCCAGTTTTGTTCCTCCACACTGTCCCCTCTTGACTGCTTATTTCTGGCCCTACCTCAATTTTTTTTTTTTTCCATTTCCCTATTATTATTATTATTATTTTTAAGTATATTCTGAAAAAGATCTCCCTCATTGATTTTTTTTTTTTTTTTAATTTCTGAATAATTTTTTTTATATTATTTCATCTTTTGACCATTCCATCTCAATCTTTCTGCCGCTTGTGTAGTTAAAACAAACTGCTGTTTTAGTTTTGCATTTATGAGAGCTTTATTATTATTATTATTATAAAATTCTGAATTTGTTTTTTCATTATTATATCTTTTAGTAAATGATTCACTTTTGTTTGTAATTCCTTTAATTCGTTATGCAAATATTCTAATTTAGTTCTTTGTTTTGTTTTGTTTTTTTAAGCTTTGTAAAAAAGAATTGTTATTTTAGAAATGATGTATAAAGTATTCTGAAAAAATATTTTTAATAATTCAGAGCTGGGATAATAGAAGTTTGCTTGCACTTTTTCAATAGACCAAGAAAAAACATCTTGAAATATTGTTTTAGAAACTTTCTTTTTAGTCAAACATGAAAGAGTTTTAAAAAAATACAGGATAAATATTTTAATGTCATCATTGAGCAGTAATTTACCTTGTGCTATTTCAAAACTTTTTATTACTAGTTTCTAGCTAATGGCTATTATCAGTGAAGAGTTTTTATATATAGTGAGGAATTTTAGTATAAAAGATCATTCTAATGACCTTCAAAAGAAAGCAATCAAGACGAAACATAAATTTATTGTTCTATATAAACATTTAATAAATATAATTATTACTGCAAATTTTTATTTTATTATCTTGTATTTAGTTTGCATTATACTAATACAGTGGAGCTGCAATATTCATATTTTAATCCAAACCTTTTTTATCATATATTGTGGATAGTAATTTGTGTTTCATTAATAAGATTTGATTACATTATATATTGTTTGCTGTACTATAATTGTATAATACTTTCCAACACACATACCCATTTATATAATGCAACTGCTTTTTTTTTAATGTATATATTATGAACATATGAATTAAGATTATTATATAGGGTGACCAGACTGGTTCAATCAAAAATCGGGACATAAAAACCAATCATTTTTATGGCATTGCGTCCTTTTTTTTTTTTTTTTAATAAAACTCCATACCTGTGTATATTCATCACTGTAAGTACACTTTTGTTTTGGCATGTTGTCTATTGTTTAAGGTTATTAATATTTGTATTAATTTTATCACTATAGAAAATTAATAGCAGGTGCAAGCGCAGTTCAAATTTTAGCCTAAAAATATCCAAATGCGCATGCTCCAAGGAAAGGTTGAATGCGAGAACAAGTCTAGCATGAGAACCTGGCCACATAACATAATAGCGATCTTTGTTTTGGTGTTGGAATTTGTTTCAAGTTTTTATATTATTACTGTAGAGATTGAAATGGACAAAGAGGGCCAAGAAACTATTATTTTTGAAGTGAATTATTTATGTAAGACAAATAATAATTATGAATATTTGAAAATCAGCACATACAATGGTCCTGAAAAGACATTTTGGGGACACTGGGACATATAATCAAAAATAGGAACAAATTCTAAAAAATCAAGACATCTGGTCACCCTATTATAATATAAACAAAATTTAAAAAAATTAATAATGTATTTATTTATAATAAATTGAGAGAGCATATTTACATAAATATTTAATGTGGTTCACTCATTCGCATTCATTCAAAAAATAGAAATTATAAACTTATTTATCATATCTTTATTTTTTTTAAATAAAATAAACAGAAAAGTAGTAGTTTGACTTTCTTAAGACATTGATATATCAAAACTCAGTTTCTTTACAGTTATTCATGCTCTGGATGATTCTTCTTGAATATTTCTTTTTTGTGTGGAAATATAATAGTCTTGTTATTGGCAGACATGGCCTCTTCACTTGTTTTGATGTGTAATTCTACATTAATTTTAGAATCCATACAGTTATCTCTATTTACAGTTACTCATTTCACATTTTCAGATAAATTTTTCATACAAATTTTGGTAGTTGTGACTTATGCCCAATATGGCCGCGTGAGGCGCTGTTTCTGTGTCAACACACAGAAGTATTCAAAGTAGGATGTGATGTGATGTGATGTATTTGGCTTCTCCTTAAATGAAGTCAAGAATATATCAGCAACTATGCCCAGATAAACCTGTTAGCCACTTTATTTTCCATTCCTCACTCTAAGTCTTCCCATATTCTGCCCCATCCCATTTCCACAACATAATCTTTGTCAACTCTATGGCCTTTAAGATGCCAAAAGCATGGTGAACAGCACCACCTAGCATCTTGAACTTACATCACTGCTTTTGGCCCCTACTCTGAATACTTCTGTGTGTTGATACAGAAACAGCGCCTCATGCGGCCACATTGGGCATAAGTCCCAACTACCAACAAAATTATAAATAAATTAAATAAAACATAGTGAAATAATAGATTTTAAGGTAATAAATAAAAGAAAGAAAAATATATATTTGATGTGTATAAACTTGATATAAGAAAAAGGTATTACAACATCGGATGATCCACACTGCTCGATGGCACTGTTGCTACTGCAAAGCAAATAAATATAATGTTACCAGACTTTTTTTTTTTAAAAAAAAAACATTTGGTCTCTTTTTTGGGGGGATTTGTTTTGATTTTTCATTTATTTACCGAGCTTATTTCTATTTTTTAAAAATAGATATAAGGGTTTTTTTAAAAAAAAACATTCGATCTTTTTTTGGGAATTTATTTTGATTTTTTTAAAACATTTAATTTTTTTATTCATAAACAAATACATATAACTTGTTTTTATTTTTTTAAAACATTCTTGATTTGATTTTTCACCATTTTTAATTTTATTTACATTTTTATATTAGTATGTAATAAGCTCTATTAATGATTATGTGTGTGTATTTATATTGTGCTCTATTAACGAGTATGTGCATGTATTTATATTGCATACATTTCACTGTTTTTTTAATTTTATTTATTTTTTAGTATGTAATAAGCTCTATTAACAAGTATGTGCATGTATTTATATTGCGTACATTAATTAATTAATCAAATCTGTATGCGTATAATGACGTACACATAGTTATATTTTAAAATGATTGAACTAATATAAGTAAAAATAAACTCTTGTGTAGAAATGCACCTATGTATATATGCGAAGGAAACTGTAATATGATAGATTTTGCGAACATTACAACTTTTCTAAATTATCTCTTTTAAGTTATTAAATTTATAAATTTGTTTGTATTCGCATATAAATCTTAAATCCAGGAGTGACTGTCTTATACATATAGTAGAATGTTGACAACTTAAATCTCTTTTAAAAAAAAAAAAAGAGAAAGTCATCGGTTTCTCAGAAATACCTCTCATTAAATTGTAAACTGAGAACCGAAATTTCAAAGTTGATTTTAAAATAAAGTTAAAAAACAAAGACAAAATTATTGAATCGGCAGCTGGATCTTTTGTCTTTGCTAAATTTATTAGAATTATTAAAACTTAAGAATTTAAAACTAAAAATTGTAAACAACTTAATAGCTTGTGAGGGGGTGAGAAATATTTGCTATAAAAACCCCAGTTTGAATTTAAAAGAAGCTGACTCTCATCATTTAACAAATCAAATACATTCAGGTGCTATGCCTAAATTTACAATGTCAGCAATTGGTCTAGGAGATGGAGGGAGTCCAGAACACCAGCCTACCAAGAAGCTACCACCAATGAAGCAGCCCACCAGTGAATGTTAGTGTCTATTCCATGCAAGTCACTTCAGCAAGAAGTTGATCGGTAATTAAATTTTCCGCAGAGCTCTTAACTAAATTTAATAAATCACTCTAACAATTCTTATAAGCTAGCTATACTATAAATGTGTACAAACTGTTAAACTAAAGTCTACTCTTAATAATTAAAAGTCTGTTATAAATTTGTAATTATCAAGTCTCTTAATGTGATCTTATTTAAAAATAATATAAAATCTTGCCTAATTAAAGGTTAAACTAGTAATATTTCTGTTAAACATGATAACTATCTTAGTTATTGTTGTTAATGTATTCAATCTGCGGATATGCTTTCATTACTTTGCTTATTTATATTTTATTAATTGTGCTATGCCATCCTTCAGGACAGAGATTGCTAATATTATAACAGCAGAGAGACAATTAGACATTCTCATATAATCTTGTATTGCTTTTTGGCACACACATAAATTTCCAATCCGAAAAGCTACTTTTATATATGTTGAGCTACTATCTTTTAGCTTAGTACAATTCAGGTTTGCATATTTAATAATTAGATTAGTTAACGATCAAACCGGGACCGCCATTCATTATGTATAGAAGACTGACAGCATTTACGCGATTGACATTCCATTTCGTATTTCTTACAGCACCTTAATATCATTTCACCACCACAAACACAGTTCTTCTCTGTTGGCAAATTTTTTTTCTGCTGTAGGAAGGCCACCGTGGCTCTTCCGTAGCAGGCAATTTCAACAACTTGAAAGCAGACTGTCTTTCTGCCATTTTATTTTTGGTTTCACAAAGTACGCAACTTTCGCGAGAGTTCTGCTGAATCGCACTTTGCCTTCCTCATTTCTTAAATTGGGCCATCTCCCAAGGGGAGTAGGGAGGTTTGTGAAATAGTTAGAATTTATAGCATCTCATACTACTTCCACTAGGTTGAACACTAACTATTTCGGACTGCGTATTGGTATAGTTTTTGTCATTACAACTACAGACACCCTGACATGATACGCTGTTGAATGTTCAATACTAGCATGTATACAGGGTCATAATACATAGATAATGTTCATATGCTATCGAGGTGGGGGTAGTGTTGACTGCTTCCCCGTCAAGTGTTTGAACAGTTTACAGGCCGTAAGATGTATGAGTGGCCTTGTAAACGGCATATTTCTTTGCTTTTGCATTGAAACAGCACGATCAGGCAGTGTGGATCGTCCGATGTTGTAGTACCAAAAAAAATAGTAATAATGAAATTATTAAAAACTATATAAAGGGAATTTATGAAATAAAATGTAAGCAATATCAGTGAAATAATATTAAAAATAATCACATAAGAGAGACAAAAAATTCAATTACAGTAAGATTGAAATAACACAAATGAGATAAAAACTTTCTTATATATATATATATATCATAGAAATAGATCATAAATATGAAGAATATAATATAAAAGTGATTTACTATACTTATAACAAAAAAGAAAGAAAAATTAAAAGGGCATTATTAATTTTAAAAAATAAACCTAGCATAAACAAAGATTTAGATATAAAAACTATTAGTTTAATTAATTAATAAAAAGTTTAAAAAAAGAAATAATTACAGAAAATATATAGGGAGAGTTATAGTACAGGTTAAAATTTTAAAATAATTTTGCAACAGCTAAACAGAGAAAAAATTAGAAAGCAGGTAAATTCTAAGCACTTTTTAAAATTTTTAAAACTATAACTAAGAATAAACATGTTATAGAAATATAGAATATGAATATACAAAAGTGTTAATTACAAAATTCATTATAAAAAAATAGATTACATATATGTATATGTAATAATATTATAATTCCATGTTTGTATTTCTTCAAAGCAATATATGTAATTATATAATTAAATATTTATAAATATAGTAATCAGATATATTTTAAAGATTTTTATCCACTTCTATGTGTATAAAGAATTGATAGCTATAAAATCATAAGTTATAATTAAGTAAAAAACACAAGTATAAATACAAAGGCATCTAATAAAATATTTATTTCTATTGTATTCATTATATGTACGTATTTTGTAGCTCTGATGAAAACTGTTGGACACTCAAAGCTGTAAGCAAATAAAACAATAATAATAATAAAATGGTGCATTGAATAAATGTATAAGAAAAGAGATATAATTGCTTATATTTAATAACTTGTAAGTTGATGATATTTTCCATGGATTTTTTTTTTTCACTTTAGAATCCTACTGTTTTTATGTTTTATATTATAATCCAATTTACTCTTATTCAAACTGAAGATCTTGGTTGTACTATTACTCAATGCTAAAGCCATATTATATATATACTGATGATTGAATCAGTGGACACTTCGTAACTACAGCCAATTTATCAGCTTTTTTTTTAATAGAAGACATAGGATGTGCATTATTTTTGTTCAATGATTATCTTTTTCTATTATCCTGCTTTTTAAAGGCATTCGTTTAAATAGAGAAATGTTTTAAGATTTTGAATCTGATTGCCAATTAGTTTGCATAGCCAAATAAAACATGATGTTGAATATCTAAGGGGCCAAATGGGACTGTTTTATATGTGTGGGAATGAGATTACCATATTATATGGTTATAGAATTAATGTCAGATATATATAGTGTAACGTGATGAAAATGATGAATAAAATATAGCCCAATCATTGGTCACCATATTGTAATGAAATATTGATTATTATATGGGATGATAATATAAAAACTTTAGTATGCTGCAAAATTGAGGCGTCATTCATAATAAAATAAATCTAGCCTAAATGTGGAGTGCCATTTTATAACATCCCCAAAATTGATTTGGCATTTTGTAACAATTGCTACCTGTACATGATCATCATCAGCTAGCATCGGGTAACTACTTTATAATCATAATAATGGATCTTCTTTCTCTCTACATTTATTCAGTCAACATTCGTCATAAAATAAAAGAAATTGACCTATAGATTTTTGGACAACCACTTATTACTAACACTATATGGAAACAAAAGATCATGAGGAAATGCCTTTATGATTTAAATATTATTAATAACAGAGCAAACATGCATCAATAAATAGTAACTCTTATAACCTGTGTAAAATTATCTAGCTCAGTCATTGGTAACACTAGACCAGTGATTCTCAACCTTTTTCTTGTCACTGCACACTTTTAATAACAAAATAAATTTAAAAGAATTTCACTTGTTTAAATGATTGATGTACCTATAACATATTCTGTAGAAACTGCTTAGGATAATAATTTTCAATTTAATATAAAATGAAATTCCATTACAAAGTTAACAAAACATTTATTTATTGATACATATTACATTTAATGTGAAATTTGAGCTTGTTGATTTTTTATAATTTCTTTTATATTTGGGCATAAAAAGGATAATGCCATTCGCATTTCATGATCCAGATTTACAAGTCTGGATCTTTTTTTCATTTTAATATTTTTCAAAGCCGAAAATCCAAATTTGCACAAATAAGATGTGGAAAATTGTAATAATACATTTAATGCTTTTTTTGATGTTGATGGATAATTGTATGAAAGATTAATCCAGAATGAATAATTGATTCTTGTGAATGATTTGAAATTAAATCTCTGTTATTACAAACCGAAATTAGTTCTTCCTCTTCTTGCAAAGTTAAATCATATGTAGAGGTAATGTTTATTAAAAATGGATTTCGAATCCAATCAAATTTGTCTATTTTTAAATTTGGAAAGTAACAAACATCATCTGTTCTAATATTTCCAAATGATCAATAACTATTTTCTGAATATATAGCAGTCTTTTGGAATTGACTCAAACTTTTCTAAATTACCTTCTTGTGCTTATTCTTTCATAAAGTAATTTTTTTTTAAATCCAAACAATTTATTGGTTGAGTTTAAAATTTTTTTTTTCGGTCCTTGCATACTTGTATTTATGTTATTAAAAATAACAAAAATCTCAGATAAGTAAGCCAGCTTCGCACACCATGTTTTGTCATCCAACAAATCAATGAAATCTTGATTATTATCTTGTTCAAAAAATATCTTTATCTCGTTTTTTAATTGAAGCACACAAGATAAAACTTTTCCTCTGGACAATCTTCTAACTTCCCTATGCAGTAACGATTCATATTTCAAATCCATAGCATGGCATAATTGACTCAATAGGCAACTTTTTAATGGTCTTGATTTTATATAATTAATCATTTTAACACATTGCTCCAGTACTATTTTCCTTTCTGATGGTAACTGTTTTGTAATCAGTATTTTCTGATGCAAAAAACAATGGGTAATTACAATATCTGCATTATGGTCTTTTACATGTGCTATAAATCCTTTTATAAGATCTAGTCATAGCGGGAGGGCCATCTGTGCAAATATCAATGCATGAATCCCACAAAATTTCAATTTCTTGTAAATATGAATTAATTTCATCGAAAATATGTTTTCCTGTTGTAAAATCAGATAATTCACGACGACGTAGAAATTAATTAATTATTATTTTCGTGAATGAATCACACGTGTGAAATTAAGTGAGCTTTTCCTGTGATATCAATTGTTTCATCATTTGTAGAGCAAAATTTGAATTTGCAAGAGTTTTAACAGTATTTTTTTCAATATTTTGAGATAAATCTATAATTCTGCTATGAATTGTGTCATTTGAAAATGGTATTTTACAAATCTCATTTTCTGCTGATTCACCTATCATTCTTTTTACAATTTTATGACACGCAGATAATATAATTTCTTCAGCTAAATTATGTGGTTTTAATTTAAGAGCTATTAATTCAGCCACTTCATAAGAATCTATATGAGCTTTTTTAAATACACTAAATTGCTTTTCAAAAAACTTTACTTGTTCTGTATTTGCGGATAATGAATTTTGAAAATAGCTTTTGTCTTTTGATGCAAGCGAAGGATGAGTAGTGAGCAAGTGATTTTGGAGTTTGCTTGGAACCATAGCACTGTTTGCTAATTTACAACCACATAACACACACTTGGGAATAATTTTATCATTTTCCATTGTATAAATAAATCCAAATTTTAGGAAGTTGTCATGATATTTATGATGAACATTACATTTTTTACCAGAGGAAATATTTTTACTTGTACTGGGCTTGTGTTCGTTCACCTGATCGGTAACATTATCACTATTATTAAGTTTTCTTTTTTTATCCATTTTAGAAGGTTCTTTTAAAACAGAAATGGTTTTGCTAAAAATTTATTCAAAACTGCATATTGTATATTACCTCTGAATCCGTTTTAATTACGTTTGACAACACAATATTGTGATATTATATGTGCAAATGCAATTCTATAAGTTGCCATATGCACAATTCAATCTGTTGACTAGTAGACTAAACAATATATAGTATTATAAACCAGTAGCTAAAGCTGTAATAGTCATGCGCATTGCACACTTATGTATTTAAGCATACTTCAAGAATTTTGCAGCATACTAAAGTGCCACGGCACAATGGTTGAGAATTACTGCACTACACAGTAATATGTCCAATACATAATTATTTAGATTGCCCATTACACTAAAATAAAATACTAATGACAATCTTTATAAAAATCTAATTTATTCAGATAGTATTTAAAATAAAAGAAAGCAAACTATCATCATTTCAGACTTCACCAAATCTATTCACTATTCCAAATTAAACTGCAATAAGCAGCAAAATTATATATCATTGTTCTAAACAATGATATATGCCTAATATATCTATTTGATTCATAATTGATTCAAACTAAATTCATATCAATAAATAACTAAGTTGTACATACTTTACTAATCTATTATTGTTTATTGTAATATAAATCTATGTTAAAATTTAATATTCCATTTAAATAAACTAGTTCCTAAATAATTATAGTAACATTTTGAGAACATTTTTTAAACCTATTTGTAATGTTTAAATAAAATAAACCCTTAATCAGTTTTATATCTAATTTAATAAAATGCCAAACATAATATTAATATTTTGTTCACACTTTTCATTATGTTGATATGCAATTATTGCTTAAGTTAGGTTTTAAAATGAAACATTCTGCAAGAATTCATTATCAATAAATCTATTAGATTATCTTACATTCTGCAATCATACCATTATTTAGAGATAAACAGTAGATTTTTATTGGGTATTTATCGAATTACAATCACTGATATTACTCATCTACCTAAATCTCCAATCAATCGATTATAAAAATGGATTTTATAACAATTAAACTATGTGCATAAATGGATTTTATAACAATTAAACTATGTGCTATGATAATTGGCAGTTATCCAAGCCAAAGATAAATATTAAGTTATACTAGTTAATAAAATTTATGATCCCCACTTCACAGAATTTAAAGGTAATTAAGAAAAATTATTTTGACTAATGATAGAACAAAATCTATTAATATTTTTGTAATTGGACAAAATAAGGAAATTAATAATCAACCCTGAATTCTACCAGTAATATTGACATAGATAAGTAAACAAATATTTAAATGTAGTAACAAGTATAAAATTTATATCTAATCGATCCCAATGATAATGTATAAGAAAATATACATATATCTAACTCTATTTCACTTACCAAAATTGGTTTGATTTTGGATCAAACTTTAAGTACTAAAAATTACCTTGCACATTCAAAAAAAATAAACAGATTCACTGCATTTTAATCAACTCTAAATTTATTGGTTGATAATTAAAAATTTATAATAGTAATAAAAAAAATTGCATATAAAAGAACAATAACAAACAATATCTGCAATACACTAAAATCGTAGCCAGTTTAAAAAAAAAATACAATACTATGTTTCTTTAATATATAAATAATTGATAGTCTATTACTGTATAGAATCAATAAGAATAATATATATATATATGAAACTCAAAAATGTGTTGCATGACAATATACTATATAAACGGAAGGAGAGATTCCAATAATCCAGGCTTTAAATAGGATATACAATGAAAAAAAAAAAAATGATCAAATAAAAATTGATCTTTAATTATTCATTAATGTAATTTCTAAACAATTACTAACATAAAAATTCATTATATTCAAACCTTTCTCTATACGTATCTCCGCGTTAAATCTGGAATATATATTTTAAAAAAATTTAAACCCTTGAAAACATTGAGTTGTATTAACCTATTTCATTAGGAAGAGTTTAAATAATAATAACAAAAATGAATCTCTTCGACTCTATATGTGTGAATCCTATAATAACCCATATATATCATTTAACCCTATGTTTTAAAATAAAATATGAACAAAATGTATACATTTTCCTTTTTTTTTTTAAAATGAAAAATATATACACATAGATATCATACCACAAATGAACAGTCTCATTTTTCCCTTTGATCCACTAGTCCATCGTAGCTCTTGGTTCCTTGGTTCTGGTCCTTATGCATAGAGACGATTTTCCTTTAAGTAGAAAAGATAAGCGTGAATAATAACTATTGCAGATTTGGAATTCAATTACTTTCATGTTTAAATTCCGATATTTTCTTTTAAGCAAAACAACAGGAACTTAGTTGATGCAAAATCACACATCACTGGCTTTATTTTCCTTTTTCCTTGGTAATAATGTATAAAGAGAATTTTTTTCATTGACAAAATTCAGTCATATCCAAATGAATAATAAATACTAGCTTTTTCTTTCCAAATTAAGAAAGTGAAATTTAAATTGCTTAATATCACACATAAGTTGAGTTAATTCATCTTGTGAAATTCATTAATCAGAAATATGATATCCATATACACATAATGGGGTTTGTGTTCATCACGAATAAATAGATGAAAGCCTAGATTTTAACAACGGAATATTTTTTTATAGCTGACTTATTTTGATGGCTGTTTTTTTTTTTCACATTTTGCTGTATCGCCTGGAATTTCATCAACAGCTGCCCCAATTGAACGGGCAGACAGTTTGGATTTATCTTGCCATGATTTTAGAAATTAATCACTTAAAATATATATAAAATTTAACAAGTTTTTAAAGACGAATATAAACGCCTGTTGTAGGCAGTGGTAAAATTACAAGAGCTTGAGTTGCAGCGTTTGGTTTTATTTATAACATACCCTTGATGATGCTTATGTTGTCAGGACAACTGTTAAATATCACTCAAATTTCACTTATCAATATAAGAAAATTTACCTCCAATTAATAAGTGAAATGAAGATTTTGAAATAATTGGATACAGTGAAAATAAAATTCTGTTTTACAATTTTGATATTATTTTTTATTTTTAGCAAAAATAATGAATTCATGCATTTTAATGAATGTATATTTTTTATAACAAACATATATTAAACATAAAACATTTAATTTTATAATAGATAAGCTGCTATGGTGATTGTAATAACAGAAATTGAAATTTCTAATAATGGATAACAATATTGATTTTATTCAACTAATCTTTCTATGATTCACTTAACTATTTCCAAAATCTATTTATTTATTCATTGGTTTATATTTTTTTCTGAAATTGATCACAACAGATTTATGATTGATGCTAGAATTAATAGTAAATAATATATTAAAAGATTAGATTGCCATGGCTATCTAGTTAGCATTAATATTTTAACACCTACTATCCTTAGATCAAGTGAAATGAAAATTAAACAAGATCAACATTTTATTTTTTTTAAATCTTGTGACATACAGCACTAAACTTGCACTCACAATAGCTATATAAGCTAGTTAAGTATTTTAATTTTTAGCCATTAGCTTTGGATAGCAGGCTAAGAATAAAAATTAGCCTAGAATAGAAATTGTGCAAATCTATCTTATCTAGATTAATTTAGCTGCATTACGATATGGTGTCCATTGATTTATTCATTGCTTATATATTTAAACCTTGGAGTTGAGTAAAAAATGTTACCATGGTTTAAGGAGATATAATGTGAGAAATTTGCAAAATGCGTAGTAATCTGAGACTTTACAATATCTAAAGCTTCGGTATTGTTATCTCTATTAATTTTAATTACAATCTTTTTAGAACTAACTAGCAATACTTTTTCTGATTAATTTTGAAATTTTTTTTATTTAATTTTCCAGTCTTAATAAAAAGTACTGCATTTAAGATAGCCATATAATTTTTTTGCTGATCTAGCTCATTTCAACAGTAAATCATCTATTGGAATCAGAAAATGTAAAGTTTTTAATTTGGACTTATAAGATTTTTTTCCTCTGTTTTTTCGATTCTGTCTCTCTCTATATATATGTAATAATTTTAAGTTATAATAATGATAAAAAATAAACAGCAATAATATAGAACAAACTAAAGTATTTTTGATTATATTGTTGGAATTTTAAAAATGTTTTGGTTTAAATTTGTGAAAATATTAATTATGTAATGGTTAGAGTATTTACCTGCTACACCTTGAACTGAGGTTTAAGTCCTGAAGTAGCTGGAAATTTTTATCATTGCTGGATTATAAAAAATCTCTTTATTATCCAATATTGATCAGTAAATGAAATTTTAGTTATTCTCATATCAAGAGTATCATAGAGAAAAACCCTAAATTAGATATTGCTAAGTGATATATATATATATTGAACCGGATTGATATCCGATTCAATGGTGTTATTACAAAAAATAAAAAAAATTTAAAAAAAAAGATTTTAAACTTTTAATTTTCATTGAATGTTTAATGTTTAAATTTTTTTATTATGATGATTTAAAAAGAGTACGTGTATTAAAACACCTACTCGTTTATATTTAAAATAGATAGTTTTAATTTTTATAAAATTGTTTTTAAAATAGTTTTCTGATACCGCTTGTTTTTACTTTTTTTTTTAATCAATTTGATTAAAAACAAGCTGGCTAGCTAATTACATTCCTGTTGCTTTTATTTTAATCATTTTAAGTTCATTCTAAAAACGGAGATTTAATTTTATGTAGTTGTTTTCGTTTCAATAATCCCTGGTTAGATTGAGCTGGAGATTAATATTTGCTCTGCCTTAGGCGTAGAATTGGACATCCGGAAAGGTTTTCGCGGGCAATATAGCCGGGTATAAAAGACCCTACAAAATTTGGCACAATAGTTGTTTTTGTATTTATTCTTGACTGACAAGCTGTTTCAAAGTGAGAGATTCAGTATTCCGTATACATTTTGATTATCGCCTGCTGAGAGTTATACCATTTTGGGTAGCAGTTCGGACATTTAATTCCTGCTAAAAACTTGCAATTATTAACAGACTTCGTTGCTGTACAAGATATCAAAATCTACTACTTTGAGTTTTGCCATCATCAGGATGTCTTGCTAACTTAACTCAAAAGATGGACCCACACCTGCCAACTCTCCTTCAATCCTGCCATGAACACCTAAAATAAACAAAACTCCATTGCCTCTATCTTGCCACTGTCAAAGGACCTGAAAATGGACTAAAGTAAACATGTGCACTCTATGTGAACTGTACTTTACCATAAGGTAAAATTTTCTTTCATTCTTTCCAGGGTACATTTTTTTTAATTAAATCTCCGCTCAATCTAATTATAAATCTGTATTCATAAGCCATATTTAGCCTCACATTTTATATTTGTTGTGTTTTTTTGTATTTTGTAGTGTGTCTTGGAATATTGGAGAGTGACGAGTGAGTTTTATTTATATTTTTATGCCTAACTTTTTATAAATGCTTTAGCAGTTGTGTATATTTTAAATGCTTATCTGTAATTATTTTAGTAGCCAATAATTGATTTTAAATACTGTGTTTGCGCTTTTGCAAACCACCAAAAATATTTTGGCTGGCGACTTTAGTGTCCTAGTTTTCCGCAGGTGGGGATTTCATTTTTTTGTTTCTTATATCTCTGAAAACAGAAACTAGAATTGTTTTTTTTTGTAATTTTATAAGTCGCCAGCAGGAAGATAGTATTTATTCCTTCGTAAATTACAGGCGAGAGAGACTTTCGTTCTGCTAAAGTATTTAAAGCTTTAATATTTTCGTATTCATGTGCACTCTCCGATAGATTTATTTTTGTATTTATGTGTGGCCTTAAATTTATCAGAGCGTGTACTCAGAACTTGTTTCATAAATTTATTTCTTAATTATAATTATTTGTAATTCATTTTCTTTAAATGCTGGGGCAGATGTAACTGGTTTTCTAATGTTTTACTTGTCTCCTATTGAGACCTTTAATTATTATTAGTTTTGGCCAATTGTTTGGTTGGGGATTTGCCAGTTAATTTTCTGTTTTCCTTTCTCACTAAATCATATTTTTCGTTTGTTCTTGAGATAAATCAATCATCTTTATTTTAAACGTAATATTAGATGCAGCTTCTACCGGCATATGACATTCGTGGTCCCGACACATTTTTCGGGCCCAAAAAGCTCGCCCACTGGTTTCGTTGATTTATTTCAAGAACATATTGTTTAAGTATCAGAATGGGAAAACCAATGTTTAGGGTGAATCCTCTGCTGAATGAAATTGCTTCCTCCCTGTATAATTCGTTATTAGAAAATCAGTAGGTCTGCTAGAGCATTGCGTTCAGTCTTTCTGCTACACGCCTGAGCTAATCATATTTGTTAACTTATAAACTTTTCTTATAAGTTAGTCTTCTCTTAATAAAATTTTAAAATTTCTTTAAACTTAATTTGGCTGACGTTTGTCTTAGTGCTTTTGCTGCTCATTGTCTAAACAATTTTAAGATCTCTTGTTTCTCCCTGAGTCTAGTCGGCGCAAACCATCATCATCATCCATTCTGATCACAGTAAATAAATTTTTTCATTTGATGTGATGTGATGTATTATGGCTTCTCCTTAAACGAAGTCAAGAATATCTCAGCAATTATGCCCAGATAAATCTGTTAGCTACTTTATTTTACATTCCCCACTCTAAATTTACCCATAATCTGCTCTATCCCATTTCCACAACCTAATCTTTGTCAACTCTATACCTTTATATCTAAATCCCCCTTATCTTTTCCTAAACCCAGCATAAAAACCAATAATCCACTTTCTGTATAATCACTTTTTTTCATATTTATTCTTCCATAACTTCATTATTTGTACCCTTTCTGTTTTCAAGCATTTACATTCAATTAACAGATGCCTAATATTTTCTATTCCTTCCTTACATAATTTACAGACTAAATCACCCATATTTTTCCATTTACATGTATATTCTCCTATTGCTAAAGATCCTGTTCGAGCCTTAAACAATAAACTACTTTGCTTACTATTATCATATATTAACTGGCATCTAATATTCTGTTTACTTCTATATATATTTAAACTCTTTTTATGTGATGTGATGTGATGTACTGTGGCTTCTCCATGATGCATAGTGGCGCCCTCGGTGATAAAAAGGAAAACGAACTATCTAATACAATATATATGTAATGGCTCGCTATAATGATTCTAAACAACTGAAAGGTAGCACATAGGCTTTTCAATGATTAATAATAAGTGAGTGGATATTTCAAACAAATAATAAACTACTTTGCTTACTATTACCATATATTAACTCGCACCTAATATTCTGTTTACTTCTATATTTATATTTAAACTCTTTTTACTCTCCATGATGCATAGTGGCGCCCTCGGTGATAAAAATGAAAACGAACTATCTAATACAATATATATATATATGTAATGGCTAGCTATAATGATTCTAAACAACTGAAGGATAAATTTTCAGTGATTAATAATAAGTGACTGGATATTTCAAACAAACAATAAAGAAACACATACAACCTACCACATAACTATATCCATACAATTTTCATTTCCCAGAATTCAAATTTAAGAAAAGAAATGAAATTTTCAACTTATGTAATGATCAAGTATAGTTTTGGTGCTTCACTCAACCAGATTTGGAGCATTTATTGAACTCTCCTCAGTGATTAGTAAAGCCCATAAATTAATTAGAGCAAAAAAGAAAATATCAACATTTTTTAATAATAAATTTAATAACAAAATAAATTAACAAAAACATACAAAAATCCCTTAAATAATTAAAATAAATGTAAATTGCAGACACTGCATATCAAAAATTGACTTCTGAAATATAAAAAAGATAATCTGAAAATGCATTTATAAGAACATAATGACAATAAACTTTTAACTTTGTAATTACTAATTCATTAATTAAACATTTAATTTCAAAATCAATTATCTTAACCAAAAAAACCAAAAGCTAATATTTTAATGCATGAAGCAAGTAAAAACAAAAATCTTAAAATATCCCGATAACTTATTGCAATTAATTCAGGTATCACTGAAAAATTTTCTCTTGATATTTAATAACATTTTAGATTTTAAAGGCACATAATTTTATTTGAAATTAATCATATGACTATTGATAGGAACTTTATTTTAAATAGTGTTCAATTCATAAATTAAATTTTAAACTAGCAAGTATTCAAGTAACCTCGTGTTAATTAATTTACAAATTAGATATTCAAATAAAGTAATTTTAATAATCTAAGAAAAGTTTAAAATATAGGTTTATTTTTAGAAATGTAAAGTAAAATAAAATACACTCTTGCAATTGTATTTTCATATATATTTTTGTAATTAATTTATCTATGCAGAGACAATGAATACCTTTAATACAACAATTTACAGGATGGCAATCAAGAATCACAGTATTTATTTTAAGTTATAAAAAGCTTAGAAGTACAGTAAAGGATTACACAATATATTCAGCAAGTGAATCCTTTAATCACACATCCAATAATTTCTAACATATTAAAGCAAATTTTTAATTTCATGAGGCTGATATTTGGACAATTTAATATGTGAAAAAATTTAGTTAATTGAAATACTTCTTACTAAATTAAATTAATATTAAAAAAGAGAGGAAAATTCCCTACCATACTTTATAAAAATTTTAAATATTGAAATACAAGTATAATATATATACTTAACCTATATGTAATTATCAGGATTTGAACCCAGACTTTTAAACTCTCTACAATCATCCACTCTATCCAATATAATAGATACACATGATCACATACATGTGAAAAAGATAAATAATCTCCAATATACATATTTTATGCTGTACCAGCACTCATCAATTGGTCAGGATCATCATCCCTCACACATATATATACAATCAGTGCTCAGTTTATATTAAGATAGTAAATCTACACACTTTAATGGACAGGCTTCAATCTTCTCTATTCTCCAACTTTTTAGATATCCATATCACTGAAAATCTGATTGAATGCTCAAAGCCCTTGGTGGTGCCAATATTATAGTCACATCCTTGTTGACCTTAAGTCAATCTGACCCCTCATATATAGGACCTTAATATGTCCATTTAAATACACAATAGAGATGGACAGAGTACAAGCTGAATATGTAATATTAAAATACAAGTATAATGTATATAGTTATTCTAGATGTAATTAAACAGAATTTGAACCCAAACTTGCTTCATTCATAAATAATTCTGTATTTGATCACAAAATGTTTTATATAAAGAAAGATATATATGTATCTGTACGCATATATGGATCATTTCTGTGTATAAAAGCATCATGAAAAAATTTACTAATTCTTTCTTTAAATATATGCTAAAATTTTATATATATCACTTTACTTACATGTCAGCTTTCTGAATACACACCATTGCACATGCAAACCTTTGTAATTCGCCACCAGATAAATCTTCCACATTACGATCCTTCACATTCTGAAGATCTAACATGTCAAGATACGTAGTGATCTAGTGGCGCCCTCTGTGATCAGAATAGATTGAGTGTCTGGTACAATATATATTTTCCAGATATGTAGAAATGCTCGAGATGTAAATTGATCCACAGTGGCTATATTTGAGATTGACTTTATATTTTGGAAAAATGTTGTTTTCCACATGCTACTTTTGTGTATTTATAAAGTTGATTGACATTTTTATAAAAAATTTATGTTTAACACTTTTTTTTTTTTATAAAAGTGATATTGTATTTTCACTTCATTTTTTTGTTCCAAACATTTTTATTCTGATTATATTGCTCTGGAAAGACAATAAAGTATTCTAAATTTAATTTGGGTTTCCATTATTGTTTCCGTCAGAACTTCATTAACAGAGTAAAATCATTATCTTTGATATATGAAGTATTGTTGAGTGAAATTACTATTTTTTATTCTATTATTTTTTACTGCCATCTTTTCATCAGTGATATTTGAAATCCAATCTTGAAACTTATTCATTGAATTAATTCAAGAAAATAAAGTTAAAGTACTTTAATTACTTTTGGTTGTTATAAATAAAAGCATAATGAAAATGTTTTTGAAACATAATAATATTGATTAAATAGAAACTTTTCTACTTAAGAGATTTTTTAAGGATGAAGGGAATGTGTTATCTTGGTCTAATAAACTTGCAAGTGAAATTGTATTATCTTAGCTCTGCCTTATAAACATATATATAGTATATATGTAAACATGACATGGGAATTTTCCATATAATAAATTTTTAATTCAATATACACCAGACACATATTTTTGCTAGATCACATGGTTTCAGCTAGCATTATCAGTTTTTATTGGTTGTTGCTTGATTACATTGTAACTGAAAACTTTATCTAGATTATTATATAGGAAATTCCCATCTTATTTCAATGTTTATGTTTAGAGTATATATATATATTCAGAATTTAACAACAAAAAAAATTACACCGCTTTTATAAAAAATAGTGGCCAAATTAAAGTAATGATACTTAATTGATAGAATCTTGATCTTATAAGTTTGTGCATAGCTAGTATTGACAATCATCTTCTATCATTTTTTTAATCTTCATTATTGCATCACAGCCATCATCTCTATTTATTTCATTTGTTTTACATTTATTCAGTGGAGTTATTCTTTAAACCATTTTTTTTTTTCTAATATATTTGTTATAACAGGATTATAATGGCTACTAATGCAAGATTTCAGTTTGTTTGTTTTTTAACAAACTTTATAAAATTAAATCAGAAGTGCAAAAAAGATTAGGAAACTAAATATTTAACAAATTTGTTAATTAACTTTTTATTCAATTGCATTGACTCATGTTCTAACTTTTCAGACTTGTTTATTTATTTTTTTGAGATGGTCACGTAATCTGTAAATTACTTTATTTGTTTCAATATTTTAACAATTTTTATTTTCATAGGTTTAGGACAACACACACTTGCCACAAATATTACATTATTAAGGTCATCAGAAGTTGAAGAAATCCTTGAAGGGAATGATGAGAAATATAAAGCTGTTTCTATCAGTACAGAACCTCCTGCCACAAGGTTAGGAAATTAAAAATTTTAATGTACATGTACTTGAGTGTGTGTATCACTATATAAAATAGTTTATTAATCACATAAAAAAATAAACAATCTTTAAATAGATTTCCATAGTACACAGATGTCTCCAGCAGACCTCTAAAGAGAGTCAGTGAAGTAAAAAGTATTACTCACTAGCCAACTGCTGGGTCATTGTGATTTGTTTTTCTTTATTTGTTTTATTTTAAGAATAACTAGATGCACATTTATGAATCAATAATTGGATGACTATTTATATTGATTATAGGCTGGATACTCTAAGTCTGCTTGTAATCTAAAAAAAAGTTTCCATGTTTTACCCAGTTCAGATTTGAACAACTGGTCATTGTTATAGAAAATAAATGCATTACCATGAGGTTTTCATTAATCATATATATATATAATAAAACATTATTAATGATTATAATAAATTTTATAAGTAATCACAAAACAAAGAAATATTTTAAAATTACTTTCATAATCTTCATCTGGAATTTATTTTAATTAAAATTATTGGAAGTAAATTCCATCATGCTATATCACAATATTCATAAATTTTAATGTTTGCAATCTCTTTATTAAAGATTTCTTATTTCTCTTTATTAAAATTGCTGCTGATGTTTTTTTTTATTATGGTTTCTTTCCTCGTGTTTCTAGTATTTTCCAAATTGAAAATGGAAGTAAGCTCACATGTTTTTTTGCTATCATTAAATCACTTTTATTCTGATTTTTTATACATTTATATAAAATATGCTG
This sequence comes from Epiperipatus broadwayi, assembly GCA_028023455.1. Taxonomy (NCBI): domain Eukaryota; kingdom Metazoa; phylum Onychophora; class Udeonychophora; order Euonychophora; family Peripatidae; genus Epiperipatus; species Epiperipatus broadwayi. The sequence goes on from JAQFVV010006263.1 coordinate 564,955, forward strand.
CTCTTTTAACAGTTTCCTAATACTATACCACACCTTACATTTACATGATATTTGTTGTACATTACTTTTTTATTTTAAAAATATTTTTTTAATCATTTACCAATCTATTAATATTAGGTGGAACACAAAATTAAACATTATATAACTGTCTGCATATATTTTTAATAAACTTAGCTTGAGCATTTGAAACATATGGAATAGATATCCATTTTTATCGTAAACTTTCTGTTTTTTTAAATTGATATATCTTTTTTTTAAAAATTGACATAAAATATAGGAAAGTTGTTTTTTATTATACTTAATTTCAATCAGCTCTTTTGTGAATTTTTTAATATTTTGTGATTTATCACTTTCATAATGATCATAATCTCTCATTAACAAAATAAAAATGATCTAAGATTTGCCATTTTATGCACAACTATTACTTTTGATTTATAGTGTATATAATCTTTCTTGTAATGGCTTAATTATCAATGTATAATTTAATAAATGAGCATATGGTACTTATTTTTTAGACTATACAAGCCGCCTGATGGCACTTTTTATATGCCAAAACACATAAAAATGCCGTTTACACAGCCAAACTTATGGCCTCTAGAACAATTCTGTTCATATTAGCCGTTAGCAGGCCTAGATGTCGTTGCACACCAATCTTAAGGCCTGCTGATGTGCCCCGTGAAAGTCTGCAAATGCGCACATTTCACAGATCGCTACCGTATCATGTGAGGGTGTCTAGGAATCAACTGACCATAACTCTTGAAATATACATTTGGAATGATCTTACACCCAGCTGACATAATATTACATAGTAATAATTTTAAAGGCATTGACACATTTCCATGCACAACTTTCAAGGTTTTTAACAATTGGAAAAGAATAGGGACAAGCACCATTGCAAAGAACTCACCCAAAAACTCAGCTTTGCATGAGAACACATATGAGACAATCAAATGACTGAGGTTGCATTGCTACTGCATCTTTTGGACAATCAAAAACATGCCCCTCCCCTCATACATTCCATCGCTACGTGTTGACATATTCCCTCTTCCTGACCCTGAAATCACACAATAAAAAAAAAAGGCGGCACAGTAAGGGTTATTAAAATAATAGTGTGTTTTTAAAAGCAAAAACAAAAAAGAACTTGTTCATTTCCAATAATAAATAAGTAGGTCAATTAATTTATACTTTGTTTTCAATCCAAAAGAAGTACAGCAATTAATTTATACGTGTATTTTTTTTTTTTTTAATTAATCTCAAAATAATATCTGCAGTCAGACAATAAAGACAAAAAAGTCAGGCACGGTAACATTATTAAAATAATAGAGTGTTTTTAAAAGCAAAAACAAAAAAGAAATTGTTTGTTTCCAATAATAAATAAGTAGATAAATTAATTTATACTTTGTTTTCAATCCAAAAGAAATACAGCAATTAATTTATACATGTTTTTTTTTTTTTAATTAATCTCAAAATAATACTTGAAATCAGACTATAAAGACAAAAAAGTCCAACACAGTAACATTACTTGTCGAACAATAAAGAAATGGGACAATAATTAATATAGGCTTTTTTTTTTTGTAATACCATAAATTGGACAATAAAGAAAGGCCCATGAGGTAAAGTTATATTTATGTGTATTAAAGAGTGTAAAGCGCCATCAGGCGGCTTGTATGGTCTAAAAAATAAGTACCCAGCATATTTTGTTACCACCACCATTACAATTTAGTGACATTAAGAAGTATTGATTAGTTAAAGAATGACAGAAACAATGTAAAAAAGTTATATGGACTAAATGCAAACTGTTTTTTTTTTTTCACAGATTGCAAAATTTATCATCTTTCCCAATTGTTGCAATGTTAAGTTGAATAAGTGTTTAAATTTTATGCCTTAAGAAATTTGTAATATAAAAATATAATTTTAAATGATTTATCAAAAAATTTAAATAAAAATTGTTTTATATTTGTAAATATTTAAAAACAAAATTTATTATATCTAAATGAATGGTGTTATTGGCATGATTGTAAATGATTTTGTCAAAATAATTTTAAATTATTTTAATTCAATTTACATAAGAAATTTGAAGTGAAGGTTAATTTTTTGTTTGAGAAATAATATCCACAAATTTAATATTAACTTTCTTAATTTATCAAATACTCAGATAAAAATTGTTCAAAAATATGTTTTGGATTATAGATGTAAATATGTTGGTGGTATATGGAGGGACTATAACCTAGAGGTAAGTGTTGCAGTTTAAAATTCATTTGAAATAAATAATAGTGACATCAGTATTGCTGATGGTACTATTAATGAAATTACTAGTCAAGTTAAAGTTAATATAAATAAAAATTCATGGCAACTTGTTATTTCAGAATTTAAAGGCAACTTAAAATTGATAATATGATATGATAGAAAGAATAAAATTTTGAGAAATGTGATCAGTTGAAGAAATTATGAATCATGAGTGATTTGCTTTGTTGGGTTAATGCTTGTGCTAAGTTGGAGAAGTTTAGTTACTTAACCTATATGTTAAACCACTAAACATCACATGATCACCATCTCATGCTAGCCTATAACTGTTAGTAAACAGGCAAAAACTCTCCATATAGTAGTGTCACCTTGTGCTAACCAGAGTAATCAATGGATGCCAGAAGGCTTGTGCATAAAATCCCTATCTAGTGCCTACTCATCCAATATTTCCAGACTAGTTTCTAGCATGTGGCCTTCGATCTCACTGATGAAGGCCACAAGCCAGAAACTAGTCTGGGGATATTGGATGAATAGGCACTAGATAGGGATTTTATGCACAAGCCTTTTGGTATCCATTGATTATTCTGGTTAGCACAAGGTGACACTACAATAAGAAGAGTTTTTGCCTGTTTTTTAATCTATATGGTAATGATTTGCAATAAAGCCTTTTTTTTTAGTTTTTAAGAGAAATGATCACTTTATTTTTTACAGTTAGTTGCTCAATAGAGGTATTACAAGTCTATCTGTACATACCAGTTACTGATTAGATACATTTTTATTAATACATATTTTATGTTATAAGGCTGATCTTGTGTCATGCATAGTCCTAGTGTAAGTGTCAGGGTTGAATAATAACTCTTAGCTTATATTTATGATGAGATATTACCTTGCTATCGCAGCTTTGGTATCTGGAAGATGGAACTGGACTTATCATCTCATAATTATGCATGTAATCAATCAATATAGACAGGGACATTGCAACTGCATAAATTAAAAGGTGTAGCATTTATTGATCAAAATTTCCCTATATAGAGTCTATTCCTTTAATCAGTAAGAAAGTGTAAATGTGTAAAGAAAACTTTACCACAAATAAGGTATGGAAAGGGTAGAATGAGAATTAAAATATTGGTTTTTACTGTTCTTTTTTTTTTTAAATTGAGGGGAGGGGTGATATGTAATGCTGAAAATAGAAGCATCAAAACGTATTCTTTCAGCAGTGCATTAATGAAACAATAAAGTTTAGTGAGTTTTGAAAATTGTTGTAAAAAAAATAATGATAATAACTATCATAAAGAGAAGAATACACTATTTTACAGTGTTTGCTTAAAATGGGCACATATGTATGTGTAGTATAATAGATATATAAGAGTGCATTATTTGCATTAAATAAATAAAGACATAAATAAAATTTATAAAACTTTATTAAAATAAATGTCAATAAAAGATTTTAATCCATGTAATGGTGTTTTAATTAAGAAAAGTAAAAAAAAACATCAAAATAACTTAAAATTAATTTAAGCTGTGTATTTATATTGTTTGTTTGAAGTTTTTGTGATGATGATATTTTAGTACTAAATATTTGTTGGACTATTTCCATCATCTAATATTAATAACTAAATGTCTTTAGGAAAATTTGAACTTTCTACTTATATTCACCTGTTAGTAATAGCATACAGATTATCATTATTATTACTAATAGCTGAATGTATTTAGAAAGTTTAAATTTTTTTGAAGACATTCAGTTCTTAATATTAGATGACAGAAATTCAACAAATAATTAATAATATATATATATATATTTTTTTTTTTTAAAAAAAAAAAAAACTGGATTAGATTTGTAAATAACAAAAAACAAATTTATAAATCTGGTATGTAATAGTAATTAAAAGATAAGTAAAAAAAAATCCATAATCTATTATATACTTTTAATTAAAAGCAAAAATGTTAAAAAGAAAACTGGAAAAATTCTTAAAAAGATTAAAAGGAAGGAGGAGCCACATTCCTTAGAGTTAGACTGGGTAATAAAAAAAATCACTTTAGACTAGAACAGTACAATTAAAAAGAATTATTTATGGAAATTTAATTTATAATATTAATGTCAGGGAAAACTTTTTCTTTTTGAATTATAATTTTTATAGTTTTTAAATTGTCTTTCTATAAAGAAATGTCTCTAGCAAATATAATCTGGACTAAATGTAATTAAACTTTATTCATATTCACTACTTGGTAAAATAACCAGTGAAAATGCATTGCAAATTAAGCATCACATGATCACATTTCCTATACTAGCACATTAATTGTTGATAAACAGAGCAAAACTCTCCATACAGTATTGCCACCTGTGCTAAACAGAGTAATCAATGGATGCCAGAAGGCTTGTGCATAAAATCCCTATCTAATGCCTACTCATCCAATATCCCCAGACTAGTTTCTGGCTTGTGGCCTTCGTCAGTGAGGAGCTTTGGATCTGAGAGCACTGCATCTAGATCTTAGGATCCAAAGCTCCTCACTGACGAAGGCCACAAGCCAGAAACTAGTCTGGGGATATTGGATGAGTAGGCATTAGATAGGGATTTTATGCACAAGCCTTCTGGCATCCATTGATTACTCTGTTTAGCACAGGTGGCAATACTGTATGGAGAGTTTTGCTCTGTTTATCAACAATTAATGTGCTAGTATAGGAAATGTGATCATGTGATGCTTAATGGTTTAACACCAATCCTGCCTAATAGGATAGTGGTGGCTATGGTTGTAAAAGAGCCAAAGACACCAAAATGTATGGGTGCTGAACTGAGTTCAGACCCATATGACTATATAAGCTATTGAGCTTAGATTGAAAATATTTTTTGTGTTTTCAATTTCATTCTCATAGTTTTGTAGTTAAGTAGAGATAAAAGGTGGTTGCTAGAGGGTTGCATTAGATCCTAAGATCTAGATGCAGTGCTCTCAGATCCAAAGCTCCTCACTGACGAAGGCCACAAGCCAGAAACTAGTCTGGGGATATTGGATGAGTAGGCATTAGATAGGGATTTTATGCACAAGCCTTCTGGCATCCATTGATTACTCTGTTTAGCACAGGTGGCAATACTGTATGGAGAGTTTTGCTCTGTTTATCAACAATTAATGTGCTAGTATAGGAAATGTGATCATGTGATGCTTAATGGTTTAACACCAATCCTGCTTAATAGGATAGTGGTGGCTATGGTTGTAAAAGAGCCAAAGACACCAAAATGTATGGGTGCTGAACTGAGTTCAGACCCATATGACTATATAAGCTATTGAGCTTAGATTGAAAATATTTTTTGTGTTTTCAATTTCATTCTCATAGTTTTGTAGTTAAGTAGAGATAAAAGGTGGTTGCTAGAGGGTTGCATTAGATCCTAAGATCTAGATGCAGTGCTCTCAGATCCAAAGCTCCTCACTGACGAAGGCCACAAGCCAGAAACTAGTCTGGGGATATTGGATGAGTAGGCATTAGATAGGGATTTTATGCACAAGCCTTCTGGCATCCATTGATTACTCTGTTTAGCACAGGTGGCAATACTGTATGGAGAGTTTTGCTCTGTTCATTGCAAATTAATTCAAATATGTAGGAGCCAGTTGTAAATATGTAATCATTTCTTAGGAATACCTGGAGCTCATCCCCTAAATGCTGTAACACTCAGATAAATTAATGCTAATTTATGCCTAGGAAGTATGTGTGTCCATATCATTGTTTAAAACTGGACACTTAAATTATACAAATTGGAAGGATAAGTGACATCACAGGATGTCTACCATACTGATCAATAAGGGAAGTTTGTAAACATATTCCATGGTAAGATAGTTTCTTTTAAAACTTTAATTAAGTAGAAAAAGCCTTAATAAGTCATTTTAATTCATTTATTGTATTTTAATTTATTTCTTTTATATTAGTAATTAAGTTACGTTTATTTTAATTATTTTTTTTATACCTAGAAGTTTTAACTTTTAAATAAATTTAAACACAAATTTGCAGTAACAAAATAAATTTATTTAATATCAATAGGAAAAGATTAAAAAGTAGAAAACAGAAATTTCATTAGACATCTCTACAGTCTATTAATAAGGTTTTGGGTATTTGTGTCAATTTCTACACACAGTCAGTAGATAAATATAATATATTGTAGTGCATCTTAATTGAAGAATGTTCTTCATACATCCATTTGGGTATAACTATAATATATATATCTGTCAGGAACAGAAATCAATTATAAACTATATCACCATTCTGCAATCAGCTGTTACTTTAATTTTCAAATCATACTAGCATTTATTGCACTTTCTTACATCATTTGCATTTCATTGCCATCTTCATAGCACTTCATTTCCTTCAGTACACATTCATAAATCTTAGTGGCAGTTTTTATACAAGAATCCATTTATATATAATTGTTCCTCATTTTCATAATTGATATGATTGGAAAATGGAAATATTTTAGAGTAGTCTAATAATAAGATGACTTATTCCTGTATTATCTGCACAAATAATCTTTATTCACATTTATGTATATATATATCATACATGCACAGGCAGTCTACTTCTTCTTACTGTAGAAATAATGATCTTATTTGCATATGTAATCCTCTAATTTTGCAAGTGTTCTGTTATAGGAAAGTTTCTTGTGAAGTTATAATCCTTTCTTGTTGGTACTCACTTGATGTAACTTGATTTTCAGCTGTTTCTACAGCTTGATCTCTAATTGAATCATTTGTTACAACTTGATTTATAGCCAGAGTTTGCTCCTCTTCTTCAGTAAAATTTTTCATTATCATTTACATCTGATGACTCACTTTCATGATGTTGTAAGTGGTTTCTATGTCTAATATTTTTCTGTTATCCATTTGTATCAATCTAATTTGCCGAGATGGGGTTTTCAGTATTACTTATAATCCGATTAAGTTAAATAATTTTACTTTTGGGAAATGTATGTAATCAAGCACAAGTGCGTGTGCGGCGCAACTGCTCCCAAAAGCTGTTAATACAAATACAAATAGCTAACTAAAAATATTAAAACAGCTGAGCGCTTTCTCGTGACAGTGATGTCATAAACAGGAAGGGCATGTGTTTTTCTCTATCAAAAAGATGGAATTAGCATATTTGCATAAATTTAAACGTAAGCAAGCTATGATTATGAAGGCAAGATCCTTTGAAAGCGCTCAGCTGTTTTAATATTTTTAGTTAGCTATTTGTATTTGTATTAACAGCTTTTGGGAGCAGTTGCGCCGCACACGCACTTGTGCTTGAGTATTACTTATAGTAACTATTTGTTTTTTTAAAGTATTATATATATTTAAACACTTTCTTCAACTTTAAAATTTTCATCATCCATGGTCTCTTAAATCTTCATTTGTAGTTGGCAATAATTTAGAAAGATGGATGTGAAAATTTCTGCTCATTAATAATTCAGCTAGTGTCTTAGGTATATGGAATAAAGTGCTAGAAAAACATTGCATCTAATAATATTTCCATGATATCCTTGTGGCAAGTTTTTTCAGCATATATTTTAATTGTTGAATTGTTTTCTTGGCCAGACCATTGATAGGGGGAGTAAGTAAAAGGCATATTCCCTTATCAGTTAGATAATTCTTATATTGCTGAGAACAAAACTAGTCCTCTTGTCTGTTACAATATTTTTGGAATAATCATGATTTACAAAGATCTTTTTCAGCACTCTAATGGTACTGTCATCAGTAGTGTTATTGTTGATTTTATATTTAGTCTACCATGAATATGAGTCTACGACTATTAAAAATATATAATCAATCATTCCAGTTTTTTTGGCCATAGATTAGTGTTTGATAGGCACTGTGTATATCTCTTCACTATTTGTTCTATTTCTTGGCTCAGCTTTGGCCATCAGGCATATGATATAGCCAAAGCTTTCATGCAGACAACTCCTGGATGATCCTGATGTAAGTAAGTTGAGTATATGCTTTGATATAAGAAGTGTTGAACTTTCTGAAAGATGTTATCCTGATTTTTAAATTGGGGTCCAACATAGTCATTTTTTAGTAATTTATATAATTACAATAATACATGAGACTTTACTTTCAGAAAAGTCTCAAAGGAGTTCAATAGGCCTAAAAGTGCCTGCAATTCTTTTATATTCTTAGGTCACCCTGCATTTTTTATTGCTTTTACTTTAGCTTCCATTTGTACTCTCTTAATAACATTTACGTGTATTTTTAAATGAAGAAATCAGTTTCTGTCTAGTAAAGGTTAAAATTTTTATTGGCAATACATTTCACAGGTACAGTTACTTTTCCAAACATATATATCTTATTTCTATTTATGTCTGTAGCGATGACATCAGTTTTGCGAATGATGTTTTCTTCTTACATCTGTTATTAATTGTCTTTCAGTCTTTATAAGATAATGACAGACCTGCTCCACTGTCTACTTCCATGGTGACTTTCTGCTCAAATACATTTATGCCTAACAGAAAGTGATTTGCATTGTTTAATTTTTATATATTCTTGTTCTTCTTCCAGATTTATAATCCAGCTTTATTTTGGGTTTAGCAGCAGACATCAACTAAATGTTCTATAGTTTTACAAATATTTGGTTTTTCACTTCTAAGTCTACAGTTTCTTTTTAAGTGGCCATTTTCCCATAGCAATAACATGTTATTTGCACTCTTATAGTCTGGTCTAATCAAGATCTGTTTTCTTTACTCTAATTAGGTATTTATCCATTTGTTTAGAGATTAGAAATTCCAAAGTGTTATCTAATGTAACTTTTTGCTTGAAGCATTTTTTCTAATGCATGTTTATAATCAAGATCTGGTTCACTTAGTAATACTTTTTTAAAAATATCATCTTATCATTTTGTATAATAGTTATTCTGATAAACTATCATTTAGTTGTAGGCCATAATGTTGTCAGTGCTCTATCATAGTTCTGATATTTTTTATGAGTTAGTTGTTTTCTATTTGTCAGTCTCAGTCATGTCATTCATTTACTTATTGCAGGTGTGAAATACATATTTAGTTTTTCCTTCAACTCCTGTTATGAAGCTTCTTCAGGGATTGTGGAGTTGCAAAGTTGGTTTACTAATTTCCATACATCTGACATAGTGTTAACCATATCAAATTCGTGAATGTTGTTACTTAGTGGTGCCATTTTTTTTCTTCTGTCAATTCCACAAAAATTATATTAACTGCACTATTGTGCTGTAATTTTACACAGGCTTCAACAGTTGTAGACTTGCACCATTCTGATATGAACTTCATGTATCCTGTCAACTGCAGCCATTCTGCTATGTTCCAAGAGTATTATTATATTAATACCAGTCAAGAAAACATCCGTAACTTTTAAATAAATTTAAAGATAACTTTATGGTAACAAAATAAATTTATTTAATATTAATAACAAAATAGGAAAAGAATAAAGAGAAGTCAACAATTAGAAATTTCATTAGAAATATTTACAATGTCTTAATAAGCTTCGGTGTATGTGTGTCAATTTCTACACATACTTAGTAAGAAAATTAATCTATTGCAATGTGATTTAATTGAAGAAAGTTCTTCATGCGTCCATTTGGTTATAACTATATATATATATATATATCAGGAATAGAAATTGATAAGAAATTATATCACCATTGTGCAAACAATCAGCTGCTAGTGTAATATGCGAATCATACTCACATTTATTATGCATCCTCCCGGTTCATTGTATTTTATTGGTATTTACAGAATAATTAATTTCCCTTCAGTAAACATTGATAATTCCTAGCAGAAATTTTTATATAAGTCCATATATGCGTAATTTTACCTCATTTGCATAATTGATATGATTGGCATATGCAGATTTTTTAGAATAACATAATTATAAGAATGAAATGTGAATTAGGTGTATTTTATAAATAAATTATTAGTTTATAAAAGTCAAGTTCTCAATATCATTTTATGTTGCAGCTTTTATTTCAAATGCTCGCTTTAGTATTTATCATTTCTATGTCTAAAAAAAAGTTAAGCTATAGGGAATGCTTAATCACTGAGAAAATGCTGAATGTTATCAGGATTTGAGGAAGTAAAGAAGGTTGAGATTCCTCCATTCAGAATTTTTTTTTCTCCTGAAAAGATGGTGTGCCCAGATAAAGGCTGTTCTCATGCCTTTCTCATTATTTTAATTAAAAGAAATTATTTCTGGGTGCTAAAATGTATTTCAAATCCCTAGAATTTTGAGGAGATGATTGGCAAAATAACCCATTTTTAGGTTTAATCATCACCATCCTGCTTTCTATGTGGCTGTATGAAGATTATTTCAATTAAAGATATATTGAAAAGTATTCCCTACAGATCACCAGCATAATATACTATAATGGTCTGATGAGAAATGGAAGTTCCAGTCTTACCGTATCTGCCGTACAGGGTGCTACCAGGCATTTGAACCTGGAAAATTTATAGAGTAGGTAGATACACGCTGTTAAAGATCCAACTTTTATTTATTATTTAGACCGCTAGCCCCAGTCACTAGCTCAGAGAGACGCAGAGATTTATAAAATAATTCTTATCTAAAAATATTTTCAATATTAAAAAAAAAAATAAAGGAAGCCACTGCCAGTAATAACACACACAAACATTTAATATATATAAAATTTAGCATTATTATTTTAGTCTAACTTTTATTTTTTTACAAACATTATAACTTATTTTACTTTAGATTTTAATTTACAATTTAACTGTTTTTATTTTATTTTAAAAGTTCGCACAGATGATATTAATATTTATTAGAGTGTCGAGTATGAATAGACTACATAGATTGCATTTGAAAGAAAATATTCTATCCCTTATTTAACCTTAGGCCAAAAGTTCGCAGCCAAACCAACGTCAATCCATCTGATATATCGATGTATTCAATGCAGTATGAATACGACAGCACAAAATACCATATTGTCATGAATGTATATCTGAACAGCATGGTTAAGAAGACATTGACTCTCGCCCAGACAGGAATGCTACATCTGTCTGGTAAGAACAATAAAAAAAAACTCCATAGTAAGGGACAGCTCTTAATCTCAGGGTCGTGGGTTCGGGCCCCATATTGGGCACCAGTTGTAACGATCCGGAGAAGGTAGACTTAACGTGATCTGCACTACAGGACGCCATCTAGGCATTTGAACCTAGAAAAAATTATAAAGTAGGCAGATACGTAAGTCAAAAAAAAAATTTTTTTTTGTTTTTAAATTTTGATTCCGGTCGTTAGCCCAAGTCACTAGCTCAGGGAGTAGCAGAGATTTAATAATATAATATCTTATCTAATTATATTTCAATATTAAAAGGATAAATAAAATAAGCCACTGCCAGTAATTAACATACAAACATTTATTTATGCACATATATATATAATATTTAACATTATTTTAGAATCAGTTTACATTTTTTACTTTAACTTAAATTTTTAAATTTACTTTAGATTTTAATTTACCTTTTAATTGTTATACTATTATAAGTTTACATTTTAATTAAGTTCGCACAGATAAATTTATGAAAGCTTGTTTTATAATGTTGAGTATAGATCGGTTACATAGATTTCACGATCAAAATACAAAATTATTGATACCTTCAATTGCATAGGGAATACAAGAAACCCCAAAGTGTTCATCATAAGACACCACAGTGACACAATAACTTAAAAGACATCCGAATAAATACATTTTAGATACTCACTGTAAGGTATCATTATTTACCGAATGTCTATATATTTTAATCGAATATGAAACAAAAACATAATTAAACGTAAACGAATCTATGCAAGCATCTATACCCAACTTAAATTTAATGCATTTAAATAATTTATACAATAAATATTAATAGAAAAAAAAATGGAAATGATTTAACAAACAAATAATACATTCAATCAAAATAATTAATAAATAATTTAGTTTGGTCAGATAGGCAATACTATTGCTATAATTTAAATACTGGGAAAGTTTTATATTTAATGCTTATGAATTTTTAAAGTTCTTACGGTTTTAAAAGGTCCATATTTTGTAGTTGCTTGTAATTTTGAATGTGTATTCCCACGCCATCCTGAAGAGATTGGTATCCAGTTAGCCATTTGTCCTTTATGGTAGGTGGTATTTTTCCGGGCCCTGATGTCCTGTGGTCCGTAATATAGGAAAACGATGTTTCATTTTTCAAGAACAACTGAAGGAATTGAAAATGCATCTTTCAATCCCTTCTCCAACTCTCTCCGACTTAACACATATCTGTCTTCTCTTAATAATAATTCATTAATTTTCAAACTTTTTCTTTTTATATTAATTTTGCGGATTAACTCGACATTACGTCATGATGATGATGACCCTTTCCTTGAGGTCCGATTCCTGAGAGATTTCTTTATTGGTTATTAATTTCTATTGTTTTTTTTCTCCTATCTGACTGTTGCTTATATATTTCGAAATGCCCAAGGACTAGCTTACTTTTAACTAATTAAAATAATCATTTCCATTTTACAATAACATTAATTAATTTATTGTACAAACTTAGATATATTTTTATCTTTAAATCTTTACTGAAAATTTAGTTTTGAAATATTTTTTTTTCTTCTTAATAAAGTTTTCGTTTAATAATTTTTCATCTGTGCGATTTTATACATTAGAGTTTAGATGATTTTTAATTATTAAAAAAGAAGTTTTTATTCGTGAACTTTTATTTTTCATATCTAATTTTAAAAAAAAAATGTAATGGCATATGTGCCCGTTACAATACATATAATCTTTTTAGTGAATTTCATATATTAAGATTCTCAGCTAATGAGGAATTTAAGATTTTTGAAATCATGCTCATGTGTACTAATTTTAAAGTAGAGCTTAGTTATTTTAATATGTATTATTAATTAATATAAAATACCTAATTTCTCTGTTGTCTGAATATATGTTTGTAACGCTTTACTGGAGCGCCCTCTGAAATTTTTTTATTTGGAAGCCAATCCAGTAAATAATCTTATTTTATAAAATCCATATTTTGTCTGTTGTCCATAATGCTGTCAAATTCACAACAAAGTATGGATTTTACATATAGAGAAAACTATATCTAACTATATATAACTTACTTATCAAATATAACAGCCTATATTTAAAATTTTTAATTTTAATTTAGCTTTATTAATAAAGCTAAATTTATTAATATATTAATTTATTGGGTGCATTTCAAAAATGTACCTTGCCGGATACATATCTGAAGTGTACCAAACAGGCTGGATTACTTCAAGCATTTTTTTTTCAATTATGAATTTTTCACATTTATTTATATAATATTAAAATCTTTTGTTTAATTTACATTGAATCCTAAAAAAAAAAAAATTGTTAAATCAACCAATTAAAAAATCAACAGTAATCTTTTCATAAGCTGGGTATAAACTTGTTAATTAATATTTTGCTTAGCACATTATACCATGTAAAAAAATAGATCTTGCATTATATTTTGTGCTAGTCTTCTCACTCATCAGTTTTAACTTTGTTTTCAATCAGAAACTTCTTTTTGTAAATCAATATCATGGACGTTATGTATGCCCGAACATACATAGCAGTCTTATTGAAAATCTCAGTGCTATATTTTTTGTACAAATGTCATGATAATACAATAAATATAACATTCGAAAAATCATTTAAATCTTTTTGTTGTAATATAAACATACAACAGCATATTTTTGTTTAATAGAAAGATATATGAATATTCTTAACTGAAGTATTGTTATTTGATAAAACTTTTTTTCATAATTAAAAATTGACAAAAGGTGTCCTTCTGTTTACTCCTAAATATTCATCATTGTTTCAGAAAAAGCATGTGTAGTAATCCAAATCAATTGTTTAAAAATTTCCTATAGCTAACAATAAGAGCTAGTGTAATTATTATAGGAATTTTTTTTTTTTCTGAATCTATAATAGTTTTTTTTTTAAGTTAAAATAAAAAGTGTCTGCCAAATTTAAAGCTCTTATTACTGAGTCATGCACTCAAGAACTAAATGTTTTTGAATTAATTTCCATTTGAGGAAAGTTGTATATAAGGAGTCACTTTAGTATTCAAATGTTATTTGGAATGAATTTCAGGATGGATTATTGAAAAAATTATTTTAAATTTACTGTTGTATCAATTTAATATTAATATAACATTTAGACACAAATCCCAGATTAAAACATTTTAAAATTAGTTTAAACATTAATTCTATCAAATAATAATTAATACTTCATATTTGTCATTTCTTTGAGAAATTTTGAAATGAAATAGCATGATGAGTAATTAATTATTTAATAGCATCAAAAATGGAAATTAAATAAATCCATTATGCTCTTCTTTCATATAAATTAAAACTAATTTTTAAAGAAATCATATAGAACAGTTATATAAATACAATTTAAAATAATTATACATAAAAAGCCTTTTTTGATGCATGCTTTAGTGCTCTTTTCAAATATTAATAATCTATTTTAATGTTATGTTGATGTGATGTACTGTGACTTCTCCTTATCTCTCGGCAACTGTCCAGAGACACCCGCTAGCCACTTTACCTTCCCTTTTCATTCCCGCCCTAAGTTTTCCCATATCCTGCTCCATTCTATTTCCACAACATAATCTCTGTTAACTTCGTGGCCTATATATCTAACCTCCCTTATCTTTTCCCAAACCCAGCCTAAAAGCCAATACCCCACCTTCTGTAAAATCACTTAGTTTATATTTATTCTTCCCTAACTTCATTACTTGTACCCTTGCTGCTTTCAAGCATTAACATTCAATTAACAGATGCTAATATTTTCTATGCCTGCCTTATACAACTTGCAAAGTAAATCACCCTCATTTTTCCATTTTCATGTACATTCCCTTGATACTAAAGATCCCGTTCGAGTCTTAAACAGTATACTACTTTCTTTGCTATTATCAAAAATTAACTCACACCCAATATTCTGTTTAATTCTATATATATATTTAAACTCTTTTTACTCTCCATACTAGTTCTCCATCTATCCAACTCCCTATTCTTTATTAATAAATCTATTCTTCTATCCCATTTCTTATCACTAAAACACTTAACAATTCTCCTAACACAATCATCCCACCTTTTATACAAGTATACAGACATAAGTTCTTTATTCAAATCTTCACCAATTATTGCATTTATAAGACCATCTAGTGTTGCATAATGGAAGTAAAATAACAATAACAAAATAAAACAGTAAAATAGAATAAAACCTTCATATAGAGATTCAATATAATTTCAAAGAATTGACTATATAGCATAACAATATACAAAATAATAGTTTTTAACTAAGTTTATCGTTTTGTAAATATTCATACAATTGTTTAAGTTATTTTTAATGTAATATATTTCATATGTTTGTTTCTCTTTGAATCTTTAATATAATTTAAAGATTTAGTATTTTTTGTAGTATTTATTTTATGTCAATATATTAAATAATGAATGTATAAAACAGATTTATTATCTCCTCTATTAATTGCATTGTTATGTTCTTTGACTCTTACCCTTTTTTCCTGTATGACCATAGTAAATCATATTGCAAAGATTAGTTAATTTTATATATAATTCCTTTTTTTAATTTTATAATTACCTATTAATTTATCCAGACTTTTGCTATTTGATTATCCAATATTTATATGCTTATCAATATAATTTTTGTTTTTTATTAATGTATTATAAATTTTGGGATAATATGAAAGTTTGATTCATTTCTTATTTGAACTATTGTTACTATCATCATTATAATCATTTTTCATAGAAATATTATCACTTGCTATAGATTTCTTACCATTAAAAAGTATATTTTTAATAGTTTTAGTAAGTGGTAACATTTCTATTTAAAATGGTTATAATGATAGTAACAATAGTTAAAATAACAAATGGATCAAATTTTCATATTATCCCAAAATTTATAACATATTATTAAAAAACAAAAATTATATTGATAAGAATATAAATATTGGATGGTCAAATAGCAAAAGTCTGTCTAAAATTAATAGATAATTATAAATTAAGAGATGATATAAAATACATAAAGGAATTGCATATAAAATTAACTGTGATCTTTGCAATATGATTTATTGTGGGCATGCAGGGGAAGACCCAAAGAACATAATAATTCAACTAATAAATGAGATAATAAATCTGCTTTATACATTCATTACTTAACATGTGGACATAAAATAGATGCTACAAAAAATATTAAACCTTTAAATTCTATTAAAGATCCAAAGAAAAGATAAATATATGAAACATATTCCATTAACAATAACAAATAAGTATATGAATATTTACAAAACTTCAATAAATTTAGTTAACAGCTGATCAATTGGAAATGAATGGAAAAATATATAAGACAATATATATACAAAGTTGTATAAAGTGTGTATTAATTTTTTTTCTATATTGTTAGGTTATATAGTCAATTCTTTAAAGTTATATTGAATCTCTATATGAACATTTTATTCTATTTTACTTCTATTATGGAACACTTTATGGTTCTATATATGCAGTAATTGGATAACGTTAAAATAGATTAACATTTGAAAAGAGCACTAAACCATGTGCTGCAAAAGGCTTTTTATGTATAATAATTTTTAATATATTTATATAACTGTTTTATCAATTAATATATATATGTGCTCTCCGCACAGATAATGAAGCTATTCAATGTACGTAAAATTATCAAAGTTACCGCCAAGCACTTTCGGGACAGTTTATAGTCCCATATTCATGGCAACTTGTATTTGGTTAAGAACTGTAATTTTAATGCAAATTTTATGCTAATTCATATGCAGATGCTACATAGACCATTTTCAAGACAGAGAAAAGCAGGCCTCTCTTCTATTGATTACTGCTGGGTCACTTACAATGTAGTAAGCTTCCCTGACTTTGCGTTTAATATTGTTTATTTCAGAGCAAATGTCACTGGCTGCGGTGGGTAGAAAGCATGGCCAGTGGCTCTCTCATGCTCAACGAAAACTGAATAGCCTTCGAGCTTTGTTTTAGTTCTATTATAAAAGTATCTATGTTGAGCTACTTTGATAATTTTACGTACATTGAATAGCTTCATTATCTGTGCGCAGAGAACATACATAAATTAATTGATTTCAAACGCTAATGAAGTAAAGCCTTAACTATTTCAATAACTGTTTTGTGTGATTTTTTTTATTTGTTATAATTATTTAATAGGACCCACTGAATCATGTTTTTCGTTTGTTTGTTTTTTTCATTATTGCTATAATATTTTTCTATAACAAAGTAGATGACTGAAAAGAAAAAAAAAATTACTGTCTTTTTAATCTTATGTCATGATTGAGATGAATGGGAATAATTTTTTTTCCTTGAACTTTCCATCTGATATATGTTTATGTTCAATTTCCACACATATCTCTGTATAGAACTTGAATGTCCAAAAAAAAAAAAATCGTACAGTATGCCATCATGTCTTATTTTACATAGTAAAAATTTTGATATTTATTATATCAGAACTTCTGAAATTATTAATTGGGGTTTTTTTTGCAAGCTGTCATCTTTAATTGCCTATCAAAAAACATATCCTACATTCCAAAAACTAAACATATTTTTGCTTCATTTTTCTAGTCTTGTTTTATTTCCCTTTTTATTGCCAACTTTTTTTTCTCTTTTTTTATATCTTTTATATTCTTTCAAGCAAAGAGCTATGGTTATGGTATAATTTATCGAAAGCATGCTAAGCATGAATAAAAGCTAAAATTTATAAACATATGTATATCCCTTCTGTGTTAAATGTCTGAATATTTATATAGTTAACATCAGAATTTTTGAAACACAATATTTTTTTTTTAATATCTTAATGACTTGAAGATTCATTACAAACTCTAAACTTGAAATGCAAGAATAATTTATGTCAAGAAGTTGACAAGCAATGGGAAACTACAAAAATTATTACTTGATCAATGGATTTTGTTGCTCTGGGTTTATTTTCTTTTAGAAAATATCCATAAACTTATATTTAGCAGCATATTTTTTCATTAACTCTATGCCACTTTCTGTAAACTTTAGTAAGTAATAATAGATGCCAAATGATGGTTCTTAATAAATTCTTATCTTGTAATGTCCTATCTAATATCCCCACACTAAAATGTTTATGACTTTCATCATTGAGGCATGGAACAATGCACTTAGGACTTTTATGATCAAATGCACCTTTCTTCGAGCTGCTATCATTTACCTCTTTTATACTATGAAGATATCAGCCCAAACTAAAAAACATATAAATGTTTTCAATTAAGCCCACCAGCCTATTTAATCATGTAGATGATCTGAAGACATTTCAGTTTGTATTATGTATTATGGTGTTTGTAGTTTTTTAATAATTATAAGCACCTCTATTCTGTGACCAAGATTTGATATAAACTAATAAAATATATAACTTCAGTTTACATATTATTCTTTTAGCAGCATATTTTTTCATCTTTTCTATGCCACCTACTGTAATCTTTAGTAAATAATAATGCCATATGATAGCGCTTAAACTAAGAACACTATAATATATATAAACAAGACATTTATTTTTTTATATAGCGTGATGTTTTTTTTTTGTAATCTATAATATTAATAAGCTAATACACATGCACTTTGCAGATGTCACTATATAAATGAATACTCCCACTTTTTCAAACACAAGATAAAGTCTTTAAGAATAAGTGGGAGTATTCATTTATATAGTGACATCTGCAATGCGCATGTGTATTAGCTTATTGGCTTATTAATATTATAGATTATAAAAAAAAAACATCGCGCTATATAAAAAAATAAATGTCTTGTTTACATATGTTTAATTAAGAATAACGTATCATAAATTCTAGAAATTTCATTGGCGTCATTTATTTACGTAGTAAAAAAGTAGTTTAAAGTGATCAATTAATAACTTCACGCTCTTCGTTTCAAACACTTCAGATTTGCCCATATATATATGGTTGGGTCGAAAATATAGATGGATTCATTCTATATTTTTTTAAAGACATTATTTTGTGTTTGAAAAAGTGGGAGTATTCATTTATATAGTGACATCTGCAAAGCGCATGTGTATTAGCTTATTGGCTTATTAATATTATAGATTATAAAAAAAAAACATCGCACTATATAAAAAAATAAATGTCTTGTTTACATATGTTTAATTAAGAATGATGTATCGTAAATTCTAGAAATTCCATTGGCGTCATTCATTTACGTAGTAAAAAAGTAATTTAAAGTGATCAATTAATAACTTCACACTCTTCATTTCAAACACTTCAGATTTGCCCATACATATACGGTTGGGTCGAAAATATAGATGGATTCATTCTATATTTTCTTAAAGACATTATCTTGTGTTTGAAAAAGTGGGAGTATTCATTTATATAGTGACATCTGCAAAGCGCATGTGTATTAGCTTATTGGCTTATTAATATTATAGATTATAAAAATAAACATCACGCTATATAAAAAAATAAATGTCTTGTTTACATATGTTTAATTAAGAATGATGTATCGTAAATTCTAGAAATTTCATTGGTGTCATTCATTTACGTAGTAAAAAAGTAATTTAAAGTGATCAATTAATAACTTCACGCTCTTCATTTCAAACACTTCAGATTTGCCCATACATATACGGTTGGGCCGAAAATATAGATGGATTCATTCTATATTTTCTTAAAGACTTTATCTTGTGTTTGAAAAAGTGGGAGTATTCATTTATATAGTGACATCTGCAAAGCACATGTGTATTAGCTTATTGGCTTATTAATATTATAGATTATAATATATATAGAAACTGAACTGTTTTCATATCTATATGAGTATATAGATTGATAAATAATAGCAGTTCAATGGAAAATGCATTAGAGCCTTTTAAAGGTCTAGGTGCACAATTCCAAGATGTAAAGAAGTTCATTGATGAAAGCTATAAGCTTGAAACAAGTTTGAGATATTGCATAGGGCAGCACAGAATAGAAACTTATTAAGCACCATCATCTGGTATCTTATTATTTACTACAGGTTACAGTAAGTAGCATAAAGATGGTGAAAAAGTATGTCGCTAAATCAGTAGTATGTAAACTGAAGTTGTTTGATACAGTCATATGAAATTTATATTTAACAATTTAATACTTTTAAGAATTGTTAACTATAATAAATTTATAAATTTTTATTTTACATTTTTTTTATATAATATGAATATATGCTATATTATGAATGAGAGCATTTAAATGCCCTCTATCTTTATTGAATAATGGACTAATGCATATAAATGCTCTTGTAATAATATATTTCATAATTGATTATATATAGACATAAATATAACTTTTTAATAGTTTGAATATAGTGAAATAATTGCAGTAGTACCGAAAACCCCCAGCAAGATCTATATAAACTAACCATTAACAAAGGTAAGTGTAGAATGAGCCCACTTTATCTTTGATTGTATATAAGTATATCATTTACTGATAGATATACATACATACAGAGCATGATTTATATATACTAACATAATTTCAAGATAACTATAAAATATTTTGAAATCACTAACTGATCAGAGGGAAATTACTTTAGTATCTATAAATTACACTCCATGAGATAAATAAGTAAATGGTATGCTTATATACTATCAAAACTAAAGTATAGATAAGCTCATTCTACACTTATATTTGCTGGTTTATATATAGCTTGCTGGGAATTTTCAGTACTTTTGCATTAATATATATATATGTAATTGTATAACTGAATATTTATAAATACAGTAATCAGATATATTTTAAAAATTTTATCCACTTAAACCAATAGTAAAAATAGATTATATTCCATATAAATCAAGACTGCCAATGTCACATAAAATGGCAGTTTTGAAGTCTCTCTTATTTAGAAATAACAGTCTTTGCAAATATTCATCAGATAAAGGCAAAAGTATTGAAATATATTCGAATGAATTGTTTAATGTTGGTTACAGTTATAATCATATATATATATAATGTTATTAGGAACTTTAATGCGATATAAAAGAATAAAAATTTTAATGAGAATATTGATCTTCCTGCTAATAAAAAACTAGATATCAATACCATATATTTTGAATGATCAATTAAATTTTATAAGGAAGATTTATAAAGGTATATGTGATATTGCATTTTATACACCTCCAACAGTAAACAAATTAATAAATAATTCTAAAGATAAAACCTCATTTATAAATAAAAATTGTTTAATTTATAAATGTAGGTGTGGCAGTGGATATATAGGTGAATCGAGATGTATGTTGAACTAAGAACTAAAGAGCATTTGCTATTCTTAAAAAGGGTTCAGAAATCAAATCAAAATTGCAAAGTAGGCATCCGTTTTTCACGACCATAATAATTCATGTATTTATGGTTTTAACTTCAGTTACAATAACGTTAAAATATTTCAAATTGAAAAAAATAACAAAAAAAAAAAATAAAAGAAGCTATGCTAATATATAAATACAAACATGACTTAATTAATAGGCAGGCAGCAAACATTAAGATCACAGAATTGTGGGAAGATTAGCCTTTCAAAGTCTTAGTTGACAAAGACTACGAGGATAGTCAAAAGCGCTCCTAAGTAGATAAAATTTTTAAAATATATCTGATTACTATATAAATATTCAATTATATAATTACGTATATTGCTTTGAAGAAATACAGGTATCGAATTATAATATTATTACATATATATATGGTTGCAGAAAGGAGTTTGCTATTAACTGAAAGGAGACCCTTTGATTCCTCTTGGGGACCTTAAAGGAACTAAGCAGGGAAAATTCCTAATGTCCACTCCATACATTCTTGTCATTGCAACTGCTATTACTATGTGATTATTCATATAGTACACGAACATGGATGGTCTGCTCACTAACACGCATTAGCCAACGTGGTGAGTTTATTGACGTTTATCTCTGAGTTTAAGATCAAGAAACACCATGGTCTTTCTTCAGGGTTGCCTGATAATGCAGAATGAATGTATGTGTAAATGATAAATATTTTTTCAATAGATATATATAATCATAGACAGAAATAAAGCATGGCCTTTATTACTGGGAGACTGTAAAGTCACCGACCAAGGCAGCAGTTGGTGGCTGAAGGCGGAGAGTGCTAAGAATCCCCTGATTGTGGACCCAAGCTGCCATTTTATGATGACTTTTTATCTATGTACTTACAACTGCAGATCACTTTCAAGTGAAGGAAAATTGCAAGAATTAGAAGAATTGTCTTATATTAAATGGGACATTATTGGAGTTTGTGAAGTTAGAAGAAAAGGTGAAGAGACAATTGATTTAAAAAATGGACATGTATTCTACTTATTATAAAGGCACAAATATTAGAAATTCAAGTGGATTAGGATTCATTATAAATAAAAAGTGGACAAACAACATTGTGGAGATTGATGGGGTATTGGACAGAGTGGCAAGATTAGTTTTACAACTTAATAGCAGATACCAAATGCAAATAATTCAGGTTTATGCCCAGCAAGTTCTCATAGTGATGAAGTAGTAGAAGATTTTTATATGGATGTACTAAAGGCTTTTGATAAGAATAAACAACATTTTTTAAATTGTTATGGGAGTCTTTAATGTTAGAATTGGTAAACAAATGAAAGATGAAAGTGTTGTAGGTAATTTTGGTTATGATAATAGAAATGAGAGAGAACATAGACTTGTGGAGTTTGCAGAAAAAGAAAAACTTTATATTATGAATTCTTTTTTTGAGAAAAACGTTAAAAGGAAATGGACATGGAAGCATCCAAATGAAGATACAGCAGAACTGGATTATATTTTGACTAACAGAAAATACATATTTCAAGATTATAGGGTTCTTAATAAAATTAATACAGGAAGTGATCATCGATTAGTAAGATGTAAGATATGTGTTAATGCAAAACTAGAGAGACAAAAATTTATTAAGAAAAATGATATTTGCAGTTGATATTTCTAATTTTCAGAAATATTCTAATGAATTTAAATTAGAACTTACAAATCAGTTTCAAGTATTAGTAGATTTTGAGCATGATTCAGATTTTTTTTCCTCATGTGTCATAGCATCAGCCGGGAAGTGAACCCGCTAACCCGGGACAACTGCTTGTAAAGCAACTGTCGCTGACCTCTCGACCACCAATGCTTGACAGCATGATTCAGATTTGAATGAAATTAATAAGAAAATAACTGATACACTTTTAAAAACTTCATCAAAGATAGCTGGTAGAAAGAAGCAGCAATTGACCAATAAAATTTCTACTGAGACTAGAGAATTTATGAAAAAAAGAAGGAATATAAAAATATACAAAAATGATGCATTAAAAAGGATTGAATGCCTTGAATTTTGTAAAATGGTATGGAAAAGAGTTGAAAATGATATAATATATAATTGTGAACTAGTAAGGAAAGCTGTAGAAGAGAATAAAAGTCTCAAGAATTTAAAACAACATTTTGATATTGGTAGGAAATTTATATCTGAAATAAGAAAAAAAGATCAAATTACTACTAAAAAGAGAGATGACATCATGAAGTGTGTAGAAGACTTCTATCAAGAATTATAAAGTAATAAAGAACAAGTACCTCCTATATTTATTATATCTTCCGAATTACCCAGAATTTTAAATGAAGAAATGAGACATGCAGTTAAATTTATGAAGAAAGGAAAAGCTCCAGGTAGTGATGGAATTATAATTGATATATGTCTAAAACGCCATATTGAATTTTTTTTTTAAAACTGGCCTGAGACACAATTTTCACAATAACTTCAATTTTAATTATGTTAGAGCAAAAAAAATTACATTAATAGAAACTAGAAAAACTAAGGAAAACAATAAATCTAAGACAAATAGTGATAACCATTTAAAAAATAAGGGGAAAAAAAGAAATTTCAACATCCAAAATAATTATCATTTTATTGTTTGTTCATAATTTCTAATTCATCATGAACTAAGTATTAATTACGTCTTCAGTTATAATTTCTTTGTATTCCTCACAAAATTATCTGTCAAATCATGTATAATATGTCTTACCTGAGATAATCCTGGGCTTCAGAATCTCCAAAAGTATTCGCATAAGAATTCTTCATTTTTATCTTGTACCCCAAATGTCAAAGACATCTATAAGAAAAAGATTCATCTTAATTAAAGTTACAAAACAAATCATTTCCAGAAGATAAATATGCATTTGGCTTCTTGTCTATCTAAAACTAGAAATTATAGGCTACTGTCTGTATCACTGATAAAATGACTTTCATATCTTCATTTCATATTTTTTTGTGTACATCAGTGATATTTATATTCTTTATGCACACCAGTGATGTTTATATTCTTTATGTATACCAGTGATGCTGTCTTGTTATATTTATTGTATTACATAAATATAATTTATTTGCATATAGTCCATTTGTTAGCTATAGACTTGAAAATAATATGATAAAACATATAGCAAAACCAGAGTGACTCCAAAGCATGAATATCAAGGCATAAAAACAAGAATCAGAATTTGATTATTTGCCTCTGTATGCAATCTTTCTGTACATTTGATTATTAGTTTTGTAACTCATTACTTGTAAACACAAACACATCATATAAACATAATAATAAATTGTTAAACTTTTTGAGAATCATTATTTTTATAAAATAAGTGGATTAGAATTTTAGAAAATTATGTTAGATATGAATTCTGTATGAGCATAAATAAATATATAATTCATCAACACACACCAACTACAAACTAAAATTAATAAAAATTATCATTTTTTCAAAAAATTAAAATATTATTAAAAAAATTAAAATTTTATACTTAGAAGTGCTTTCCGTTGATGCACCATTACAGGCATTGTTTGTGAATAACATTCCTTTTTACTGTGATAAATTCCATTTGAAAGACGGCTATGAATTTTCTGTCTTTATTGCTTCGTGAAAATTAAAAAATTTAGCAAAAATCAAAAAAATTAAATTCTCCTTTATTAAAAATGCTGTAAAAACTCTAAATTTCATCGGATTTTTTTTGTGGTAGACATTTTTGGAGTCACACATCGCTGAGCTATCAAGTGCCCATATTTTGTTTGATGTCATGCTTATAGTTTTTATGTCAGCAAAGAAAGAAAACAACATGTCGATCGATCAAAAAAGACATATGGCACACCCGCTTAAAGAGCCGAAGCAGGTGAAGAAATAGGAAAAAATTTAGCTAATTTATATACCAAATGTCTAAATGATAAAGACCATACCAGATGATTGGAAAAATGCAGTATTAATATTTTAAAAAATTACAGACCCATCAGCCTTTTATCAGTTTTATACAAAATGTTTACCAAGATAATTACAACTCGTCTACAGAGAACATTGGATTTCTACCAACCAAGAGAACAAGCTGGATTTAAAAGTGGTTTTAGTACAATAGATCATATCCAAATATTGAAAGAAGTTATAGAAAGGACAAATGAATATGAGTTGTCATTATGCTTTGGATTTGTAGATTATGAAAAGGCATTATATCTAAAATATCACACCATTATATGCCGTGAATATGATAAAGTAAATATAATGAAAACATGCTAGGCAGTAATAAAGCTAAATATTAAAAAAACTACCTTTTTTGTGAATATATTTATTAATTACCAGATATTATATCTAAAATAATAAATGAATCAAAAATATGTAATGTAATAATAAAAAAGATATTAAAATGGAAAAGAAAAATTAATTGAAAACAGATAGGTTAATCTGCTAATAACTGATTTAACATGATAAAATCAAAAATTTAAATGAGTATTTATGTAACATTATGGGCTAGAGGGTATTGAGTATTTTATAGATTATGATGAACCTTAATGAAAATCCATTGATAATGTGTCTCTTTTTAAATAGATAGTCTCTGGTAATCTTATAAATGTTGTAGTGATTAGTCTTTTTTAAAACAAATCTTTTAAGACAGTTAATTGTTATATGTGTAAATATAATATGATCAAACCATCTTAATACTGCAAGAGAGGATAAGACTCGAAAGATTAGATATATATTCTTAAGTTGAACAAAGTAAAAAAAAAACTATTTCTCCCTCTTCAATAATTATTATTTATAAATACATTACAATTGTAATCTTAGAATAAATGAAGAATAAGATTCATCACCTACATCTGCCATTTTAAATGTGATTTGTTCTTAAATTTTTTTTTGTTCTAGAGTTGATAAATGTTTTAATTAATTGAGAAAGTTATATATCTAGAATCAGAAATGTGTTTAAAATATATTTTTGATTATTAGAAATCATAATTAAAATACTTTTTTATCAAAACAGTGAATCTTTTCTCTACTTACATCAATCTGAATAATCTTCAAACCTATAGTTTTATAATTTTTTATAATTGACTGCATTCTGGAAAGAGATGTGTTTGATATAAAGGATACAGTCTTTTAAAAGTTACATTGCAAATTTCTGATTTAGGAAGGTCTTAGATCAAATATATCATTTTAGAAATAAGACAAATTTAATCTTTGAGATTGATAGAATAGCTTTTTTAGAATGATTTATCAAGTATGAAAACTTCCAAATAAGTTCATAAAGGATCAAATTTTAAGATAGTTAATCGTTTATATTTAAAATATTTCAGTATTTTTAGATTCATTTTATTCCCAAGGACAGCTTAATCCAATGTTACATTAGGGGTAAAATATTCTTTGTCTAACAATCTTGGCAAGAAAATTGTGTTAGATATCAGAACATCAGAAGTTTATTTTCAGACAGCCAGACATTCTGCATAGCTGGATTCTGATGTTTTAAACCACTAAACATCCCATGATCACCATTCTTTATGCTGGGGATATTGGGTGAGTAGGCACTAGATAGGGATTTTATGCACAAACCTTCCTACATCCATTGATTATTCTGGCTTGCACTGAGTAATGCTACTGTGTGGAAGTTTTGCCTATGTGATATTCTGATGTTTTCAGTAATATGTGATTTATTTATTTTTTACCATATGTGCTACTTCGATATTGCATTCATTACTTAAATTGTGATAGTAGCTAAAAGGCTTATTTGAAACCATAATATTTAAAGATCCCCATTAAAAAAGCATTAATTTCTCAGGCTTTGATTAAAAAATATGGTATTTCAGTTTAATATATCCTAAGTTTCTTTTTAAATTATTCAACTATTTGTTTTTTAAGAACTCAGGATCAAACTAAGGAAGGCTAATGATTGCATTATAAGAAATAAAAGAATTTGAACTCCTGGCGCCAATTACCATAAAGCTGATTTTTCATGATATATTAGTAATTTGTTTTTTTCCTGAAAATGTTGTACTATTTGATTATTGTATTCAAAATGTGAGATTCTCAAATATAATGATAATAATATCACTATCATATTGATAGCCTTTTCTGAATAAACAGAGTTTGAGAACAGATATTTTATAGACACCAATTTATAATTCTACATTAATGAATTCATATATATATGTAAGAAAAATGAAAGCCAAATATGGTATTAAATTTAAGTTTAAAACTTTATTATTTGCTAAATCAGGCTTTCGATATGGTATATAAATGAGTACCCAATGAAGAGAGCTGTGTATTAGCTTTCATAGGTTTAAATTGTTAAAATATACATTTATAATATTTTATAGCAATTGTTTGATTTAAAGATATAATTTGTTATACTAAATATAATTATGTATATTCTTAGTATTAGATAATTTAACGTTCTGTATGATTAAGTGCACTGGTATATAAAGTGGTAAAATTCTGCAACTCAAATTCCATAGATTATGCTACTATCCTGTCACTTCCAATGCTCCAGTTTCTTAATCAATTTTAACATTTATGTTTAGTACTTCCAAACGTTTAAATTCAAAGCAGATTTAAAATGAAGAGCTTTTTAATCAGTTAAGTTCATGAACTTAATATATAAGGTTTTAATGGATCATTACTGTAGTGTGCAAAGTTTTCTTGAATCTTTTGAAAAATAAAATTGCTCTAGTATGCATGTCTTTATTTTTCAATATTTTTTTTATCAGAAAAAAAAAGCTATAATGAGGAATAGATTTTTGGAGTAATTTTCAAATAATCCATAGTTGATTACATAAATAGTTAAAGTTAAAAACAAAAAATATAAATAAGATTTTTATAGGTATTTATATTATTATCCACAGTACACTTTTATAGCTTTTGAATGCTTTAAATAAGCTTAAATTTTTGGTATTATATGTAGCACATTATAAACTACCTACAAACTTTATTTAACATTCTTCTCTCAACAAATAATTTATTTATTATGTTATCATTTTGATGTTAAATTTATGATATATCTTTAACTTGTGTATTGCAAAATTTGGCAGCTAATTACAGATGTGTTGATCCTCCCCAATTTAATGACATCTTTGCTTTGGTACTTATTATATTTTTTAGTACCATTTATACCAGGCTAATTAAAAAATATTTGAACTTTTGCCAAGAAATTTGCAAGCCCATAGTCTCAAAGAAAGAAAAAAAAATGTAGCAATTAACAATTTATTGGAAAAATAGTGGCAATATGCAGTTTAATGATTAAGTTAATATTGATATTGTTAAATGAATGATGTACTTTTTAATTGATGAATGTGTTTCAAGTAAAAAGAGAATAAGTCATATCTATCAAGGAACTAATAATTTGGCCTGAGAAGGAGAAAAAAAATTTGTAACTTAAAAAATAAACCAAAGAAACTGATTCTGAATATTAAAAGATCACATGATCACCATTCTTTCTGCTTACACAAGCTGTTTTTCACAGAGGCAAAACTCTCCATACAGTAATGTCACTCCTGCAAGCTAGAGTAATCAATGGATACAGAATGTTTGTACATAAAATTCCTATCTAGTGCCTACTCATCCAATATCATCAGACTAGTTTCTAGCTTGTGGCTTTCATCAGTGAGTAACCTTGGATCTGAGAGCACTGCACCTAGATCTTAGGATCTAATACAACCCTCCAGCAGTCACCTTTTACTTTTTTTTAGTTAACTATAAAGCTTTGAGTCCAAAATAAAAACACAATAGGGTTTTCAAGCCAAGTTCACTAGCTTGTATAGATCTGAACTCAGTTCATCATTCATACATTTTGGTTCTTTAATAACCACAGTCACTATAATCCTATTGAATAGGATTGGTTTTAAGCCATCAAACATCACATGATCATTATTCTTTATGCTTACACAAGCTGTTTTTCACAGAAGCAAAACTCTCCATACCAATCCTGCACATTAGGATTATGGTGACTGTGGTTATTAGACACCAAAAAATATGGTTGCTGGACTGAGTTCAGATCTATACAAGCTAATAAACTTAGCTTGAAAACATTATTGTGTTTTCATTTTGCGACTCAAGACTTTATAGTTAGCTAAAAAAATAAAAGGTGGCTGCTGGAGGGTTGCATTAAATCCTAAGATCTAAGTGCAGTGCTTTCAGATCCAAGGCTCCTCATTGATGAAAGCCACAAGCTAGACATTAGTTTGGGGATATTGGATGAGTAGGCACTAGATAGGGATTTCATGCACAAACCTTCCTGCATTCATTGATTACTCTGGCTTGCACTGAATGGCACTACTATATGGAGAGTTTTACCTCTGTGAAAAATATTAGAAGATAAATGACTATATAGTGTAATTACCATTATGATGAAGTGGTCTGACTCAGTGAGCAACTTATTTTGAATAGCATATGTTTTAGTTGTTAAGTTGTTACTCTTAGCTATAAAAATATACTGTTAGAAAAATACTTATTTATTGACATCACAAAGATTTCACTACTGCATAAAAACAATAATCACTTTATTTCAGAGCCAGATCCATAATTAGAATGAATTATTGCTTTTAATACAGATATTGAATATAAACTGGAGGAATCATAATGCTTTGTTTGAAATATATTACTATAAAGAAAGTGAGAAAATCATTGAGTTTATAATGAGCTAATAAAGCAGTCGACTGTTGAGCGATTGATTTGTTAATATAAAATTAAATATATGTCTTGCCTTGGATCAGATAATTTAAATACAAATAAAAATTGATAATATAAATAAATCTTCCTATAAATTCTATTGTAATAAAAAAATTGAATATATAGATACATTTACCAATTTAAATTTGAAATATATATATATATCAGTCTGAAAAATAACAATATCTATTATATATACACTAAAACAGACATAAATTTATATATGTATGAATAATAGAAATTATTGTTTTAAATACTGAAATGTTTATAGTAAAAAAACAAAATGACGTTTCAAACTGTGATAGCGTTTGATTGATGTCAATGATAGTTTGGCATTTTCTTTAATGCTATTTATTGTAGCAATAGCATTTCAATAATAATGTTTATATAATAAATTCTAGCTTTTCACAATCATTAAAATACAGATATTATAAATAGAAATGGATTTTTTATTCTTTCCATTATTTACTTAATTCTTGCAGGAAATTATATGCACTTTTATCTAGTAGTTACCATAATTGCCTTTGCTGAAACACTAATTCTCCAATTAACTTAAATGAATCATTAAATTGATATTTTAGGCAAGTACTTCAATTTATTGCAAGGTCTGCATTTCAATAATGTTGACAAAATTAAAGACAGGCAATACAAACTAAAATTGATACCTACAACTGTCAGAAACATTCTTGTCTTCTAACTTTCCAAATTTGTTTGTACCAGAAAACTTTTAATGCCACTAAGGCATCTCTTTGAAAAGATATCTTACAACTGCTTTTCATTCTGATCTTAACAATATTATTTAGCAGTTATATTTTTAATAAATTCATTGCAATGATTCTATCCACATTTTAATATCTTAGTGCAGCATCAATAAATCTTTTACATAATAGATTAAATAGCTGTTTATAAAATAAGGCTTCACCAACAATTAAATTATTAAAATATTTAAAAATCATGATAAGATATCAATGAAAACTTTGCCTCTAAATCCCACCTCCTGTAATCATATTTTTAAAATAATATATCTAAATCCAGCAAAAAAAAATTTTAATTATATGATTTTTTTAAATTATTTTAACAAGAAATTTCAATTGAAATTGTTTGTCATCTTTCATTTACCATAAAAAATTAAAAAGGCATAACATTATAATAATAAAAAGTGCATGTAATTAAGAGAGAATTTATTAGACAATACATTACTTGATTTTTATATATATTAGAAGTTAAGAAAAAATAAAATTGAATTATGGTTTTGCATTCAAATTTACCATTTAATATATGATTACATATATTTTCAAAAGAAATAATTAATTACAATATCACCCAAAAACTTGAGTCAAAACATTTGGGTATTATTTTTTCATGATTAAAATAACCATCAATTTTAAATAGCAAACTATTTTTCATATCAATATATGACCCTGTAATGAGAATGATAGGTTAAGAATAACTAAAAGTTTCCTGGATTTATTCCTATTTAAAGAAAATAAATAAAAATTGTAAAAAGTAAAATGATTGATTTTAGTAAATTGAATGGAAGCATTGTATTCAGCCTGTGTCACATTGCTGCTCAAATGTCATAGATCTCCTGAATAAATGATAAAATAACACAATATGTTTTAATAGAGATTACTATTTAAAAATTAGATCAAAATATGCAGCCATTTTTTGATGAAATTCATATGGTATTGAAATTATTTTTTATTTTATCAAATAAGTCAGTAATTAATACATTGTTTCTACTTAATTTAATTGGGTTTATTTAATTTTTTACTAATATTGATTTGTTCTTACCAACTTGAAAATATCTTGCCTTTAAGCTTGCATTTTAAATGGTACTTCTAAAAAAAGAATGAAATAAGAAGCAAAAAAAATTCAATATTTTTTTAGCCTGAGTCATTAACAGTGAGTTTATTAAATAGCTGTATATATACATTTTATGTCATTTGCCTGAAGGCATATAGAAAATTTCATTGCAGTTTTTTTTAATGAAGAAAACAAAGAGTTATAAACAGTAATATAATAGTTTTGTATCTGTTTGATTATAAGAAATATTTTATTCTCAAGAGAATGTAAAATTAACTATTTTATATATGGAAAATAATAAATAGCAGGAAAAAGTATTATTATAAGAGTGTTACATTAAAAGAGTAGTTTAAAAAATATGTCATTTAAGAGCTATTTTGAACAGGTTATTAATTATACAAAGAATTCAAATTGAGCAATTTTACAGAACATTTTTAACTCATGGGATTTGTGTCTGACATTTTTATTGAGCTGATAGTATTGGATTTTATTTAAGATGATCATTACATATTTATATTTTTGTTTTTTTAAATATATATACATGGATGATTAAGAACGGAAATGAAAAACATGGGAGAAACTTTTGAAATTTGCTGTGGAGAAAATGGTTGCAGTAAATTGAAGATGAAACAGAATTAAACAAGCATCATTTTATTTGCTATTTGTGAGTTTCCCAATAAACCAAGATGGCAGCTCCTATTCTTGATAAATCTAGTTCCATGGCGTCCTAAAAAATGTTTACAAAAAAATGCCTAGTAGGAAACATTGTATTTAATATTTATATTTTATTTATTTTTTATTGTTATTTTAAGAAAAGAAATCATTGTGGAAAAGTTAATTACAATATTTACAGTTTATTTTCTTTACATTTTTTTTTTTTTTATTAACTTATTAACAGAAAAATGAAATGTATATATAAATACAGTATTTACACTTTATTCATGTCAGCATAATGCAAGTGACCATTAGCGCACACTTTTCGGGAGGGCAGGATCGTGTATTTTTAAAAATAAAGTCCCAAATTTTTATTATTATGATAATTTACCAAAAAAACTGCTGACAACAAGAAACATGCTGAATTGAAATGTACTTTAGTTAAAAGTTCTTGTAATCTAATTTGCAGAAAAGAAAAAAAAATTAATTGAATTTTACATTTCTTTATAGCATAGAAGTCTTAGAAAATTAATAAATGTATAGAAAATTAATAAATGTATAAGTTAATAAGTTATTGATGTGTTCATCTATAAATTATAATGAGGAAGAAGGTTGAATTTTATTTAAAATAATATTTTATATATTCAAAATATCTTAGAATTGCAGGATTAATATTATTATGCAAGTGCTTCAAATTTAAATTCAGAATTAAGTTTTTCTGGGAACTGAAAAATTTCCAAATAAACTCAGGATTTTTTTTTTTAAAAAAAAAAAATAATCCTATCATTTAGATTCATTACAGACCTGATGAGATGGTTTACACAATTTGACAACCTCAAGAACATGCTGATTGTAGCATACAGGCATGATTTTCTAAGTTGGACAAATCATGCGCCTGGATTTCCCGTCTTTAATGGTTATGATATAATATGAAGAAGAAAGAAAAAGTAAGCTTTTTTTTTTTAATTTGTGGCATGAAAACTCATGAAAAACAGATTAGATATGCACTTTATATCTGTGGAACAATATAATTTTGGAGGTAAAAATTCAACAACTTTTCCATCACTAGTCAATTGGATTTTTCTTCTAATTCAGGATTCAGCTATATTTATAACTTTATGTACAAATTTATTGACAAATCAAGAAAACATAATTCAATTTCTTCTGATTTTATTTTATTTTAGCCCAGATTTATATAAATTTTAATTGAGTCTTTTTATTATTGGCTAGGGTCACCTGTACAGCTTTTAATTGTAATGTGCAGACATAAGGATTCAAATTTATTGTCTGGACAATTTCTCTGTCAATAGCAATGTCCTAATTCCTTGAGTCAGTTAAATTATGGTGATATCCCTTAGATAAAGGTGATGTCTTATATAATGAACTTGATTTTGGGGTATGTTAGATAGTGAATAATCCCTCAGATAAAGATGATCCCTTAAATAATGAACTTGATTTTGGGGTATGTTGTATTGGTGAATGAGACCTTCCTCTTGCTGATACACTAAATCAGATATTGCATGAATTAATCCATTTTCTTATTCATTGTTCTCCTTGAGAAATTTTCTATTGAAATTCCTACTGTTTAATGATATCTTGTCTTTTTTTGAAAATCCTAATCTGCATCATTCTAGCACTGAATCTTGTTGATCTATGTGATATTCTCTTAAAGATAATCATTCTGTTAAAGATAATCAGTCATCTCTCTCTTTGATCATCATATTATCTCTGCCTTTTCAAACTTTCTGTGCATCTTCCCCTTGTTTTATTTCCTTTGTAGAGATTACCTTTATTTTCTCTCTTCAAAAAAATACTATTAATATTCATGATCTTTTTAGGTTTAAAAGATAGTTTATTTTAAATTAAATCAGAAAACCTATTTCTTCCTGCAGCTGTATATTTGGGTCTATGATATTTAAAAATTCTGTCACATGCTCATGGTCTTTCTCCTAGTTCTGAGAATCATTTGTTTTCCTGGAAGATAGATTATGATGAATCGTTCTTATAATTTGCTCTTCAAATAAGGTGCAAGATATTAATGCTCTCATCTTGGCAAATTGGCATCTGGAAAAATTATATGTAACTTTCATCGGTTCCCATTTCAAAATCTTTCTTGGGTCACCTAATACAGAATTCTGTCCTAATGTTTTTCAATCCAGGTTCAGCATTAATTCTTTATAATCATTATATAAACTGGGTTTTTAATTAACAAGTTCTACTATTCTTTAGATGCATTTTGAAAATGATTATAGACCAGTGATGGTGAATCTTCTTACATATGCATGCCAAAAGTTTTCAAATAATATTTATCAAATTACGTACTTGCTAAGCAGTTTTTTAATAGGATAAACATTA